>JAMPIV010015912.1:0-318471 GCA_024509875.1 Oreohelix idahoensis
TAGTACTTAGGAACTGTGTTCTCAATTCGAATTGTGGTAAGGGTAAAAAGCATTGAGCCTTGTTTAGTTTTAAGATGTTGAGTGATTGATACTGCCTTATCATGAAAAATGATTACGACAAAAGTTGTCCGTGAAACGACTCTCACCGTCTTTTTCTTCTGTCCCTAATATATTTTAAATATCTCTACAAAAAATCTCTCGCTAGATTGGTAAAAAAAATTTTTTTAATTCCCTTCAGTTGACTCTTACTTTCATTCCTTATAATGAAAGAGTCTCTCTCTCCCTCTTCTCTCTTTATCACGTATTTTTTACTAAGCACAGGAGTCCTCAACGGTCCCAAGGTAATAAATTTATTCCCCTTGGCCCAGCCTAAGTCTTTCCACTTGAAAAAGGTGAAAAATCATCCCTATGCGATTAGAACCGGATGTCACGAACAGAGGACACACGAAATCAGAGAAAATAGGGCAAAAACCCCTGTCTGCCGCTGCAAACACGTACACAGTGGATACTAGGGTGAGTATAATGAAGTTAGCTCTGATAATCCCTGCGAACCCAAAAAGATAGATTTTGCAACATATGCCAACCCAAGTCACAGCCCACACCCTGCCGCGGGAACGTCACCTGGAATTTGGAGGGGAATTTAAAGTGATTTCTTCCTTGTAACCCATCGTTCGAAGCGAGATGTGATTTTATGGGCCATCGGACGAGGCCTACTATTGCACTTTTTTGCGAAATATCTGTAAGTGATTTCAGTTGAGCGAAGTGAGTTAGATCTAATACTGTAGGATTATTAATACAAATGAATAATCGTAATGTTTAGTCAACCAGCTTGCTATTGCAGTAACTTTTTAAACAAAAGTTTTAAATGCATTTCTAATTTCAGTGACCATAATTGTTATTTGCATATTTAACAGATCACCTTCAAACTAATGTATGAGTTGCTGGAGGTCATAGGCCTAATTAACCACTGGATCTTTAATCATCACCAACCTGGCCAGAAATAAGAACAAGGGTTAAAAATAATTGAATGTATATTATTTAGTTGTTACTTTGAGATTTGCATATTGATCCAAGCAAAACAGAAAGTTGTCTTAGTGGTGCTTCTATTTTTTCTATTTCTTATGAGTGCTTCAGTGTTTTCTGTCAAGACTACAACTTGACCCTTGATACAAGTGTTCTCAAATCACTTCTTTCCCCCTTTCCTGAAATAATGGGAAACATTAATGTGTTTTTTCATTATGGAAGGTTCCTTTTTAACATGTATTTAATGCAATCCTATGCATATACCATTTGTATGATTGTAGAACTATTTTATTTATCAGTTATATGAAGGGTTAATTTTCTACAGGAACCAGGACTTTAAGAATGCTTGCAATTATTTAGCTATTTAATGAATTTACCAACTTTGACTGACAAAATGTAAGTTCAGCAGTTTCTCAAGCCTTGAGACCATGACTACCCCTCCAAATGATTTACTGCTCGAGTAAGCAAGAAATGGTAAATCATTGGTTCTCCAGACCTTGGCAGCAAATGACACAATGACCCCACCAAGTTAAAACAGCATAGGAAACTATTTACCCGTGGTTCTCAAACCATTGATTGACAGTGAGACCCCAGGAAATAAAATACTGCTCTATGTGGGCACTAGGTTAACCAGTGGTTCTCAACCATTTGATGACCCAGCCCCCATACCTCACAGTTTGGTGAAACACATTGCCCCACATGGGGAAAACCACTGCTGTAAATAAGCAGACAGCCAGATAGAGACTGAGAAAAACTCAAGATATGCTATAATGGCTCATTTAAGAAGGAGTATTTCATAAATAATAGATCAAACATTGTAACTGAAGGATAGTTATCATTGAGTTTAATTTACTTTCTGATGGACGCTTACCGGCCATCAGACTTAGGAGATGACTGCTCTTGAAACCACAAATGGTATTTAAAATTGTTCCTCCAGTCCAACCCAGGTTGCGGTTTACCAGGTAGAAACCCAGGTTGCGGTTGTGTACAAACCCAGGTTGTGGTTACACAGTACTAAACCCAGGTTGCGGTTACACAATAACTAAACCAGGTTGCGGTTACCAATACCTAAACCAGGTACAAACCAGGGTACAAGTCCATGGTACACAAAGATTACCCTTACCACACCATTACCCTAGATCAATTAGGGTTATCATACCCAACCATATCCTATCACCCAGTAACCCATTCCATACCACACATCCCATAAACAGAAGAGGCATTCAGCAGAGGTGACGTTACCCCATCCTTATCTGTGATGTGCACTGAGTCCAGGGAAGCAAACTCTGATATCCTCTGAACCCATTAACTGTTATATGAGACCAACCTGCTGGGGCAGACCAAACCAAGAGAGTCCGAACACAAAATCATCTCCGCAGCTACTACAGTCCTTGAGGAGATGAGTATTAACCACCTACCAGCAACACTACCATAGAAAAGAATCTCTGGTCCAAGTGAGACCAAACTAGTTGTTTTTTTTAAACAGTAGAGCTAAACTCTTATTTTTTTTTCATATTTATATGTATAATAAGAAATGTAAGATTCTATACCCTTTTAATATCCAACTTTACATAACAGATCCTGTTGTTATTTTTCTTGTTAACTTTATTTGGGTAGTATTTTTGTTTTAAATATAATCTACACCCTGGGGGCCTCAGCCATAATTCAATTAACTTCTATTTTGGGTCGGATATATTTTAATTGTGGCTGGACACCAAATCGTCTTTCTCAACCTTGTATGCTTTACACAGTCCTTTTCTAGGGATTCCCGAGGAAGAATTGAGATCGTCCTGCGAAAATAATCCTGTTTAGTTTTGCTAGAATTCTTCTTTTAAGTATAAATTTCTAGTACACTACTATTTCCCGAGGAGAGGCAGGTTTCTTCCAACTCGGAAGCTATCAATAAAACAATTATTATCTTATTATTCTTCCATTTCCATCCAACTATCCTATCTCCTCAAAATCCAACCTCGGCGACATCAAGTGAGTGGCTTGCTCTAGGTTTCCCCCAGCAGCAGTCCCAGGGCCTAGAGACAAACTAATAATATATGAAAAACCTAATCTAAGACTAATGGGAAGGCTGATCTATAATTGAGATCATTGGGAACATATCACCCACCTCTTATTGAATGGAAGAGAAAACTATTGAACATATTTCGGATGCAATGCAGTCTTGGGAAACTGGTACTATATGATAACAAATGGGTGAGATGTGCTAAGTTGGTCCAGAGAGATCTAACCCAATCTGTGTGTGAATGTTGTTTTGCTGTGTTGGTGTGTAAGAGTGGCGCAGTAAATAGAGTGTTGAACATGGCACAAATTTTGTTTCAGAGTTTCTGATCTGGCACTACGATTGGTGCCAGATGCTTTTTGTAGAAGTACAAGAGCGGGTGTCTGTGTGCAGCCTAACATTTTACTACTCCAGCTACTGAGAGGAGTGGGCCACAAGAATTCTGTACTACATCGTCACAGGCCAGATAAGTGGGGGCGACAAACCTGGCCTGCTGTTGATTCATCAACGGTGTCCACTAATTCATTAAAGAAATAAAATCTTTGTATTATATAAACATTACTAAATATCAAGTCCATATTCAAGGACACTGAACACTTTGTAATCCATAGATTGGGCATGATGACGCCACCCCAACTAAACATCGCAGATGCTAGTTTTTTTTTGATCCCAAAGACATTGTAGATATTATTAATATATATTAACTACTGTAATAATATACCTATGTACCAAAAAAATTTCATTTGATTATGGCCAATATATATATATATGCCAATTTTATTGATAAATACATATTATTTCATAAGTTTCTGACCAAAAGAAACAATTGGTTTTCAGGACTAAATAAATTTAAAACAAAAAATTTCAAACTTAAACCTTTAACAGCCAGAAGTTAGTTCAGTGTATAATAGAGATTATTATTATTATTAGACTTAGTTAGTTTTACATGTGTGTGTGTCTGTGTATTTATTTTATTACCTACACATTACATTTCAGTACCCCTAGACATTTTAACGTAGCTAACATTCATGTTATAGTAGAATAGGTTCCTGTTTGAGTGTTTCGTAAGTGTAGCAGAAAGGCCTTCTGTAACTCACATAAACTTTTATCTCAGAGCCTTCACAGCTGACCTCATCCAGTACACTAGTGGTAAACCATAACAAACAACCATACAATAACATCAAAAACCACTACAAATATTGGGTCCTTGTCTCCGGGATTTGAAACGTTTATCAAAGATATTAGGGTCTCCTGGGTCCGGGAATTAAAACTAGGGGGGGCATAAGGGAATAAATGGGTTAAAAGTGTCCCTTAAAATTAAAAAGTGGAAAAATAAAAGTTGATGAATCTTCACAGCCAGTGGTAATTAATTTAATTAATTAATATATTACCTTAGTAATTATATACTTGGTTTTTACCTTAGGTCCATTGTTAATTTTGTGTGTTAGAGATTATGGGCAGATCTAGCAAAATTCTAGATCGGCTGCTGGGCTGACGCGCGAAGGAGAGATGAACAACGGAGGGTCCAAGTTTTAATTCAGTATTAAACTTCAGAATGTGACAAGTATATTGAAAGGGAAGATAGGAGGTTAGCTGAAGAGAAGAGGTATACAAAATTGAGGCTGATAAAGAACATAAGACGAGGCTGCAGATTGGAGGCTGACAAAGAGGCTAAGGCACATGGAGGCAGATAGGGAGATTAAAAGGCTCCAGGCAGAAGAAAAATTGACCAGCAAAGGGAGGCAGAAGAAAATTTGACAGCAAAGGAAGGCAGAAATAAGAGATTGACGGCTGCGAAAGGGAAGCAGAAGAATAGAAGATTGCAAAGGAGCACTACGACTAAGGGAGCTTGGAATTACAAGGACCCAATGCATCCCTGAAAATGGTGCCAGCCCCTTTTCCCTCAGATGCCACGCCTAGTCAGGGAGCCTCAAACCTCAGCTATGGGGATTTCATAACATTAGACCATTTTTGTTGAGAAAGACGATGACATCGAGGAGGTACCTAAGAATGACGTACGCTCAGTAGATTCGAACTATTAGCTACTACGTATGGGTTAGAAGAGAGAGAGAGTGGAGTCTGTAAGTTATCCCAAGGGCTATAGAGGTACTTCTTATGAAGTTTTATTGCTAAGATGAATAGAGACGACCAAGACAATTATGACATGTTAAAGCAGGCTTTGTTATTAAGGTACGAGAAGAATGGTGAATTTTATCGTAAGAATTTTAGAAATGCCAAACTGTTGTCTGGGGAGACATACCACCAATTCTCTGCCAGACTGGAAACCTATTTGGAGAAATGGACTGCTCTGGGGAAGACCCAAGATCTTAAAGAAATGATCATGATTGAGCAATTGAGAGAGTCCATGGCCTCCAGACCCAGATAAAATTTCTCATGGAACAAGGGTGTAAGAGAGGTTGGGGAGTACAATTAAATGTCGCTGAGAGGTATCAGGCATCCCAGGCCGAGTTAAGCTGGCAACTAAAAAGAAGCAACATAGAAAATTTTAAAGCTCCACACAGCAAATTTAGTAAATTTGAAAGTAATCAGAGAACAAGGTAATAATGGCAGGACAAACTTTTGAATAGCGCCAGCCACGAAATGATTATCGTGATAGAAACTCACAGTTCCAATGAACCAAAAATATAAATGAAAAGAAACCCGTTTTTAAAAAACCAAGGAAAGAGATGGTGCAAATGGTGTGTAAGAAAGACAACTGTGACAGGGAATGCGGCATTTATAGGTAACTTTCCCTTTATAAACAAATACAGACCAATAGCTTTAGTTTTTTTTGACAGAAGTTAGTATAAAATTTAATCATAAATTATTTATAGGATCAGACCATAGGGAGAAGGTTTAGCCGTGGATTAACTCATTTATATCCCAATCGTGAGATGAAATAAGGGGTCAGAAGGCAACGCTTGACCTAGATTTATTGAGCTGGAAGGAAAGCGTGTCAAGACCCGGCTGAAACAGTATTAGTTATGCAGATTTTGGCAGTCTAAGAGACAGGACGCATTTTTTTCTATATGCTGGCAGATTTTTGAGGTTTTCATTTATTTTCAGGAAGTTGTTCCCCAGTTTTAGTGTTTGATTTAGGTGCAATGATTTCCCACAAGGAAAAGCAGTAAATAGAGTGCTTTCCTTTTCACATACCTAATACATTTTTCATTTCAAAGCAAGATAGCTTTTGCCCCCGCCGCCACAACAGTAAAAAATGGCTGCAAGTTATACTTTGAATGAGAATGCAAGTCCTTTTGAATACCTAGGTAGAAACACTGACATTTTTTGGATATAGAATGAAACTCCACATGGAATGAGAGAATGGGTTTTCCGATCCTCTGAGGATCCTGCTAGTTAATGCGTTTACCGCTAGCTAATATTTGAAGGAACAATTAGCTAAGAAGTGAATCAGTGTGATTCACCTGAATATGAAACCACCCCATGCTATGTTTAATGAAAGCAATGTGCATTTGTGGATGAACGAAATAAGCACATACTCTAAATCTTTATGCCATCATGTAAATTAAGTTTATGTTTTGGAATAAAAATCCACGTTGAGAGACCAAAAACAAAAAGGAGAATTGTCCTATATTAAAATCCTTCGCTACACAATTTAATAATTGAAAGAAAGCGAAGGAATGGCTTGCCCTTGAGAAACTTATTCATGTTCATAAGTTAATGCTTCAACTCCATACAACCACCTTTAGGAGGAAAGTCCCCCCCCCGAAACCTGGCAGAAACCTGGTAAGACTGTAAGGGAGTAATTTTCCAACTCTAGCAGACAAGCTAGTATTCTACATTCCTAACACACTCTCGCAATAAACAGCAAACTCCCCATTCCCTACCCCCGCCACACATTGCTTATTTGGTGCCCGTGGCCAGTCCGCTATAAAAGAGCAGGAAGCATTAACGAAAGATGGACCAAGTAAATGGCAAATTTCCAGCCAGCTCGGGGTAGAACAGCAAGCAGTCAACAGGGATAGCAGATCCGCTTCAAGCACAACCACATGCAGCCCCAGGTTCGAACAAATTATGGAAAGGACCAACACTGATAGTGCTAACGGCAAATACTGATACCCTACAGAAAAATGACAACTAACGCGAACATTTAACCTCAAGTCAGATCCATTTGTTTCAGGGCCCTTTCGATGGAGACCAAGAAAAAATTTCCCGAAGATGGTTGTCTGACATGGAAAAAATTTTTGCGCGTACAATAGCAGGGCCAAAAACTGATGTGAAGAAAAAGAAAATCGCTCTGTTAAGCTCCGAACAGTTTGGTGACTGATTTTTTTAAGAAGGAGGTCCCAGCAGTACACCCACAGAGACCTACGAGTCCCTAAAAAAAAGAGCTCACCCAGAGATATGGAGAAATCATAGACAGAATGCAACGCTTTTTTGGTCAGTCCTTAGACCAAATGAAACAAGGAAAGCGATGAATCAGTACAACTTTATGGCGATAAGATTCCTCAATATGGCAGAAGAAGCGTTTTGCGGAGAAATACCTACCATTACCTGACGTAGAAATTTACAGCTAGTAGGGATATTTGTCCGATGGCCGTAGAGTAGAAAATATCAGGAAGGCATCTCATTATTAGAAAAGACACCAAGGGACTATTGCTGACACAATCCAAGCAGCAATATTGGAGGAAAATCTTCACCGAAGGTTCCAAAAAAGAGCGTAGGTAGGGACCCCGACCAGAATATAGGGACTATAATGAGGCAATGAAAGCCTATGGAAGTTGACCATGCCAGGAGGCAATGGACTCGCCCACGACAACGAAGATGGATAGGCCCCGCAAATTATAGACCCCCCACACAGAGGCAAAACGACGTCAATAATATTCAATCCCGAACGGATGCTTCACATGCGGTAGGTTTCGGACATGGGTACAAGTCCTGCCCAGGCAAAAATTACAATAATGCACCATTCAGAAGAGACGGACGTTACCAACCACAACAACCCGCACCACCCCCACATAATTACACCAATAAACAGTACACCAGAGGCACACCTCAACCCCACTCAGCGTCAGGGAAACGGACGTGCCACTCTAACTAAACAGGACCGTTAGTGAGGGTGCAACTGTCCATAGAAAATGGTCCCAAAACAAAAGAAACAACACAGAACAGAGATTTGTCAAGTGAAGCCCATCCAGTTTAAAATTACATTATGAAGAAATGCCCCCCCCCCCTGAATGATGGAACTAAAAATAACATCCGGGGACCCCAGTTCCTGCATCAATGTCCTATACAGGGCCAGCAGTATAGAGCACTGGTAGATACAGGAGCATCCATTAGTCTTATTAGGTTCCAGCTGTTCAGAAGATCCAAATTTAGTACGATTTCAACCGTCCAAAACTCACCTAGCTTCAGTCACGGGACAAAGATTATTCTGTACCTTTCAGTTGGGACAGCATTGGTTAAAATTTTATTTTAGGTGGAAACAAATTTTTGAACACACCATTGTCATTACAAAAGAATAGTCCCTAGAAATCTTATCCTAGGGAGAGATTTTTTTAACAAACACAAAGTTCGAATATACTATGACCTCCACAAAATCAAAGTCAACAATACGTACATAGATCTCCAGGACGATATCCACATAGCGTCTTTGGTAAGGATTACAGCTCCCATAACGGTGGCTCCAAACTCCCTGGTCATAGCAAAAGGCAGAGTAAAAAATTCTGAGTACATAACACCAGGGCAATCAATTCAAGTACAGCCCCTAGCAGAAGAAAGCATTATTGATGACCCATTGTTGCAAATTACAGAGGGAATCGCTGAAGTCTCGAAGTCCAGAGATTTCCCCATCATGATATTGAATATGTCAGGAAAAACTACCACTATTTATAGTGGTAGTTTAGACAAACCAAAAACCTAATAGAGTTCAAAATTTGTCCTGACATATGCACTTAAATATCATGATGGGGAAATCTCTGGACTTCGAGACTTCAGCGATTCCCTCTGTAATTTGCAACAATGGGTCATCAATAATGCTTTCTTCTGCTAGGGGCTGTACTTGAATTGATTGCCCTGGTGTTATGTACTCAGAATTTTTTACTCTGCCTTTTGCTATGACCAGGGAGTTTGGAGCCACCGTTATGGGAGCTGTAATCCTTACTAAAGACGCTATGTGGATATCGTCCTGGAGATCTATGTACGTATTGTTGACTTTGATTTTCTGGAGGTCATAGTATATTCTAACTTTGTTTTTGTTAAAGAAATCCCTCCCTAGGATAAGATTTCTAGACATGTCTTTTGTAATGACAAATGGGTGTTCAAAATTTGTTTCACCTAAATAAAATTTTACCCATGCTGTCCAAACTGAATTTAATCTTTGTCCCGTGACTGAAGCTAGGTGTGTTTTGGACGGTTGAAATCATACTAAATGTTGGATCTTCCTGAACAGCTGGAACCTAATAAGACTAATGGATGCTCCTGTATCTACCAGTGCTCTATACTGCTGGCCTTGTATAGACATGATGCAGGAACTGGGGTCCGGATGTATTTTAGTTCCAGCATTCAGCATTTCTTCATAATGTATTTTTCTGGATGGGTTCACTTGACTATTTCTGTTCTGTGTTATTTCTTTTGTTTTGGACCATTTTCTATGATAGTCACCCTCACTAACGGTCCTGTTTAGTGAGTGGCACGTCCGTTTCCCTGACGCATGAGGGGTTGAGGTGTGCCTCTGGTGTACTGATTTCTGGTGTAATTATGTGGGGGTGGTGCGGGTTGTTGTGGTTGGTAACGTCCGTCTCTTCTGAATGGTGCATTATTGTAATTTGCCCTGCAGGACTTGTACCCATGTCCGAACCTACCGCATGTGAAGCATCCGTTTGGATTGATATTATTGACGTCGTTTTGCCTCTGTGTGGGGGGTCTATAATTGCGGGGCCTATCATCTTGTTGTCGTGGGCGAGTCCATTGCCTCCTGGCATGGTCAACTTCCATAGGCTCATGCTCATTATAGTCCCTATATTCTGGTCGGGGTTCCCTACCTACTCTTTGTTGGAACCTTCGGTGAAGATTTTCCTCCAGTATTGCTGCTTGGATTGTGTCAGCAATAGTCTTGGTGTCTTTTCTAATGAGATGCCTTCTGATATTTTCTACTCTAAGGCCATCGACAAATATCCCTACTAACTGTATTTCTACATCAGGTGTGGCAGGGATTTCTCCGCAAAACGCCTCTTCTGCCATATTGAGGAATCTATCTCCAAAAAGTTGTACCGATTCATCTCTTTCCTGTTTCATGCTTCTAAGGACTGACCAAGCATGCATATTGCCTATGATTCCCCCATATCTCTGGGTGAGCTCTTTTTTAAGGGACTCGTAGGTCTCTGTGGGGTACTGCTGAGCTGCTGGACCTCCTTCTTGTCCCACCAATTGTTCGGAGACAAGCGATTTTTCTTTTTTCTCATAATCAGTTAAATTGCCCCTGGACGCAAATTTTTTCCATGTCAGCTGGAATTTTTTCTTGTCTCCATCGAAGGGCTGAACAATGGAACTTGAGTAAATTTCGCGTAGTTGTCATTTTTCTGTAGGGTATCAGTAATGTTCGTAGCACTATCATTGTTGTCCTTCCATATTTTGTTCGACCTGGGGCTGCAGTGGTTGTGCGAGCGGATCTGCTTTCCTTTGTCATACCTGCTGCTTTTCTACCGGAAAAAGGGTTTTTCCTCAACAAACTCCCACTGCTGGAAATAATTTGCCATTAGTTGGTCCATCTTTCGCCCTTCTGCTCTTTTATAGAGGACTGGCACGGCACCAAATAAGCAATGTGTGGCCGGTGGAATTGGGGTTTGCTGTTTATTTCGAGAGTGTTTACCACTAGCTAGTCTGCTAGAGTTGGAAATTACTCCCTTACAGTTTACAGGTTCTTCCAGGTTCGGGGGACTATCCTCTAAAGGTGTTGTATGAGTTGAAGCATTAACATATGACATGATAAGTTTCTCAGCGGCCAGTTCTTCCTTGCTTTCTATTATATGTGTAGCGAAGGATTTTATAGACAATCTCCTTTGTTTTGGTCTCAACGTGATTTTTATTCCAACATAAACATATTTACATGATGGCATAAAGATTTAGAGTGTGCATATTTCGTTCATCCACAAATGCACATTGCTTTCATTAACATAGCATGGGGAGGTTCATATCAGGTGAATCACCCTGATTCACTTCTTAGCTACTTGTTCCTTCAAATATTAGCTAGCGGTAAACGCATACTAGCAGATCCTCAGAGGATCGAACCATTCTCTCATTCCCTGAGGAGTTTCATTCTCTATCAAACTGTCAGTGTTTCTACCTAGGTATTCAAAGGACTGTATTCCACATCAAAGTATAACTTGCAGCCATTTTTACTGTGTGCTGCGGGGGCAAAAGCTATCTTGCTTTGAAATGAAAATGTTTTAGGTATTTCAAAAGGAAGCACTCTATTTACTGCTTTTCCTTGTGGGAAATCAATGCACAAATCAAACACTAAAACTGGGGAACAACTTCCTTAAAATAAATGAAAACCTCAAAAATCTGCAGCATAAGAAAAAATGCGTCTGTCTCTTAGACTTCAAAATCTGCAACTAACTTTTCAGCCGGGACTTGACACGCTTTCCTTCAGCTCAAAATCTAGGTCAGCGTTGCTTCTGCCCCTTATTCATCTCACGATTGGATAAAAAGAGTAATCCACGCTAACCTTCTCCCTATGGTCTGTTCCTATAATAATTTATGATTAAATGTTACCTAATTCCTGCCAACTAAGCTATGGTTAGTTGTTGTTATAATGGAAAGTTCCTAAAATGACGCATTCCCTGTCACAGTTATCTTTCTTACACCATTTGCACCATCTCTTTCCTTGGTTAAACGGTTTTCTTTCATTATATTTTTGGTCATTGAACTGTGAGTTTCTATCACGATAATCATTTCGTGGCCTATCAAAGTTTGTCCTGCCTTTATTACCTTGTTCTCTGATATCAAATTTACTAAATTGCTGTGGAGCTTTAAAATTTCTATGTGCTTCTTTTTAGTGCCACTTACCTCTGCCTGGGCTGCCTGATACCTCTCAGCGACATTTAAAACCTCCCCCAACCTCTCTGCACCTTGTTCCATGAGAAATTTTCTCAGGTCTGGAGCCATGGACTCTCTTAATTGCTCTATCATGATCATCTCTTTAAGATCTTGGGTCTTCCCCAGAGCATTCCATTTCTCCAAATAGGTTTCCAGTCTGGCAGAGAATTGGTGGTATGTCTCCCCAGACAACAGTTTGGCATTTCTAAACTTCTTACGATAAAATTCACCATTCTTTTCATATCTCAATAACAAAGCCTGCTTTAGCATGTCATAATTGTCTTGGTCGTCTCTATTCATCTTAGCAAAAACTTCATAAGAAGTACCTCTAAGCCCTTGGGATAACTTAAGACTCCACCTCTCTCTCTCTCTCTAACCCATACGTAGTAGCTAATAGTTCGAATCTACTGAGGTACCCCTCGATGTCATCGTCTTTCTCAACAAAATGGTCTAAATGAAACCCCATAGCTGAGGTTGAGGCTCCCTGACTAGGCGTGGCATCTGAGGGAAAGGGGCTGGCACCATTTTCAGGAGCATGGCCTTGTAATTCCAGCTCCCTTAGTCGTAACTCGTGCTCCCTTTGCAATCTTCTATCTTCTGCTTCCCTTTCGGCAGTCAATCTCTTATCTTCTGCCTTCCTTTGCTGTCGTTTTTCTTCTGCCTCCCTTTGCTGTCGTTTTTCTTCTGCCTCTAATTGGAGCCTTTTAATCTCCCTATCTGCCTCCAATGCCTTAGCCTCTTTGTCAGCCTCAATCTGCAGCCTCTTAAGTTCTTTATCAGCCTCAATTTGTAACCTCTTCTCTTCAGCTAACCTCCTATCTTCCCTTTCAATATACTTGTCACATTCTGAAGTTACATACTGAATTAAAACTTGACCCTCCATGTTTATCTCCTTCGCCGTCAGCACAGCAGCCGATCTAAATTTTGCTAGATCTGCCATACTCTAACACACAAATTAACAATGACTAAGGTAAAACCAAGTATATAATTACTAAGGTAATATATTAATTAATTAATTAATTACCACTGGCTGTGAAGATTCATCAACTTTTATTTTCCACTTTTTATTTTAAGGGACACTTTTAAATTTATTCCCTTATGCCCCCACTAGTTTAATTCCCGGACCAGGAGACCCTAATATCTTTGATAACTTTAATCCCGGACAAGACCCCAATATTTGTAGTGGTTTTTGATGTTATTGTATGGTTGTTATGTTACCTAGTGTACTGGATGAGGTTAGCTGTGAAGGCTCCTGAGATAAAAGTTTATGTGAGTTACAGAAGGCCTTTCTGCTACCACTTACGACCTCAAACAGACCTATTCTACTATAATGAATGTTAGCTACGTTAAAAGTCTAGGGTACTGAAATGTAATGTGTAGGTAATAAAATACACAGACACACACATGTAAATAATAAGTCTAATAATAATAATAATCTCTATGATACACTGAACTAACACTGGCTGTTAAAGTTTAAGTTTAAAAATCTTTTTAAATTTATTAGTCCTGAACCAATTGTTTCTTTTGGTCAGAACATATGAAATAATATGTATTTATCAATAAAATGCATATATATATTGCATAATCAAATGAAATTTTTGGTACATAGGTATATTATTACAATAGTTAATATTAATAATATCTACAATGTCTTGGGAAAAACTAGCACTGGATGTTTAGTTGGGGTGGCGTCATCATGCCCAATCTATGGTTACAAAGTTCAGTGTCCTTGAAATATGGACTGATATTAGTGTTTATATAACTAGATCTTATTCGTTTATTGTTGGTGGACACCGTTGATGAATCAACAGCAGGCCAGGTTTGCACTTAACTGGCCTGTGACGATGTAGTACAGAATTCTTGTGGCCCACTCCTCTCAGTAGCTGGAGTAAAATGTTAGGCTGCACAGACACCCGCTCTTGTACTTCTACAAAAGCATCTGGCACAATCGTAGTGCCAGATCAGAAACTCTGAAACAAAATTTGTGCCATGTGTCAACACTCTATTTACTGCGCCACTCTTACACACAACACAGCAAAACAACATTACACAGATTGGGTTAGATCTCTCTGACCAACTTAGCACATCTCACCCAGTTGTTATCAAATAGTACCAGTTTCCCAAGACTGCATTGCATCCGAAATATGTTCAATAGTTTCCTCTTCCATTCAATAAGGTGGGTGATATGTTCCCACTGATCTCAATTATAGATCCGCCTTCCATAGTCTTAGATAGGTTTTCATATATTATTAGTTTGTCTCTAGGCCCTGGACTGCTGCTGGGGACCTAGAGCAAGCACTCACTTGTGTCGCGAGGTGATTTGAGGAGATAGGATAGCTTGGATGGAATTTCTTAATAATGTCGGGATATTGATAGCTTCCGAGTTTTTTAAACTGCCCTCTCCTCGGGAATTAGTGTACCAGAAATTTACTTAAAAGAGAATTCTAGCAACTAAACAGGATATTTTCTGGACGATAAATTCTTCCTCAGGGAATCTAGATCGGCTGTGTTGAACTGGACTGTGTAAAGCACACAAGGTTGAGAAAGAGATTTGGTGTCAATAATCGGCCACAATTAAAATATCCCTCCCCAATAGAAGTTAATTGATTTATGGCTGAGCCCCCAGGGGTTTAGATTATAATTTAAAACAAAATACTACCCAAATAAAGTTAAAAAGAAAAATAACAACGGACTATGTTATGTAAAGTTGGATAAAAGAGGATAGAATCTTTCATGTCTTATTATACATATAAATATGAAAAAAAGAGTTTAGCTCTACTGTTTAAAAAAAAGCAACTAGTTTGGTCATCACTTGGACCAAGATCTTTTCTATGGTAGTGTTGCTGGTAGGTGTTAATACTCATCTCCTCAAGGACTGTAGTAGCTGCGGAGATGATTTTGGTTCGGACTCTCTTGGTTTGGTCTGCCCCAGCAGGTTGGTCTCATAACAGTTAATGGGTTCAGAGGGTGTCAGAGTTTGCTTCCCTGGACTCAGTGCACATCACAGATAAGGATGGGGTAAGTCACCTCTGCTGAATGCATCTTCTGTTTATGGGATGTGTGGTATGGTTACTGGTGATAGGATATGGTTGGGTATGATAACCTATTTATAGGGTATGGTGGTAAGGGTAATCTTTGGTACCATGGACTTGTACCCTGTACCTGGTTTAGGTACTTTTTAACCGCAACCTGGTTTAGTACTGTGTAACCACAACCTGGGTTTAGTACTGTGTAACCACAACCTGGGTTTCTACCTGGTAACCGCAACCTGGGTGGACTGGAAACAATTTAAATCCCATTAGTGGTTTCAAGAGCAGTCATCTCCTAAGTCTGATGGCCGGTAAGCGTCCATCAGAAAGTAAATTAACACAATGATAACTATCCTTCAGTTACAATGTTTGATCTATTATTTATGAAATACTCCTTCTTAAATGACATTATAGCATATCTTGAGTTCTCAGTCTCTATCTGGCTGTCTGCTTATTTACAGCAGTGGTTTTCCCCATGTGGGCAATGTGTTTCACAACTGTGAGGTATGGGGGCTGGGGTCATCAAATGGTTGAGAACCACTGGTTCACCTAGTGCCCATAGAGCAGTATTTTAATTCTGGGGTCACTGTCAACAATGGTTTGAGAACCACCGGGTAATAGTTTCCTATGCTGTTTTAACTTGGTGGGGTGTCATTGCTGCCAAGGTCTGAGAACCAATGATTTACATTCTTGCTTACTCGAGCAGTAAATCATTTGGAGGGTAGTCATGGTCTCAAGGCTTGAGAACTGCTGACTTACATTTTGTCAGTCAAGTGGTAAATTCATTAAATAGCTAAATAATTGCAAGCATTCTTAAAGTCCTGGTTCCTGTAGAAAATAACATTCATATAACTGATAATAAAATAGTTCTACAATCATACAACATGGTATATGCATAGGATTGCATTAAATACATGTAAAGAACCTTCCATAATGAAAAACACATTAATGTCCCATATTTCAGAAAGGGGAAAGAAGTGATTGAGAACACTTGTATCAAGTTTGTAGTCTTGACAGAAAACACTGAAGCCTCATAAGAAATAGAAAATAGAAGCACCACTAAGACACTTCTGTTTTGCTTGGATCAATATGCAAATCTCAAAGTAACAACAATAATATACATCAATTATTTTAACCCTGTCTTATTTCTGCCAGGTTGTGAGATAAAGATCAGTGGTTAATTAGGCCTATGACCTCAGCAACTCATACATTAGTTTGAGTGATCTGTAAATATGCAAATAACAATTATGGTCACTGAAATTAGAAATGCATTTAAAACTTTGTTTAAAAGTTACTGCAATAGCAAGCTGTTGATAAACATACGATTATTCATTTTATAAAATCTACAGTATTAGATCTACTCACTTCGCTCAACTGAAATCACTACAGATATTTCGCAAAAAGTGCAAAGTAGCCTCGTCCGAGGCCCATAAAATCACATCTGCTTCGAACGATGGTTACAAGAAGAATCACTTATAATTCCCTCCAAATTCCAGGTGACGTTCCCGGGCAGGGGTGGGCTGTGACTTGGGTGGCATTGTTGCAAATTCATCTTTTGGTCGCAGGGATATCAAGTTAACTTCATTAACTCACCCTAGTATCCACTGTGTACGTGTTTGCAGCGGCAGACAGGGTTTCTGCCCCTTTCTCTGATTTACGTGTGTCCTGTTCGTGACATCCGGTCTAATCGTAGGACTGATTTTCACCTTTTCAAGTGGAAAGACTTAGGCTGGCCAAGGGAATAATTTATTACCTTGGACCGTGAGAATCCTGTGCTAGTAAAATACTGTTAAAGAGAGAGAGAGAGAGACTCTTTCATTATAAGAATGAAAGAGTCAACTGAAGGGAATTATTTTACAATCTAGCGAGAGATTTTTGTAGAGATATAAAATAATAGACAGAAGAAAAAGTCGGTGAGAGTCGTTTCACGACAACTTGTCGTAATCATTTTTCATGATATGGCAGTATCAATCACTCAAAATATTAAAATAAACAAGATAAATGCTTTTTCCCTTACCACAATTCAGAATTGAGAACACAGTTACTTAGTACTAGCAAAACTCAGCTGAGCTGCTGGCTAGATTAGGGCGTCCCACTGATTTTTATTAAATAATTCCTGGAAATCACCTCTAGCAGTAACGTACTGTGTCAATGGACAGTCTTCTATACAATGGCACAAGCGTGCGTCTCTCATTCAATAATATATATGTTTTTTGTCCAATCAGCGGACTTACCCTCTAACTTTTTCAAATATTCAAACTAAAAGTCAAATTTCAGTCCAGTCTCAGTCTAGTATGTAGTATTTTTCCCAAAATTACACTTGTTTTTTTGGACTAGCTACATGAAAAAACTACACAAACCTGCCCCATTAAGTTATTTTTAGCTACTATCCTCCGACTTTGCCCCTCGTTCATCTGCAGTTTGATTTTTGCATTTTTAGGCTCAAGGACGCCAAAATGTAACTTTAGTGAAAATATGCACAAAAAACTGTTCGCTAGTCTGATTGGAACAATACGGTCTTTCGTCAATATCTTCCGTGTTATCTGTCCGTCTGTGTAATTAAAAGTATATTATTTCTCTGCTCAAGATGGGCTATCAAACTAGCTAGGTTTTATTTTCATAACTTTATTATTAAAGAAAAACTTACTTTTCTCAAGGTTATTTTTTTGAAATTTGTTTTTGAACCTTCGTCCACGGCGTTTGCCGCTGTATTCAAACAAAACAACTAATTACCGTAAAACGTCCAAGATACGACTGTTTCTAACAAGAGCTAAGGTCGTTTTTCTACCAATTCCTTACATTGTGTCAACTAGTGTCGTGATTTTTTCCTTTAAACTACAAATTGCGTCTTTTTGCCTTTTAGATTCAAACACGTGTTCCGACCGTCATATTTTTTTCTTTTATCTCCGTTTCCCTCCCGTCTAAAAGGGTAAACCGTTTAGTTTGCATGTTCCAACTAGTTAGTTTCAATGGCGGTAGAAAGCGCTGGCGTAGGCGAGAATGTATCCTCGTATCTTACGTATAATTTTATCCCTACATGTTATCTTACCCGTTATCTTTATAATTGGAGGTATTTTAACGTTGTATCAATGTATTTTTCACCACACATCTCCCCACCTGAGAACATGCACTAATGCAAGTTCCAAAACCAGTGAAACACATAGATAAAATTAACCTCACGCCTGCCAACTACTCTAATTTTGATCACAGGGGTGCCGACTGAGGAAATCTGCACCGACATTCTGTGACCCCGGGATATATTCAATATTAAACTGATAAGGTTGCAACAATAAAGACCATCTTAACAATCTTGCATTTTCATGCTTGGCCTGAGATAAGAACACTAGGGGCTGGTGATCCGTCTGGACCACAAAAGTCCTACCATACAGATAGATTTGGAACTTTTTTATTGCCCAGATTAACGCTAAACATTCTTTTTCGCTTGTGGAATATCCTTGCTCCGCTTTGTTCAACTTGCGGCTTGCATAAGCGACTGGGTTCAGTTCCCCATTGGGTGAATAGGACCTCTGCAACAGAGCCGCCCCCAGGCCTACATTACTTGCATCTGTTCTCACCCCAAAGTCCTGAGTCAAATCAGGCAATTTGAGAATAGGCTTGCTAGTGAGTTTTTCCTTTAACTCTTGAAATGCCAATTCACATTGCGCGGACCAAACAATTTTATCTGGATTTCCCTTGCGAGTCAGATCAGTCAGAGGAGCACATATAGAGTTAAAACTTTTGATATATTGTTGGTAAAACCCACATAACGACACGAATGATCACACGTCTTTTTTTGTTTGTGGTCTAGGTGCTCTCTGCAGTTTTTCCAAGTTCTTGGGGTCAGGGGTCATGTTACCCTGATATACAGTATGTCCCAAGAATTCCAACTCTTTGCATCCAATACAACATTTTGTTGGTCTAGCAGTTAAGTTTGCTTCTCTGAGCCTATCAAATAACATTTTCAGAGAGTTAATGTGTTCTTCAAATGTCTCTGTGGCGACGAGAATATCATCCATGAAATTCGTGATACATGGATTATTCAGGGGATCCAACAATTTGCGCATCATCCTAGAAAATACACTCGGAGCATTTTTCAATCCGAATGGTAGCATGTTGAATTCATAATGTCCTTCCGAGGTGCTAAAAGCTAAATAAGGTCTAACTTTAGGCTTCACTGGAATCTGGTAATAGCCTTTGCTAAGATCCACCTTCGAAAAGTATTTTCCCTTGTTCAATCTGGCAAATAACTGTTTTGTGTCTGGTAATGGATCCACTTGTCCTTCTGTGACAGCATTCAGTTTCCTGTAATCTATGCACAGTCTATGTTCCCCAGACGGTTTCCTCAACAAAACTACACTGGAGCTAAAAGAAGATTCACTATGTGAAATAATCCCTTCTTTCAACAAATAATCTATTTCCTCTTTCAATGCCTTCTCCTTCGCGAACGGAACAGAATAGGCTCTCATACAGATTGGGTTTGGGTCTACCAGCTTCATGTCATACTGTAGCAAATTTGTATGTCCTGGTTTATCTGTTAATACATCTGTATGTTCCTCCAGAACCTGTTGAACCCTCTCCCTCTGATTTTTAGTCAGGTGCTTACTGACTTTTACTTGTGCTGCTGTCTCACAGGGATGTAATGGGTATTCATGTGAGGTGAGTGGTTCTTTTTTCATTTTAGTTGCGATAGCCAAGGTCAGTAAGGGGTGCTTTCCTGGAGTGGTCTGTCCAGATACTTCTTTAAAAGGTTTACATGATATACCTTCTCCTTCCCCTTTTTGTCAATTTTATAATTTGTTCTAGACACCTTCTCTAGAACCGTATATGGACCTTGCCATCCAATTTGTAACTTATTCTGGCTGCCGGGTAGTAGAAGAAGCACCTTCTCTCCCACAGCTAATTCTCTGTCCTTTGCTTTCCTATTAAAATACGCTGCATGTTTCTTCCTGGCTTGTCTCAAATTATCATTTGCCAGTTTCCATCCAGCTTTCAGACGAGTGGTCAGCTCGTTCACATATTGATATGATGAGGTAACAGTCTCTTCTGCTTTCTCATCTGTCCAGGTCCTTAATAAAGCTACATCTGGACTTTTAATTTTTCATACTTATTTTTTCATGGCACCCGTCGGGTCCTTTCCATTAGAAGCCTTATAGTGAGGACTTTTCTTCCTAGAATCATCACTCACAAATCGACCATTACCAATTTTTTTCTTGGGTTTGTCTTCCCACTTTAGATTACTTGTGAGAGATCTTCGTTCTCGTTTAGTTTCCTCCAGTTTATATAATGCTGACCGAGGGATTGTCAGCTTATTCTGGGGTAAAATTACTCTTTGTACTCGTCGCATAGTGGCCATGTTAATCCATTCAAGTGAAGACTGGGTGTGAAAAGGGGGCTCCCATTCCACTTTGTCTACTTTATGATAATTATTTTTCCTTCCAGGCCTAAGTTTGCCCCGTGGCGTTTCTAGGTCCTGCACGTTTTTCCCCTGTGTGGGTGTTCCCTCATGAAATACGCCACATGCTTCTACAAAGTTCTCAATGTCGACATTTACGTCGGGCCAATAGTATTTTCGAGCAACCTTTTGGCAGATAGTACCTACTTTCTCATGGTCACCATCTTTTCCAACATGTAAATTCCTTATTAAATTTGCCCTATATACCTTGGGAAGAACCAACTGTCCGTGACCAGTGGATCTAGTTCCTGTCTTCCTGTATAGCAATTTGTCCTTCATAAAATACTCTCCCTTGCTTGGAGGTGTGTGGCATTTGGGCAATTTTTTAAAACATGGCTTGAGTGTCCTATCCTCAGCCTGCGCCTTTCTCATCTCTTCTGGATGAGCATTTATAGGTTCACCTTCTTCCTCCTTTTTCTGTGACCTGGTCTGCACTGTCGCCATGATCACAGGTCTCTCGGGATTCCCCAAGAAGACGTATCTACACCCCAATATCAGAGGGTAGATTGGTTCATCTATCACTGCTGCTCTGATTTCTCCTTCCACATAGCGAGTTTTCACCGTTATCCTTGCGATGGAAAGTGGCATGAGTGGTATGTCCTTAGTCGCCCCTTGTATTTCCACTGTTTCTGTGGTATACTGACTTGGGTCCACTAGGCTAGACTTCACAACTGAATCATAATCCAAACCTGTATCATATAGGCACCTTATGGTGACCCCATTACAAATAACATCCTCACAAACTGGGGGGTGATAAGGTTCCTGCTGTCCATTAGGATTAACCTTTAATCTTTGGTTCCCCGATTTCATTGCAGCAATGTTTGAAGGTTTCCTTTTACAAAATTCGGTGTTATGGTTGTCTTTCTTACACCATTTGCACCATCTCTTTCCTTGGTTAAACTTCTTACGATAAAATTCACCATTCTTTTCATATCTCAATAACAAAGCCTGCTTTAGCATGTCATAATTGTCTTGGTCGTCTCTATTCATCTTAGCAAAAACTTCATAAGAAGTACCTCTAAGCCCTTGGGATAACTTAAGACTCCACCTCTCTCTCTCTAACCCATACGTAGTAGCTAATAGTTCGAATCTACTGAGGTACCCCTCGATGTCATCGTCTTTCTCAACAAAATGGTCTAAATGAAACCCCATAGCTGAGGTTGAGGCTCCCTGACTAGGCGTGGCATCTGAGGGAAAGGGGCTGGCACCATTTTCAGGAGCATGGCCTTGTAATTCCAGCTCCCTTAGTCGTAACTCGTGCTCCCTTTGCAATCTTCTATCTTCTGCTTCCCTTTCGGCAGTCAATCTCTTATCTTCTGCCTTCCTTTGCTGTCGTTTTTCTTCTGCCTCCCTTTGCTGTCGTTTTTCTTCTGCCTCTAATTGGAGCCTTTTAATCTCCCTATCTGCCTCCAATGCCTTAGCCTCTTTGTCAGCCTCAATCTGCAGCCTCTTAAGTTCTTTATCAGCCTCAATTTGTAACCTCTTCTCTTCAGCTAACCTCCTATCTTCCCTTTCAATATACTTGTCACATTCTGAAGTTACATACTGAATTAAAACTTGACCCTCCATGTTCATCTCCTTCGCCGTCAGCCCAGCAGCCGATCTAAATTTTGCTAGATCTGCCATACTCTAACACACAAATTAACAATGACTAAGGTAAAACCAAGTATATAATTACTAAGGTAATATATTAATTAATTAATTAATTACCACTGGCTGTGAAGATTCATCAACTTTTATTTTCCACTTTTTATTTTAAGGGACACTTTTAAATTTATTCCCTTATGCCCCCACTAGTTTAATTCCCGGACCAGGAGACCCTAATATCTTTGATAAACTTAATCCCCGGACAAGACCCCAATATTTGTAGTGGTTTTTGATGTTATTGTATGGTTGTTATGTTACCTAGTGTACTGGATGAGGTTAGCTGTGAAGGCTCCTGAGATAAAAGTTTATGTGAGTTGCAGAAGGCCTTTCTGCTACCACTTACGACCTCAAACAGACCTATTCTACTATAATGAATGTTAGCTACGTTAAAAGTCTAGGGTACTGAAATGTAATGTGTAGGTAATAAAATACACAGACACACACATGTAAATAATAAGTCTAATAATAATAATAATCTCTATAATACACTGAACTAACTCTGGCTGTTAAAGTTTAAGTTTGAAAATTTTTTTTTTAAATTTATTAGTCCTGAACCAATTGTTTCTTTTGGTCAGAACATATGAAATAATATGTATTTATCAATAAAATGCATATATATATATATTGCATAATCAAATGAAATTTTTGGTACATAGGTATATTATTACAATGGTTAATATTAATAATATCTACAATGTCTTGGGAAAAACTAGCACTGGATGTTTAGTTGGGGTGGCATCATCATGCCCAATCTATGGTTACAAAGTTCAGTGTCCTTGAAATATGGACTGATATTAGTGTTTATATAACAAGATTTTATTTCTTTAATGATAGTGGACATCGTTTATGAATCAACAGCAGGCCAGGTTTGCACTTAACTGGCCTGTGACGATGTAGTACAGAATTCTTGTGGCCCACTCCTCTCAGTAGCTGGAGTAAAATGTTAGGCTGCACAGACACCCGCTCTTGTACTTCTACAAAAGCATCTGGCACAATCGTAGTGCCAGATCAGAAACTCTGAAACAAAATTTGTGCCATGTGTCAACACTCTATTTACTGCGCCACTCTTACACACAACACAGCAAAACAACATTACACAGATTGGGTCAGATCTCTCTGACCAACTTAGCACATCTCACCCAGTTGTTATCAAATAGTACCAGTTTCCCAAGACTGCATTGCATCCGAAATATGTTCAATAGTTTCCTCTTCCATTCAATAAGGTGGGTGATATGTTCCCACTGATCTCAATTATAGATCCGCCTTCCATAGTCTTAGATAGGTTTTCATATATTATTAGTTTGTCTCTGGGCCCTGGGCTGCTGCTGGGGACCAAGAGCAAGCACTCACTTGTCGTAATCATTTTTCATGATATGGCAGTATCAATCACTCAAAATATTAAAATAAACAAGATAAATGCTTTTTCCCTTACCACAATTCAGAATTGAGAACACAGTTACTTAGTACTAGCAAATCTCAGCTGAGCTGCTGGCTAGATTAGGGCGTCCCACTGATTTTTATTAAATAATTCCTGGAAATCACCTCTAGCAGTAACGTACTGTGTCAATGGACAGTCTTCTATACAATGGCACAAGCGTGCGTCTCTCATTCAATATTATAAATGTTTTTGTCCAATCAGCAGACTTCCTCTCTAACTTTGTCAAATATTCAAACTAAAAGTCAAATTTCAGTCCAGTCTCAGTCTAGTATGTAGTATTTTTCCCAAAATTACACTTGTTTTTTGGACTAACTACATGAAAAAACTACACAAACCTGCCCCACTAAGTTATTTTTAGCTACTATCCTCCGACTTTGCCCCTCGTTCATCTGCAGTTTGATTTTTGCATTTTTAGGCTCAAGGACGCCAAAATGTAACTTTAGTGAAAATATGCACAAAAAACTGTTCGCTAGTCTGATTGGAACAATACGGTCTTTCGTCAATATCTTCCGTGTTATCTGTCCGTCTGTGTAATTAAAAGTATATTATTTCTCTGCTCAAGATGGGCTATCAAACTAGCTAGGTTTTATTTTCATAACTTTATTATTAAAGAAAAACTTACTTTTCTCAAGGTTATTTTTTTGAAATTTGTTTTTGAACCTTCGTCCACGGCGTTTGCCGCTGTATTCAAACAAAACAACTAATTACCGTAAAACGTCCAAGATACGACTGTTTCTAACAAGAGCTAAGGTCGTTTTTCTACCAATTCCTTACATTGTGTCAACTAGTGTCGTGATTTTTTCCTTTAAACTACAAATTGCGTCTTTTTGCCTTTTAGATTCAAACACGTGTTCCGACCGTCATATTTTTTTCTTTTATCTCCGTTTCCCTCCCGTCTAAAAGGGTAAACCGTTTAGTTTGCATGTTCCAACTAGTTAGTTTCAATGGCGGTAGAAAGCGCTGGCGTAGGCGAGAATGTATCCTCGTATCTTACGTATAATTTTATCCCTACATGTTATCTTACCCGTTATCTTTATAATTGGAGGTATTTTAACGTTGTATCACTGTATTTTTCACCACAAACCTAATAGTTTTATTATACAGTAACTCACAAATATTCATTGTTATTTTTTTTTAAGTAACTATTTATAACATAATTACATAAAAGTAAGGCATCAAGAGACAAAATTTTATGAAAATTCATGCATATTTAATATTATAGCATAAAATTGTTTAATTTGGAGTTGGCCGCCCGATACAGAAATGATCCGCCTCTTGTCACAAAGTCCTCTGTTTTTGCGGCGCAGTGTCGCATGCCTGGCGCCGTCTTTTGTCTCATTGTTGTATGGCGGTTCCTTTTATTGTCTGTCATTGCCCCACCTCGTAGAATTAAATGGAAACTACATTCGTAACCTTTAGGGTACTTACCATTGTCAAGTACCAGACATGTTTAATTCGTCGGTCGTCCCACCTAACAATTACTTACATTTAAGTCCCAAGTGGGAAAAAAAAGGGGGGGGGGGGAAGACTGGAGCGGTTGATATAAAATAAACGTTTTCAAAGTCTCAAGTAAGGGGCGATCACCCCGTGGCCACCTCCTTGAATCCGTCAATGCTTGGATATTAGTTTATTTGTTATAATGTGGATCCTATTATCGTTTGATGATTGGTGTATCCTGTTCGGAAACAATCATGCACCTTATCTAGTTATGTTGACCTAATAAGGTGTGTATATCCTGCATTGTTTGTGTCCGGCAAGGTCCTGCTGACGCTTGAAATATTAGCGTCAAAAGATTTCGGATATCAGGTTTATGAAAGACAGGGACAGACCGTTTTTCACAGATTCTGAGAGAATGACTCATTCTTGCTTCTTACTACATGTGCACACACATTGCTGTTGACAATGTGCACACTCCCATTCTCGCAAACACTGGCCGTCAAATCTGGGCAAATCTTGAACGCAGTTTGGCCGGTATATCCTGGTTCACAAAATTCTCCCACATTGTAAAGCTTACGTTAAGAGACCACCTTTTCAAAGGTTGACTTTAAAAAAAAGGAGTACAAAAGGGCACTGTCTTACCTATACAGATTCAGGTCAGCGATTAGGCAGGTGAGAGAGCAGGCCTTAGATGAAGTTGGTGTGCCTAAATGACCTTAAACAAAGTTAACAATTTCGAACTTGCTCCTTATCTTGAGAAAAACGTTGAAACATCCACAACACGCGTTATATATTATGCGATTGTTTCCGAATTTTTTTATTTTTTTTTCGGTTTCATTGCTGCTGAGGTGTCTATGTGTGACAAGCTTCTTGCTCCACTGGCACTTGTCTGGTTTTTATCCTCGTCTGCTTCTTGCTCCACTGGCACTTGTTTGGTTTTTGTCTTCGTCTGCTTCTTGCTCCACTGACACTTGTCTGGTTTTTGTCACCATTTCCACATTTGTGACCTTATCTTACCATTTCAATCCTTCTATTCTATGCAAGCATCCATTTATGAAAGTCGGTGGCCCTTCGGTCGCTGTTTTTGTTGTTCTCCATGTTTCCCATGACGACCAAGCAGGTTTTTAAATAATATGCTAATAATAATTTCATTTATTTGTTCATCCCTTCAGCTCCATGCGGTGCATCATCATCATCATCAGTTACCATCTCCACAACGAAGGTTGGCTGTAATGGATCTCCAACGTCTTCTGTCTCTTGTCTTGGTGGTACACTCTGATAGACTCTTTCCCGTCCATCTCTTGATGTTATCTTCCCACTTATAGCGCTGTCTTCCCCTTGCACGTTTGCCTTCAACTCTCCCTTCTGTTATGGTCTTCTGCAAGGTGTTATGCCTTTTTATGTGGCCAAAGTATTTTAGCTGCCGAACTTTGACCTCTCTCATTAGTTCTCTTTTCATACCTAGATTTTCTAGGACCTCCTTATTTGTTTTCATCTCTTTCCATGAGATACGCCCCATTCTTCTATATATCCACATTTCAAGAGCCTCAATTCTTTCTTCCAAATGCTTATTCATCGTCCATGTTTCTGCACCATACAGAAATGCAGAATATATATAACACTTTATGATTCTCAGTTTTTAATTTATGAGATAACTGTTTGGATGTCAGTATATGTTTCATGTTGTTGAATGTAGCTTTGGCCATTCCTATTCTCTTCTTGATTTCTGTTTCACATCTGCCATCTTCTGTTGTTATATGACCAAGATATACGTAGCTCTCGACTTGTTCCAGGATTTTCCCATTTACGCTTATCTTTAATGTGGGTTTATCGTCTGTTTTGCTAATTATCATAGTTTTAGTTTTCTCAATATTAATGTCGAGTCCATATTCATGACTTATACTGTTCACTTGCTTCACTAGTTCTTGTAACTCCTGTTCGCTTTCAGCTAACAACACGGTATCATCTGCATATCTAAGGTTGTTTATTGATCTTCCACTGATGTTCAGTCCTGGTATTTCCTGTATCTGTTTGAAAATTTTTTCGGTGTATAAATTAAATAGGCAGGGGGACAGCACACAACCTTGTCTGACACCTCTTTTTATGTCTATGTATGGTGAATAATTCCTTCCCGATCTTACTGTGGCAGTTTGCTCCCAATAAAGGTTACTGAGTATTCTTATATCTTTTCCATCAATACCTATGTCTTTGAGGCATTCAATTATTTTCTCATGATGGATTCTGTCAAAAGCCTTCTTATAGTCAATGAAGCACATATACATACTTTTTTGGACCTCTGTATATTTTTCTGCTAATCTTCTTAGGCAAAATATTGCCTCTCTTGTTCCACTGTTCCGTCTAAAACCAAACTGTTCTTCTTGGATTTCGCTGTCTACTTTACTTTTTATTCTTTCCTGTATGATTTTGAGCAGTATCTTAATTACATGACTCATCAGGCTGATTGTTCTGAAGTCTGAACATTCTGTTGCATTAGGTTTTTTTGGGCAATGTTATAAAAACTGATGTCTTCATGTCGTGTGGTAAATATCCTGTATTGTATATATCATTGCATATTTCTGTGATTGTATCTATACCAAAGCTCTCCAGAGCTTCTATCATTTCAATGTTTATGTTATCCATGCCTGCTGATCTTCCTTTTTGTATCATATGAATGGCATTCTCTACTTCTGATCTGAGAATGTTTGGGCCTTCATTAGAATCTGGTGATGGTTTTTTTACCTCTGTTGTCCTCGAATAGTTCTTTTACGTATTCTGCCCATCTGTTTGATATGTCTTTCTCATCAAGTAATATTACACCATTTTTGTTCTTGATACAGCTTCCTCCTTGTGCAAACCGCGACCGATTTGATAATTTCTTTATTTCTTCATGCATATCTCTTGTCATGTGCTTCGCTTCCAAGTCTTCTATTTCCTTACATTTTGTTTCTATCCACCGTTCCTTTGCTTCTCTACACATAGTACGTATGTCATTGTCTATTGTTTTATATTCTGGAGTGTTTTTTGCTTTCTTTCTTTCTGCCATTTTATTCAAGATGTCATCTGTCATCCAAATTTGATTTTTCTTAGACTCCTTTTTAGGTAAATTTGCATTTGCTGATTGTATGCTTGTTTTTAAGCATTCCCATTTTGCGGTTGCTTTTTCTTCTGGGTTTTCTCTTCTATACTGCTCCATGTCAATAACTGTTGGTATTTATTGTTGACTTCGATTAAATATTTCTGTTTTATATCTGGTTGTTTCAGCGCTGATATTTCTATCTGGGGTTTCTCCTGTCTTCTGTTTCCTGCTCTTTTCAGCGTTATATTTACTTTGATGACAACTGGATTGTGATCTGAATTTATGTCGGCGCCAGGATGTGTCTTTGCACTTGTGACACTGTTCTTAAATCATGCGGTGCATAGGCGTCAACAAATTCATGTCAAGGCTTTCGGTCCAAGTCTTTCCATAGCTTTCCTTATCACTGTCATACCTGTCTCCATTTCGCTTCTGTCTGTGTGGGTGTGTTTGTTTGTTTGTTTGTTTTTGGGGGGAAGGGGGGGTTTCCCTGGATTTTGCTTTTAAAAAAGTAATGGCAGGGGAGTAAAGCGTTAGAAGCTACACCATAGTAGGTCTGAGTTTTATGAGTTTGGTTGATCAGTTCTCTTCCTCGCTGTCTCTGCCGTCCCTAAGTCAAGAGCAGAGCCAGCTAACCATTTACAGCGTAATAGACGGAAATGTGACGCTAACAGGTTTCTATCCAGGAATCCCGTAACTTGACAGCGAGAGGAAAGTCCTCTGCGATTACACGGACACTCATTTCCTCTTACCTTCAGAAACTTGGATTGACTTCTGTCCAACACCAGCACAGTCTCCCACATCCTGTTACAGTGGTACTTGTCTGGTTGTTGCCATCAGTTCTATATTGGTGATCTTAGCGTGCCATTCAGTCCTTCAGTTCTGCTCAAGCTTCCATTTATGAATATCTGTATCTTTCTGGTTGTCGTTTGTGTGGTTCTCCATGTTGCGCCGCCATACAAAAGGACAGCTTTGAGATTTGAGTTGAAGTGTCTGAACTGTATGTTGAAGATTATTTCTGTTTATGTCCATATATGTCTTCATGCACAACTAACTTGCTGTTTACAGTCTTATTTTAATATCGCCGTCTGTCCCTCTAAATTATCTATACATTGCTGCTAAGATATTTAAACGACTCAATATTATAAGGGTGTATCTCAAAATGTTGTCACTTATTCTCATTTTCTTTTTTCTTTTCCTTGCTTATTTTCAGACCTACTTGCTGCTTTTTATTTAAAAGGATTACAACTAAGTGGTGTTTCAGGAGGAGGAGTATTGAGGAGACTGATCACCTTGTATAGGCGCCCCCACGTGGATAGCCCATCCCGGAAAAAAATCCTAAAAACGCCACTGCCTGGTTCAGCATGAACAAATAAGCTTCACGGTAACACCAACCAGCCCGCCAGTTAGGTGCTGGTTTCATGTTTACTGTAGGCAGTTACTCAAAATAACACTTTACTGTAGGCAGTTACTCAAAATAACACTTTACTGTAGGCAGTTACTCAAAATAATACAGCGTTAGAAAGAAGATAGAAATATAAATCGTGGTTCCTCACTTTGATTAATTCTCCCCCGAGGGGTGGGGGGGGGGGGGGGGTCCTCAAGAGACAAAGCAAGAAAAAGTCTACTGCACCCTCATGCATGTCGTAGAAGGCCACTAACATGAGGTTGGACATGGGGGCTGACAACTTGATTATGTCAAACAAATTGTCACAGAAACCGCTGCCGTGAGAGCATGTAAATGGTTGGCACGGGCTTCCTGCAGGGTCACCTGCGGCAGTGGTGGGTTCATGCTCCGTAAGGAACGCGAATGAAAATGAGATGATGATGATGGAACGTCTTAAAATAACCATACAAATACTGGTTGAACAAGAGGTGAGGACAAAAAGTTCACGTTGGATAAAACATACACCCAAGAAACCAGCTGATAGTATCGCAAGGCAGGTTCATATTTCGGAAATACCCGAGGTAGGAAAAAATTGAGGTCGACCGAATAACTCTTTATACAGGAACCGGAGATAGACTTAAAATGGATTCACAAGTCATTAAAAAAAAAGTATGTAACCGATGACACGTGACAAGAAGGCTGGAGATGTATTTATGAATGGCCAATCCTCCACGGAGAGCTGCTACGCGTTAATGAATCAATAATAATAATAATAATAATAATAATAATAATAAATTCTTTAAGCACAAAACACGGCGCATAAGGCAGAAACCAGTGCTCTCCAGGTTGTACGTTGTGACGCCACTCCTCTTAGCTCTTGCACATTATTTAGGCCCTACGTTCTTCCTTCTCTTATTATTGTTCTTCTGAGTGTTTCTTTTGGTCTTCCTTTTTTCCTCTTACCCTCAGGAACCCAAGTGAGTGCCTGCAATGGTATTCTGTTGTTTTGCATTCGTAGGACATGACCGATATATGACCATCGTCTTTTCCTTATATAGTTGGAGACATATTTCTGCCTAGAGAATCAATAAACAAACCATAATGCTTGATACTTTAACCCGGAAATAAAAGAAAAGAAAGCAACATAACCAGCCAATTGTCGCGGTTCGTAGCAGACGGCGTAAACACATTTTTATCAGTGGCGTTAGATAAACATTTTAGTCGTTGAATGTTTCACGTCAACAAATACAAACAAACAAAACTTCTATTCAGTTTTTTTATTTAAATTTGTCACTTGTTTGTATCGCTGTACGTATATAATTTAGCAGGTCTGTCCACATTTTTAAAAAAAACATTTACTTTGGTGCTTTTTTCATCCTCTTGCTGGTAGGTTCTGAGTGTAATATGTCTGCCAGTTACTGTAAATATAAACCAAAATACGCCTGGTTATTGGAACGTGAACTGGATATCCACAAGTAAAACGCAACTCCAAGTTGACGTCAACTGTTCACTTATGTTTCTGCATTCTTTTATTTACTACTTATGCCATGAAGCGTGGGAGGAGGGTTGACTATTGATTATTGAAGCATCACTTGCATTGGGGCCTGAAGAGCCGCCATCTTGAGTATTTGTAAGATGTCTGCCACCCTTTCGATCCATCTTTTTGAAAGAAGTCAAATAAAAGAACATAACAATTTGTATCAACAGACTAAGAAATAAAATTAGTGTTACCTGTAAAAATACTGCCAGCGTTGAGTGGCAAAATGGTTAGAACGTTAGCTTGTTGGGCCAAAGTTACCACGTTCAGAACCTTGTGACGTCACGCTTCAGTCCAATCATCATCATAATTTTCCTTGTCGCTACATAAAGAACATGGGACATGGGACACGTGACATGGGACATGGAACACGTGACATCTCCTGGGGCAGGTCCCGTCACACATCCTCTTGCTCTCGTAGCAGTGGTTTATGTTGCAATTTGTTTGACATGGTGAGATTGCCAGCCTCATGTACAGCCTCATGTACAGCCTCATGTACAGCCTCATGTACAGCCTCATGTACAGCCTCATGTACAACCTCATGTACAGCCTCTGTACAACCTCATGTACAGCCTCATGTACAGCCTCATGTACAACCTCATGTACAGCTTCATGTACAGCCTCGTGTACAGCTGTGACAGTGCAGGGTCTGCTGATTGTCTATTAACTAGGTGGACTGAGGCAGGCCTAGTTATTGCCTATTCAACGTCTGTCTAGTTCTTCTGCTTATCTTCCAAGTGAGACTATCTCTCTTACTGGCCCTTTCCGCCAGAGGTGGATGTTCTTGGATGAGATGTGGTTCGTCTTCCTTCTTACCAGGCTTCGTTCTTCCCTCCTCGTTGTTGTTTAGCGACTGATTCGTAATAGTGGTTTCACTTCCTTGAGTATTTGTGCTTACCCCATTCTCATACTTCTACTCTTCAACCTTTTCACATATCAAGGCAACGTAAGTGAGGTAATTCAACATAAAACAGTTTATTTACATAATTTAAGATCCATGAACTTCCATCAATAATTCACCGGACAAAATTCTCCCATTCAAAACTCTTAAGGCCTACTACTCTGTTGAATCAACTATTTCAGAGTATTTTTTTTGCATCTCCCGTGGGATCTCATACTAGTCTTTGTGCATAGTTCGCCTAAATTCTTTCTCTTCTATCTCAACTGAGTCATCTTTGACTCCCTCAAGTACATCATTCTTATATCATAATTTACACCTGCAAAAAATTATCAACCAATATCAAATACTCCTGTGGCAGCCTCGATACTTATGCTGACATGAGAGAGCGCATTATCTCCATCAATAGGAGTCAGTGCAGTTCAAAACTCTTTACTTATTTACTCTTGGTTGTGGAAATGTTTCTTTTGTATTATATACCAGACATATTTGCCTTTCCTGGCTTTTTACTCAACCAAAGTTAACCACTTTGTCTTAGCCGAGCATCCACTGTAATGTTTTCTCCTGATGATTGCTCCCTCAAATATGAGCAGCATTATCTTCAACTAATGTATTTACAGTATTTCGGAGAAACATTCTCTCTATTCATATAATTCAGACATAATATAGTTCGTCTTCAATGTTCTCTCTTGTTGACAGCTCCCTTAAATATGAGCAGCATTATCTTCAGATACCATGTTGACTAAGATTCTGCATTAGGTTCTTCTTTTCATCTTGCATAATATAATAAAAGTCAAAAGTCAATCTTACCATCAAGCAGAATTCCATTACTTATCACTTCCCTACTATCATCTCTACTCTAGCCCTAGACTTATAACACAGTTCATTCTAGTATCCTCGAATTGCTACCGCTAATCGGGCTAAAGCTATCTACTTGGTTCATCACGAACAACTGTCACCCACAGGTTCGTTTCTTGAGCGCCCGGCAATTTCATGTCTTGCCACTTCAAATTTTCAGCCAGGACTAATTTCTTTTGTCCTTCAATTCATTGTCTCATCATCCGATCTTGTTTTCGAGTCATCTGATTGGTCCGCCAAGCTCACCCTATTTTCCACTCAGGCAACTTAATGAGCTGTTCTCAATAACTGTTTACTCATTTTTTCCCGTGCGTTCGTTCCTGTTCCCAACTCACAAAACCTGTAAGCGGCGTAAGTTAATTGTAGTCTCCCTTTGGAGTTTTGACTAAATAGTTACTTTTCCTTCTTAATGCCTACTAAAATCATCCTGATATGTAAATTTCTCAAACCCTAAGTGTTTACACCTAGGAAATATTTAGGTCTAAAAGAGTTCTCTCCCTTATCATCCAGGTACATGTATGCTGGTTTTTTATCTCCCATCTTTAAAACAAATAGCCCATTACTCAGGTTATTCAAATTTCCCAAACCATATTTCTACACTCTTCTATCTTATCGACACACAGCCACATGTACAGCTTCATGTACAGCCTCACGTACAGTGACCTTGACACTAGTGACCTTGACATGCTCGAGGGAGCAGAGATCCTGTTCTTTCTTTGTCCCATAAGAGGCCCCCCCCCCCCCGGGAACCACACATGGCACGCGCTACAGTTTACCCACCTGTAAATAGGTAACTGCTCTTGAGTTAGGGAACGCAAAGATAGTGATGAAGGGAATCTGCTCATAAAGCTGAGACCTAGTATGGTATAATCTTTCACTTCATTCCCCCACGGCAGTATATGCTATTACCTTTTTAAGATTACCATATTAATTTGCCTAACCATAATATTCTGTGCCTGGAGATGGGAAGGACACACATTGAGGACACCATGTTGATAGCATGACAAGGCAGTCCTTGTTCTGGAATCCTCAGGGTCAGATAAGTATAGGAAGACCAAGGAACACATCGAGAAGAGAACTGGAGACAGACATGAAGAATGTATGGATATACTTTGACCTGATGGCACCGAACACGAACATGTGGTATACGTTTGTTGAAGGCGCCTTGGGAAATGGAAAGATGATGATGATAATATTGAGTAGAGACTGGACGAAAATGATAGTGTTATTTGCAGGACATGGCTGACGAAGTTATTTCTTTGAAACGTCCTGTATGATTACTGTATTCGCCTGTGTAACAAACAGATATGCTTACAACTGTTAACTAGTAGGGAATACAAACAGATATGCTTACAACTGTTAACTTAACTAGTAGGGAATACAAACAGATATGCTTACAACTGTTAACTTAACTAGTAGGGAATACAAACAGATATGCTTACAACTGTTAACTTAACTAGTAGGGAATACAAACAGATATGCTTACAACTGTTAACTTAACTAGTAGGGAATACAAACAGATATGCGTACAACTGTTAATTTAACTAGTAGGGAATACAAACAGATATGCTTACAACTGTTAACTTAACTAGTAGGGAATACAAACAGATAAGCTTACAACTGTTAATTTAACTAGTAGGGAATACAAACAGATATGCTTACAACTGTTAACTTAACTAAACAGCCACAACTATGCTGATCTTTAACACGCAAGGAAATTACATAGATTGCCTACGAAGCATGGATACCTGGAGCAAAATAAATAGAACATAGGCTTTAGAATACAAGAAAATGTGCGCTTGCAAAAGGAAACAAATATAAATAAATGCAGTCTATTTTGCATACTTCCCGACGGAATAGAAAGTTTTAATTTGAGAAAGTTACAGAAATTTGGGGGAAGCAACAGAAATCAAGTGCAAATAAATAAATCATAAACAAATAAAAAATAAGAATCTTCAAGTGTCGCAGCAATGTTATTGTATGGCTGTGAAACATGGAAAACAACACAAACAACAATCAAGAAGTTCCAGACTTTCATAAATGGGTGATTACATAGAACAGATGGATTGAAATGGTATGTCAAGGTCACCAACGTGGAGCTGATGAAAAGGTCACAAACGTGGAACTGATGACAAGGTCACAAACGTGGAGCTCATGACAAGGTCACAAACGTGGAACTGATGACAAGGTTACAAACATGGAGCTCATGACTAGGTCACAAACGTGGAGCTCATGACAAGCTCACAAACGTGGAACTGATGACTAGGTCACAAATATGGAGCTCATGACAAGGTCACAAACGTGGAGCTCATGACAAGGTCACAAACGTGGAGCTCATGACAAGGTCACAAACGTGGAACTGATGACAAAGTCACAAACATGGAGCTCATGACAAGGTCATAAACGTGGAGCTCATGACAAGAATGAGACAAGTGCCAGTGCAACAAGAGATGAGTGATGAAGCTGGCCATGGACTGGACACACATTGAAGAAACAGGTTGATAGCATTACAAGGTTGGCTAGAGAAGCAGAAGGAGCCGAAGATCACATGGAGAAGTGAGGAAAATAAAAGTGATGAGTGTGACATGAAAAACCCTTGACCTCATGTCACGTGACAGAAGAACTTGGCAGGTGTTCTTGGAGACCTATGCTCATAGGGGAGCTACAGAGTGTTGACTGATATAAATTTGGGGATGGGGATGTTATGGAGATTTGGGAATTTTATGGAAATTTGGGGATGTTATGGCCATTTTGAGATGTTATGGAAATTTGGAGATGTTATGCGATTTTGGGATGCTATGGAGATTTGGAGACGTTATGAAAATTTGGGGATGTTATGGAAATTTGGGATGTTATGGAAATGTGGAGAGTTTTGGAAATTTGGAGATGTTATAGATGGCATGAAATTAGCATGTCGTAGGCAGGTTTATAAATCTAGTTGAAAGATTACCCTATGAGTGAGGTTCTACACCCTATTCACTGACCATTCCCTCTGAGACCATAAGCCACTTTTACTTACCTATCCCTATCCTTACTTATCCATCTCTAAGGCTTTACACCACATTCACTGACATATCTGTTAGGCCATACTTATTAAGTGATCCATATCTGAAGCCCCACGCCTTTCTACTGACAGATCTACGAGGCCCCATACCTTTTTACTGACAGATCTACGAGGCCCCACACCCTTTTACAGACAGATCTATGAAGCCCCACGCACATACAATTTCTTCTGTCTGAGGTTCCACGCTACAAAGACCTGGTATAGGCTTAAATGTTTTCTCATCTGTTCGAGGCCACCTCGAGCACCTGTAAATACCAGTACATTTTTTCCTGATTGCACCACATATATTACTAGACACCGGCTTCTGAGTCTGTAGTAATAATACGTAATAGCCCCTTCTGTTATAACTGATTATGGGAATGTGCCCCTGAGGTACAGACCTCAGATGCTTATTTTCCTGGTGCTCCTTTCGACGTTTTCTCCTCTCTTCTGCTTGTTGTGTGAGCTTCTTTTGGTCCATTCTGAGGTGGCGCCGCAGATAGCATCTCCACTTGGGGCATTAGCACCTTAATCCTCCTAGGTTGCTAGATCCATATCTAGTGCCCTCATGTCTCTCTTACACACATCTTTGAATCTCAAGTGCGGTCGCCCAACTGTTCTTTTGCCATCTGCCAGTTGTCCGTAGAAGATATCTTTCGGGATTCGACCATCTTCCATGCGGTGGACATGGCCTAGACAGCGTATTCTGCGCTGTCTAAGCAGTGTATACATGCTTTGAAGGCCAGCACGTGACAACACCTCGACATTCGTCACTTTATCTTTCCACGAAATACCGAGAATGGGGCGTAGACTCAGTAGAGGGAAGGTATTGAGCCTTCTTTCTTGCTTAGCATAGGTTGTCCACGTTTTGCTGCCATACAGAAGTGTGCAGGTGACGCAGGCGTTATATACCGCAGCTTTGGTCTTCATTGTGAGTTTAGAGTTTCCCCAAACACGCGATGTGAGGCGTGCAAAGGTAGCTGCAGCTTTGCCAATGCGGCTGTCAATTTCTGTGCCCAGGGAGAGCTTGTCATTGATGGTAGACCCCAGGTATGTGAAGTGGTGCACCACTGCCAACTCATAGTTATCGATAGTGATAAATGGTGCAGTAGCCACAGCCTGACTCAGCACATCTGTTTCCTTTAGACTTATTGTGAGGCCAAAGTCCTTGCATGCTTGGGTGAAGCGATTCATCAAGCTCTGAAGCTACTGTTGGCTGTGAGTGACGACTGCAGCATTGTCAGTGAATAACAAGTCTCTTATAGTGACCCTTCAGATTTTTGTTTTTGCTTTCAGCCTAGCGAGATTAAACAGACGGCCATCTGACCTAGTGTGAAGGCATATTCCTTCAAGATAAGGCATCTCGGAGCCAGAAACACGGCCTTGAATGCACTGTTTCAAGATGTGCTTAAGGCAAAGAAGATCCCGAAGAGAGGGTCGGAGCCAAGAACAGCCTGTTTAAACTATAACGGCCTTTGACTTTTCTAAGTTGTTGCATTAAGATGACTCTGGCAAAAGCCTTACCAACAATACTAAGAAGAGAGATGCCTCTGTAATTATTGCAATCACCTCTGTCTCCTTTATTTTTATACAGTGTTACAATCTTGGCATCTCGCATGTCTTGAGGAATAGTTGTCTCTTCCCAGCACTGGCACAGCACCATATGCAGGGGATGTAATAGCGTGCTCTTACAGCATTTGATTAAATCAGGAGGAATCCCACCACTGCCTGGTGCTTTGCCAGAGGCCAAGCTATCAATGGCCTTGCTGAGTTCCTCTAATGTTGGTTCAGCATCCAGCTCCTCCATAGTTGGCAGACATTTGACAGCCTCGAGGGCTGCAGGCATGATGGCCTTTTCTCTAACATAAAGCTCAGATTAGTGCTCGAGTCTGTAGTGTTAAGAGTTATAAATGTCAGCTAAGTCTGGCAACTTGCAAGTAATTTAGAAATTTTAAAAAAGTTTTACCATTTTGTTTTCGTTTGAAGTTTTTTTTTGTGGGGGAAAAACAAATCAGCGGTGAAGTTGCTCATGATTGATCACATAAGATGACATAAAATATCCTATGAATAATTTTCCCCATGATTCACGATTATTTGTCCCCTTGACGATTATTCCCACCCATCTCCCTTACTGACTTGTCGACGATAGTCCGTGCGTTATTTGTTTATATTAAAGTACCCACTATTTCTCCATCATTAAATGTAGGTAGACAACGTTGTATTAAACGTCTGGAACATAACAGGTAAATGTAGTCTCATAGCGGATACTGCTGTAGGGGAGTAAAGTGTTAGAGACGCCACCATACTAAGTTCAGCTTTTTGATGGCGTCGGGTAACCAGCTCTTTACCCTGCTGCCTTTTACCTTCTCAGCTGACGAGCGGAGCAAACCTGCTGAATGTTCCACTCCAGACAACGGATCAAAACTGGGATGAAGGTTAATAAGTCAAATGCCGGTAACTCTTGTGTGCAGTCTGGCAACAAAAGGATAAAGCACAAAAGGTCTAGGTACATCAAATTCAAAGAACATTATTTCAAAGTCATATGCCTGGAATTATAATGTGTAATTATTCTTCTTCTTCTTCCATCCTTAGCCATCAACCGGCAAAGCAGTATGTGGCCAGTACGCCTAGTGGCGTCTTAGGGCAACAACAAATTGATCAATCTATCGCTGTTTCCACCACGCCTAGTGGCGTCTTTGTGGAACAAAAACAGACCAAACAATCTATCATTGTTTCCGTAATCAGATTGGTTGGCAAGCAGGTGATCAGCCCACTGTGCGAAGTTTTTACGGGATGGGGTAAACAGCCCCATGCCCATACCCTCCTTAGTCGCTTTTTACGACATGCGTGGTAGGGTGCAGTGTTACTATTCTTTGCTCCCCTTTCGGGCCCCGGTAACACACGGGTGTCCACACAATCTGCCTAAGGAAAATTCTCCGAATCTTTTGGCCAAACACCATCAGCAACCAAGAACTACTTATTCGGAGTAACCAGGAGAACATGCACACCATCATAGCTGGCAGACGCTGGAGTTGGGTTGACCACGTCCTCAGAAGGGACCCTGAATACGCAGGCAGAAAGTGACTGCTGAGTCCGTGGCAGAGAGTTACTCCTGATTGTCAGTAGAGACAGAAATTTGGCCTAAATTGTGTCTTGAGACCTTGGCAGAGGGTACCTCCTGGGTGTGAGCAGAAAATGAAGCGTGAACTCATGGCAAAGAGTGTGTCCTGGCATAAAGTGGCTGTAAACAGTAAATACATATTAGACAAACATAAAGGTATGTTTTCAGGCACTCGTAAGAAATAAAGAAGTAGAACACTAGACAACAGAAAAACAACAGACGTGAGTGGCTTACCCAGGATTCGAACCCCAGACCTTCCGTGCGACAACTCCGCCTAGCTATGCAATCGAATCACACTATCCTCCCCGCTAGGCGGTGTTGTCGCACGGAAGGTCTGGGGTTCGAATCCTGGGTAAGCCACTCACGTCTGTTGCTAGGCGTTGTTGTCGCACGGAAGGTCTGGGGTTCGAATCCTGGGTAAGCCACTCACGTCTGTTGTTATTCTGTTGTCTAGTGTTCTACTTCTTTATTTCTTACGAGTGCCTGAAAACATACCTTTATGTTTGTCTAATATTAATTTACTGTTTACAGGCCTCGGGTTTCCCTTCCTTATGTGTTATAAATGTTTATACAATACCAAAAACCTACCCTGTTCTATACTTACTGTTCTGAGTCTACTATCATTTACTAGAAACAGTATTAAGGTCTATGTCTTGTGTGGACTGGCTTATACTGCATAATAGGGGAACAACAGAAGTGATTGCGTCATTGTTAGGCTGAACCGCCCATTGTAAACTTCCGGTGTTGTGTCATGCGGTTCGCACTGATGACCAGTCATGTAGCGAAAGGTTTTTCTGGTGTGATGATGATGGTAGAGAAGAAGTAGAATCTCTCGCCAGAAAGTATGAAGTCCCAGTGCCAGAGAAGTACACTGGTATCACAATTGAGTTACGGCTGTGAATACTCTGAGCTGGACAATAGATTTAGGCTTCAGAAGTATACTGCGCCACTTTCGCTATAGTAACCCTATGTGATAATATAATTAAATTAGAAAAAGTAACTCAAAATTTAACAGTTAAAAATTTACCAAGTCAATGAGCACAATTTCATAATTTATTATGTACATCTATCTAGCCTTGTAATGAGAAATGAGTGTTGGAAGATGGTAAAATGTATGATTATTTATATTTACAAATTAAAATAAATAATAGTAAAAAAGTCTTGGATGTATCTTCCAATGAAATTATTCGTCTGTCACAGTAGTTTTGTTATCTCTTGCTATCTAGTCTTTAGCTTTTCTCATCATTGACAGTCGCTATTGAAACCGCTCACAGTGTTTGTAGGATTGAATACACATAAACTCATCTTGCATTTCGCCACGTCTGTTCGAGGTTCCTGAGACACACTGGTAATCAGGAAGACTTTCCTTCAGCCCGCCCTATAACTACGGGGGACTAAGGTGTTGAAGATTGTTCGACCACTAGGCTCCAGTTAGCAGGATCAAAGGTCCTCAAGTCTTTAGTTTATACTTGATCACGTACTTGATCATGAGCTCAATCAGGAACGATCATAAAACCTGGAACAAAAGGTAATAGGTGGCCATGGTGTTCCAACAATCTCACTAACCGCTGATGTTCATGGGGCGACCTTGTCCTCAGTGTTTGTATATAAATGAATGATTCATGGTAGTATGTTACAGAGATAGCATGATAAGATAATGTCTACTGTGCAGAAGATAACAAAATACATGAATAAATCACATGTTATGATACATGGGTATGATATAACCTTTGCCTTCAACTTATGGATGCCAAGTAACTTATGTACTTGCTGGTATGTCGTAAGCTTCCAGGCAAGAATTAGCCATGATATATTTGGTTAACCAATTAATTGTTATGCTTCCTGACAATGCCGGTGGAGGTTATCCCTAGTTAACGTCATTGGCTTCCTGTGTACCCGTTTTACTGAGTCTGATACCATCAAATCGTAAACAAAATCTGAAATAAAATGATATTAGTCACACATATATCTTTAATAAACTTACATACCCTCTAGGATTAATAAGCGCACGGTGAGACTGTATTTGCTGAAGTATATCTGCCCTGCATGCAGAGTGAAAAAACTTTTCTTGCACATAATGTCTTCCAGTCTCTCACTCTGGCGTCTGGATTTTGTGTGTGTGATTTTTAAATGGGCCGCTCTGTCCTTATATTTGTGCGACTCTCCCGTACGAGAAAGCACCGTCTGAAGTCCGCTTAGAATTTTGTTTAATCTCTTGGTTTGAGGCGATCTGTGCTTTTTCTGTACTTGTTTTCTCTTCTTTTCACTACACACTTATATCTTTCCTTCCTTCCTATGTATCCTTTCATTTTCCCCACATGAAGCCTTCATTCTATTCAAGTTTTATCGAAATCCGTTGAGGTATGTAGTTATAATAAATTTTTAAAGATCATGAGCTAACTTTTAGCAGATGTGATGATGATGAAAAATATTAATTATTTTTAAAACTACTTACAGTTGAATAATATCCTTTTGGACATCACTCATATTTTATCTCCTTATGTAAATTATTTTAGTTTTAATATCTTTCAACCAGGCTTGCTCTTGCAGCTTTAGATTTTCTTTCCTGCCAATGCAAATTTTTAAGGCCGGCCATGTTTCATGTATTCGCTCTTTCCTACCCTTCACAATGCTGTTCGGCTAGACGGAACGCAAATTTTTCAGCCACCGTCACTTCAAAGCAAGTCCCACCGCGTTGTCCCTTCACCCTTATCTCTGTGTGTGTGTGTCGCGTTACACATATTTTCACAAACAAAGCAAGTGGTACCAAATCTTGCTACAAGTCATCGAAGCATCATTTTTTGGTGACGCCTAGGTGGCTGGGAGGATAGTGTAATTCGCTTGCATAGCTAGGCGGTGTTGTCGCACGGAAGGTCTAGGGTTCGAATCCTGGGTAAGCCACTCACGTCTGTTGTTTTTCTGTTGTCTAGTGTTCTACTTCTTTATTTCTTACGAGTGCCTGAAAACATACCTTTATGTTTGTCTAATATTTTTTTTACATAAAGTGGCTCCTGAGCAACCCACAAAGAGTCACTCCTGGCAGAAAGTGCCTCCTAAGACCTGAAAAAAAATCGATTCCTGGCATAAAGTAGGTCTAGGATCCCAGCAGAGAGTGACTCCTGGCACATAATGACTCCTGAGCTCCTGACTTCTAGTTGAGAATGACTCATAAGTTTTTTAAAAAAATGGCGCCAAACAGATAATTATCTAACAGAGACTTGTGCTTCACAGCCAGTGCTTTATTACAAAACGGGGCACGTGACACAGGATGGCACAACTAGAAAATAACGACAACAGATAGTAAGTGAGTGGTAGAGTGACGTCATACAGTCATACACCATGGAGAGAAGAAAACATGGGTTCCTACAAGGTTGGCTACCTACAGTCATGGCTCTATGTTACTAGAGCAAGCTTCCTACAAGGTTGGCCAGCTACAGTCATGGCTCTATGTTACTGGAGCAAGCTTCCTACAAGGTTGGCCACCTACAGTCATGGCTCTATGTTCCTGGAGCAAGCTTCCTGCAAGGTTGGCCAGCTACAGTCATGGCTCCATGGTCCGTAAAGAAACACAAAGAAAAATGATGATGAAGTTGATGACGATGTTGATGATAATGATGAGTACGTTATGATAATGATGGCGATATTGATGATGATTTATCGTGGAGCATGCAATCAGTAGACTGTAGTCAATATTTTTTAATCCCAAGTGTAAAAGAGAAATAGAGAAAACCCCCCAAAAAAAAACCGAATGAAGACGAAACCTGGACATGGACATGCGGGGATGACGAAGACATTGAAAGATGTAGTATGGGTGGCACAGAACCACTGGGCTTTGTTGAATGTTTCTGCTCCATAGGGAGCTCAAAGATAATGATGATGCTGTCATGTTCTACTCTTAATTTATCTTCGCTACGCGGCTAAGTATGTTTTTGTCCCATGTTTACTTTGTTTAACGGTGGTGTTCTAATCTGCTTTGGTATTTGCTAGTCCGAAAATGATCACGTGATCTCTTTTCAGTGATGATTAGTATGTTTCTCTGTCACACACAGACACACACACACATACACAGCTGAAGTTTTGTAGTTTAAATTTTCTACAACATGGGGTAGCCAGCTCATGCTGAACCCTCCCCAGTGGCCTTTAACGACATGCATGAGAAATACAAGAGATGACAAGAAGACGTTAGAGGTGTATAGGCCCAACATTGCTGGGAACATGTTGATAACATTGCTGGGAACATGTTGATAACATTGCTGGGAACATGTTGATAACATTGCTGGGAACATGTTGATAACATTGCTGGGAACATGTTGATAACATTGCTGGGAACATGTTGATAACATTGCTGGGAACATGTTGATAACATTGCCTGGCAGCCCTTGTTCTGACATCCGCAGGGTAACAGTAGCAGAGCTAGACCGAACTCCACATGGACAATAGAGCAGGAGAAAGAAGTAAAAATGATGAGGAAAACATGGAAAGATCTTGAGGAGATGGCACATGACGGACTTACGATTGTTGATGGCCTGTGGTCTTTGTATAGCCTTACAGTTATCAATTAATGAAGATATATATATATATATATATATATATATATATATATATATATATATATATATATATATATATATATATATATATATATATATATATATATATATATATATATATATATATAACGGGTTGCCTCCCGTGCTTTGCAGTAGTGGTCCAACAGTAGCCAAAACTCAATAGCATCTAATATGGGCCTTCAAAGATGTCTACATTCGCACAAGATTACTCACGGCAGAGTTGTAGATAGAAGGATAATGACGCTTCTATCTCAAGGTAGTATTCACAAAATATTCAGAAAAGCGAGAACAATGCTGCATTGGCTGAGCACGTTAACTCTAGGATCTGACAACAACTTTTGTGAAGGATTAAGCAATTATTGATTTTAGCTCGTCAAGCCCCCACCCTGATTTACTAAGTGGTGTTTAAAGTGTATGTAGTAAATTGACTGAGACAAACATGCAGTACATTTAAAATGATTAAATCGAAGTTAAATTTGTATAATTACAAATAACAAATTTAATAATAATTTAGTTTTAACAAGGGTTTAAAAGAATGAATAATGTTTTTTCAGAAAGGTATCATCACTGTTGTGATGGGATAAAAGTTTATAAAGGAATTCACATGGCAGCATATAGGTTTCACTTATTTGACACTGGTAGGTTCTGCTCCCGCTGATGGGTTGGTTCTCGGTAGATTGATCACTGATAACACTCGTCGCTGGTCAAGGATGTAGCGCGTAGCACGTTCCCAGAAGGAGTGTCTACAAAGTTGGTCCCTCGTCTTAAATCTCAGGCCACTGTTCCCTTCTTGTTCCAGAGATAGTACCCTCAACTGGTACCAACCAACAACAACTATGGTAAAAGAATAGAAACGAAACGTTCTCTTGAGTATTGCGTTTGCCGACACATACGTAAGTGTCTCCTTTCTCCTATTCTACCATCCCATCTACTCAGACCTCGATGAGAATTAAACTGAATTCCTCGAGAGAAAACTGTCTTTATATTTAAATTGAATAGCTTTATCTTTATTTTACACTTAAATAAATAGGTTAATAGTACAGATAGAATATGTTTACATTTACATCTCAATGACTGAAAAGTGTTCACAGTATAAATTAAATATGTTTTCATTTATATCGACACTTGTTGAACAGTTTGAAACTTTCATTAATTTTAAAGTGAATATGGTTACATAGACATTTACACTGGTTTGAAAATTTAGATATTATACTTAGAATGTACATCATTTCTTTCATCTTTCCCTCCCTGCTCCATATGGAACTTGGGACTACCTATGCTTTTAGTTCTCTTTAAGAAACTAGCGATAAATTAGTCACCAGCCCCTGCAGTGCTGGTTCATGAAATTTTCATTCTATACGCTGAGGTTGCCAGCCTCAAATGACTTGGACGTCAACTTGCGATTTTCACACATTAATATTCACATGGTAATATATTAGTTCACTTGTTAGTAATGAAAAAATGTAAAATGCACAACTTACGCCAATCCTGGCTCACAGACTTTTTGCTCGGATGAATAAAGTTAAGGCACTTGAATCGGCCTCTTAAACGTGTTCGTGGGGGTCGTTACTTTAATAAGATAATTACCTCTATGACACCGTGTGTATTCAGTTTCCTCGTTCTATGGTAATAAAACATCCGATTGCTTGGCAGTAAACTCACCAACAGATCAGTAAACTCATACGGCAATGTGTGTCAGATGTAATAACTTATTACTTTCAGATAAAGTAATGTCTACGTGAAAGTCGAACAGGAAACGATTATGTCATTTATGTCTGAGTAATCTCGTTATCTGTCGCTTGAGCACACAACTCTACGCGAAAACTAAGAAAAACAATATGGGGTTTACCTGCGATAATCTCAGCAAATCTGTGCCGTGCCTAAAAAATGTGATGTACGATCACCAACAAGGAGTGTCAACGGTTTTGACAATATCTACTACATAATAGAAAAGAAAAAAAAAGTGCTGACCATGGAAAAGCAAGTAAATAATCAGTACAACAAATGTAACTGATTACTGCCGTAGTGAAAGAGAGATCGAGAAGTGGTCGCCCCAAATCCATATATATATATATATATATATATATATATATATATATATATATATATATATATAAATATATATATATATATATATATATATATATATATATATATATATATATATATATATATATATATATACTTACTTAGTGCCCAATGGGCTGATCACCCGTTGGCTTGTCACACCGATTACGGAAACAACGGCAGATGGATCTATTTGTTGTTGCCCTAAAGACGCCGCTAGGTGTGATGGGAAACTACAACAGAGAAAATCAATCTGCTGTTGCCCTTAAGACGCCACAAGGCGTGATGGCCTCTGACTGCTTGGTCGGTCTTTGGCTAAGGACGGAAGAAGAAGAAGAATACTTACTTAGTCGTTCCCCTTCTACCGTGAGGTGTAGAGGTTATATATATATATAATATATATATAATAAGACGGCTCAATTAAGCTTAAGAAATTTAATAAATGATTTATATTACCAAGGGGATTGACATAAGTCTTGGGCCTGACCATGAAGGACATGTCACAGAGAGCTGAAATTGTGTATAGTGTTTATTCCTTTTCAATATAGCCACCGTCTGAATTGACACACTACTGCCATCTCTGCTTGACCTTGAAAAGACCTTGGGAGTAGAATACCCTATTTTTCAAACTAAACCAGTCATCACATGCCAGTATAACCTCTTCATCGCTGTCAAAATGATTTCCTTTTAGCTGTTTTTTAAGATTTGGGAATAGAAAAAAGTCTGATGGAGCCAAATCTAGAGAATATGGTGGGTGTGGAAGAATTTCAATATTCAAATCGTTGGCTGCTAGCTGCACAAGCCGTGCTTTGTGAGAGGGCGCGTTGTCTTGAAGCAAAGGAAGATTTTGAGTGCGCGTTATCCCTCGTTTCCTGGTCACAACTTTTCTTAGTTTTGTGAGAAGATCTGCATAGTACTGTCCATGAACTGTGTTGCCACGAGGCAGATAATCTTTCAAAAGGACACCTTTGCCGTCTCAAAAAACAGTCAGCATCACTTTTCCTGCAGATTTCTGCGCCCTCGGCTTGACAGGTGTTGGGGAGCCCGGGGTTTTCCATTGCATGCTGGCAATTTTGGATTCGGGGTCATAATGGTGTACCCAAGTCTCATCTACTGTCACCATGGTCTCCAAAAATGTAGGTGTTTTTCCCTGAAACATCAGAAATTTTATCACAGCTCTGGCCTCCTTCTTTTCCATTGTTTTGTCAAATCTTTGGAGCAGCAGATCCGGTCAATAGGGTACATTGCGCCGTGCACCGTAGCGGGAAAACTCTTTGAAGAAACAAACGCGTACTTTACACATTCAGTGCAAATATGATGAACTTTAAATGTGCCAAGTTTCATCTTCCTCCTGTGACTCCTTCATGGTCAGGCCCAAGACTTATGTCAATCCCCTTGTATATGTCTTTTAAAACTTTGCTATGTGTTATTCAGTTAAGTTGAATGTCAAAGTAATTTGATCTTAAATGTCATACGTCTATGAGACGCAACATAATATTCGGGTATTAAGACGTGCCTGTCCTGGGGCGGTAGTAATAACTCACTAAGCTAATAGACTTGAAACTAATCCATTTTTAATTAGGCTTCCTGCAACGTCAGGATTGTCCTTTAGGGCTGTTTAGATATGATGTGGGCTAAATAATTCTGAAAATAGCTTAGTAGTTGAAACGTATATAGTCCGTTCGGAAATTCGTGCCCACAGAAAGTGTCAATTTTCTCCAAAACTGTTTGTTGTATGGACATGAATTTTTGCATGCAGTCTTAGATTTTCCATGCAGTTATTAATATATTTTTTGCCCTTACAAAACTCATGTCATGTTCGAATTTTCTTCTTTGCGTTATATAAAAAACTCTTACCGTTGTCTGGGTTAATTTTTAATAGTTTTACAGGAAAGTTACAAGATCCGTTCAAAAATATTTTTTTTTGGTTTGAATTAGTGTAGTGACTACATGTCCGCACGAGTGCGCACCTATTGTACACAGTCGCGAGTAACTAATTCAAACCAAAAAAAAAAGTATTTTTGAACGGATCTTGTAACTTTCCTGTAAAACTACTAAAAATTAACCCAGACAACAGTAAGAGTTTTTAATATAACGTGAAGAAGAAAAATCGAACATGACATGAGTTTTGTAAGGGCAAAAAATATATTAATAACTGCATGGAAAATCTAAGACTGCATGCAAAAATTCATGTCCATACAACAAACATTTTTGGAGAAAATTGACACTTTCTGTGGGCACGAATTTCCGAACGGACTATAGTAACTTGTAAACTCCCTGAATTATGTGACTGATGAATTAATAAGTGAAACCAGTTCTGATACAACGAAACAATATGGAGTACAAAAGAACCATGTGTAAAAATAAAACAGACCACATACTATTTACATCAAACATTATAAGGAAGTATGTTAAAATATAGAAAAAGAAGTCCCAATACAGCCGAAGGACACATGGCTATGGCTGAACATGTGACAAATATCGAAGAAGGAAAAAGGGAAGGCATACTGAAAGAAACCAGAAAAAAAACGTAAATATATGAGTAAGATTAAGCGCAGTAAAAGCAAATTAAAATGAAAGTAAAATGACAAATGAAATGTACCATATTTTGTTTCCCTGCTGTATTATTTTATATCGTTCTGTATTACAGATATATAATCTTTTGTTTCGTTAAGTTCGTCTGACTGCAGTAGGCTTAACTGTAGTCGTTAAATCCTAGTTTTATTTCGTTTCCTGTTGTTAAATGTAGTCACAGGTTTTACCCACATGAAAGCACTCTTGCCTTTTTTATGTCACCGAATATCTTGTGCCAGGGAATCCTGACATAATGCGATACTCTAGACCACTGGTTCTTATTCTGTTTACGACAACGACCCAAATGTCCAGTTGGTGAAGCCGATGACTCATTTAAAAAAAAAAAAAAAAAAAAAAAATTTGCCTCGTTTTGGCGAGGCGCATCCCGTTCAACCTAGTCGGTTATATTAGGACGCATGTCCAAATATAAAAGATCTTCAGGCCTGGAGAATTAGTTTGTGACTCACGTACCGACACACGTACCGACACACGTACCGACACACGTGACAAGTTAAAATTAATTACAAGATTCAGCCAAAGACACGTCGCTTAAAACTTCGAGTCAAGGGGAAGTGTAAGAGACCACGACCCATCGCAATGTTTCCAAGGTACCCACTTTCGGGTCGCGACCCATAAGTTGAAAACCACTGCCCCAGAGCTTCCACTATATAGTAAACGACCACGTAGGAAGTATATACCGAAGCACCTACACTGTTTTAAACCCGACTGACGTCTTTATTTTCGTGTCCTAAATGATAGTGTTTATGTTTGTTAAATTCTAGTTTATGGAATTGTTTTCTCGCCCAGGTAGTTATGCCAACCTTGGACAGATTTTCAGTGGCAAGTCACGTATACACGAGACCTTATATTTCACTCTGGTGTCCGAGAAGAATATAAACTTGTATAGAGGACATGCAGGAACGATCAGTTGATGGACTTTATAAACAACTTTTGATATGTGATAATATTGTCATAATAGCTAAACGTGAAAAAAATATACAAGAATTGATGAACATTTCTTCACGTATTCCCCTTCTACTTCCCAAGAAGTACAGGACTTCAACACACGTGTGCCAAAACTTCCTGTCACGTGCCATCAGCTTAAAGTCTATCCATGTCTCTTTGCTATTTTCATGTCTATCCCCAGTTGTCTTCTCCTGTTGTTGGCATGTAGTGGTAACTGATTGGGCTCCGTTCTCATGAGATGACAATACAATTGGTTGTTAGTACATGTGGTATATTTCAAGAGCGGGTGGATGGGGGTGAGGCGCTTCCTGAGTTCACCCCCTCTACCATTTTTCGTAAAAAGTGCTGGCTGGCTTAGAAGATATGATTTTTAATGGTACATTTATAAAGACTTGTTTGTGTTGATAGATGTTTATTCATCTTTCAAACAATGTACTCAGTATATTTATAAATTCTTATAACAACATGGCGCATCGCTGGGGTTTTGGGGCAGAGGCATCCCTAAAGTATTTGGCACCCGGGGCGGATCATACCTTTAGCACCACTTCTCATAAAGAAACAGACTTGCAAGTATATGTTTAAAATTTAGTACTGTCATTATAGTGTCCGATGGCACCACCTTTCTGGCTGTCACCCGGGGCGGACCGCCACTCGCACCCCCTTCCTTAGAACGCCACTGGTTTGAGGTGCGATTCTAGCCCCCGAATAAGGCTCCTCTTACTCGAATAACCCACTCAGAACACGCCACTGGTTAGTAGACTTCCCACGGAAAATCCATCTACATTTTTGTACAGCGTTTCACGATCCATGCCTTGTTGTAACAAGGACTCCATGCTGTTTGCATTTGTTGCGTTCAGGCCAGGAGGTGGAACAAAAGTCTGCATATTACCTTTTTCTAACTGTGAATATTTCGTCCAATGTTCCCTACTGTGTATCTCATTATTGTGTAACACTGCTGCGAGCACTAACAAAGCCAAGTTACAGCGTGTTTTTTCCCCTCTATGATAAAAAAAAAATTATGGCTTACGTGTAGAAACAAATTTGCAGATATATACTCGTATCATACTCCGTATAATGTCTCACCAGGGGGTTGTTCCTTCCTCCGCCCACATGTGTAGGAGTTGGGGTGAGGGAGAAATGGAATAAGAGGTGAGCTCTGGGGTCCGGAACATACGTCACAACACCCCCCCCCCCCTTTTTTTTCCCTTTTGTCCCGGCTACATAACAAATACAAAGAAATGGGCCAAAGCCGTATTTTTGCCTTAAAAAAACAAAAGACAAAAATTAAAAGAATTAAAATGACCGTCAGTTCGAATGAGAGCAGGTAGTTTTAAGAATTTGTTCCTTTTCATTTTATTGTTTGCCTTGTTTGAAAATGGCTTACCGCTTTCCACACAAAATAGGCGTCCTTTGGTTATATCATAACTCCTTGTTATATATTGTAACTACCACCAGATGTACAGTGTTTTGAGTTGTTCCCGCAGGTGAAGTTTTTATACTTCTGTTAGTGCTAATATTGATGTTATTGTCAAGTTTCGGAATCTCTATCTTCCTCTCTCTCACTCTCCCGCTCACGCACACGCTCTCTCTCTCTCTTTCTTTCTTTCTCTCTCTCTCTCTCTCTCTCTCTCTCTCTCTCTCTCTCTCTCTCTCTCTCTCTCTCTCTCTCTCTCTCTCTCTCTCTCGCTTTCTCTTTTCAGAATGTACGAGAACGTGTTTACCTCTTTTAGCATTAATAATGCATGTACAAATGTTCACATTAATGGTTTTCTTGTTGCCCTCATGAGTGAGGATCATACAGAATGAAAGTTAAGGCAACTTGACAAGATGTCTGACGAGCCTGCTGGCCCAATTATCAACCGTTTAGAAATAAAGTTTGTTCTCTTTCTCACTCAGATATGCACGTGTGAGCGTGCGTGTGAGCGTGTGTGTGTGTGTGTGATACAAACATATTTATTAACATGCTGGACGATAGCTATAAATTCGACACAACGGACGTGACGACAAGTGTCTTCGTCGGTTGAACGAATACTGAAGAACATGGAAGGAAAAGTAGGCCCGACTAATTAAACAAGACATGAAACTTTGGATGTTAATTCGCGTCGAAATGATGTTGAATAATTCATCCGGGTGTTTTGTTGCTGCGTTACAGCTAAGACAACTTTTATCTTCCATATATTCACATTTTTATTTCTGTCCAAGTGTATAACGCTTGTATCTATTTATTCTAAACATCTATCCTGCTACGTTTAGCCATGTTTATTTATTGAAGTTCTCTGTCCCGTAAAACCAAAACTTAAATATAGTTAAGTAGCACTACAGTTCACACAGGCAGTTAAGATTTGTTCAGCCCCAGGCACTACTACATCAAGGACGCATTTAAAATTGAGCGCGGCCCAAGTTTGACGTAACAAGTCAATGCCCCATCAGCCAGCTTTCTTAGCGACAATTTCATGTTTTACTGAGCATACAATCTTCCCAGTTGTAATTTATGAGTTTAAAAGTACGTAATATAAAAAATAAAATAATTCCGCTTGCTTGCATGGTGCACCATACAGACAGCAGTCACCGCAACATTGTCAGTCTGATGTTTAATTTATAGATTCGAACATACATATAGACATAGCTGCAGATGTAGGTGCATGGGATCTAATGGCCGCCTCAGTTGGTGAGTTTGAAAGGATAGAGACAAGAACAAAGGCAGTTAAAATGCTTAGCGAAAATGCTGTGGAGTAACTTTTAGGATCGTCACGTGTTGACCAACTTAGTTTGTTCCTCAACGCGACAACGGTTTACGGGTAGCAATTTGTTTTATATAATTAGGCAGCTAGCCTTCATAACCAACCCTCATTTGTCGCCTGTCACGTCATGCCTGCTCATTATTCTTGCTTTCCAATTGAGGTCTCGAACCCTCCTGAGTGACCGTAGTATCTATTGTAGATATTTGTTTTCCCCAAGTAAGGCGGTTACAATAATTTAGCGAGGTGCAGCTTTGTCAACCACAGACGCACGTCCTTCGTAATATCATAACGCTTTTACTAGCCACTTATATGAGAACCTGGTAGGCGATGTTGGAGTAGCGTTGTCAAACACCAAGCCCTGACAAAGATTACTAGTATATGTCGACAAGCTTGGTGAAGCCCTGAAAAGGGCTTGCCCTAAGAACGAACTAATGGGCCAAAACACCAACCAGCGAATGAAAGTCGTTAGTTGCACATGTTGAAGCAAATAGGCATGTTGCCTTTTTACATGTTTGCCCTGAATAATAAATTAATGAATGGTATGTATAATTTTTATACATGGTTAAAAGTGCACCAAATAAATAAACTATTAACGTTGATCGGAACTATGTCACACCCCACCACTGGGACATTTTCTCACAGACCCACTGGAACTGTCACAGGGACAATATGGTGTTTGGTTAAGACTAAAACTGACCGGGACATTTTCTCACAGACCCACTGGAACATCAAGGGACAATATGGTGTTTGGTTAAGACTAAAACTGACCGGGACATTTTCTCACAGACCCACTGGAGCATCAAGGGACAATATGGTGTTTGGTTAAGACTAAAACTGACCGGGACATTTTCTCAGAGACCCACAGGAGTATCAAGGGACAATATGGTGTTTGGTTAATACTAAAACTGACCGGGACATTTTCTCAGACCCACTGGAACATCAAGAGACAATATGGTGTTTGGTTAAGACTAAAACTGACCGGGACATTTTCTCAGACCCACTGGAACATCAAGGGACAATATGGTGTTTGGTTAAAACTAAAACTGACCGGGACATTTTCTCACAGACCCACTGGAGCATCAAGGGACAATATGGTGTTTGGTTAAGACTAAAACTGACCGGGACATTTTCTCAGACCCACTGGAGCATCAAGAGACAATATGGTGTTTGGTTAAAACTAAAACTGACCGGGACATTTTCTCACAGACCCACTGGAACATCAAGAGACAATATGGTGTTTGGTTAAGACTAAAACTGACCGGGACATTTTCTCAGAGACCCACTGGAGCATCAAGGGACAATATGGTGTTTGGTTAAGACTAAAACTGACCGGGACATTTTCTCAGAGACCCACTGGAACATCGAGGGACAATATGGTGTTTTGTTAAGACTAAAACTGACCAGGACATTTTCTCAGAGACCCACTGGAACATCAAGAGACAATGTGGTGTTTGGTTAAGACTAAAACTGACCGGGACATTTTCTCAGAGACCCACTGGAGCATCAAGGGACAATATGGTGTTTGGTTAAGACTAAAACTGACCGGGACATTTTCTCACAGACCCACTGGAACATCAAGAGACAATATGGTATTTGGTTAAGACTAAAACTGACCGGGACATTTTCTCACCGACCCACTGGAGCATCAAGAGACAATATGGTGTTTGGTTAAGACTAAAACTGACCGGGACATTTTCTCAGAGACCCACTGGAACTACAAGGGACAATATGGTTGTTACGTACATTTATTACCTAAGGGGGTAGTCTTCGGTCCTGCCAAATGTACGCACCAGTTTTATGTAGTTATATTATTTGTGCGGTCGAATGATTCGCGCACTGACGTGCACAAAGCAGTGAGTGTTGCTTTGGACGCACGTGTAACCTAGTTGAGTAGTTTGTGACGTCATGTTTTGAAGTGGAAACATGGAACTGACTTGTGTCCATGATAGTAATTTTATATTTCGTATTCAATGGCATTTTAAGGAAGCCATTTATTTCTAGTGATCTGTATTGGTCTTCAGGTCGAAACCAATATCAGGAATGTCACGTGAGTTATCGTCCCACTTCTTATTTTAATGCTGTATGAAAAAGGCCGCTCTAATACTAGTCTAGCGGGAATTAAGATGTTCCTAGAATGGATCTACAGAGTCGCTTGCCTTTAAGATTTGAATCGTAGACGGAGAATTCCTACGAGTAGAAGAAGTTATATTGTTTATCTTACGCACATGTTTTATATGCCGTACATGCTTCAATGCCAAAGTCGTGGCTTGGATGTAAAGAGAGGTTAGCCAACTGAAAGCCTTTACTGTTAGGATTATCGTATATTGACTTTGTGTGAAAATTATATGATGTACAACGCTATGTATGAAGAACGTCTGGGAATTTTAACAAATGTAATATGGAAGATTCCACCCCAGAGTATGTATACGTTACCATGATAGACGTCCTTGAAAGAAGGTCAACGGTCGTGACTGAGAAGGATATTATACGGTAACAGTTTTGTAATCCTTGGTCTATGGACAGAGGTCTTTACTGAAGAGAATCTTCAGGAACTTTAGCAGTAATAAATCAATATGTTGTCGTGTGATCTTTGCGCCTGTGACGATGTCCGTCTTGTCCACTTCGTGTCCTGGTGAATAAAATCTATGTAAAGTTATCAACGACTCGTGTGATGCCAATACTTGACCAGTTCACACAATTCAAGATACATTGTTGGTTTTTCGTTTGAAAGACATTGTTGACATTTATTCCATTGTAACCATTCGCGTTTCTATTCATCACTATGAAAACGACACCAACAATAACTGGTAGGCCAGTGTGGTCTGGAAGTAATTTCAGGAACGTACCCATCCAATTGATCGTTTGAAAAGAAGAATTTTTACTTTCAAGGCGACATCATCTCAATTTGGATCCTGGCGGAATATGAATCATAATCAACTCAAATACTCAAGGTCTTCAATCAACCTCCACGTCAAGTTTCACAGTGACTGATTACTTGGAGATCATCTCTTCAACATTGTTACGTGCGAGCTAGTTTGATATACTCAGAGCGAAGTATTGCATCCTCTTACGTACATACACGGGGACAAGGCACTTTGATTTTTACCTGCACGCGAGCTAAGTATAACTTGTATCCGTTATACCCTTTATTACTATTAGCTGTGCCTTGATTGATTATGTACACTTATATATTTTCTATGTTATGTGTTATGTTTTGTGTATTCTTCGCGGGAGGTTGGGCGGGTAGATCTGACGAACGGGATCCATCTCGAAGTCAATTCGGGCTCTTCGTCAGACGTTCTGTAGGACATTATTTTTGCAGACTTCCCGCAGTGGAATGTTCCTACGCGTGAGCGTAGAAGGATTCTAGGTCCACTGTGTCTGGTGGTCTGTGACACCTGTCTGTGTTTAGCTGTAGTGTCACGTTTACTTGTTGTTTTTGGTAGCTATTTTTACTTGTGCCTTAGTTTTATGATGAATTTTGTATGTGATTATTGTCCGTCTCACCTTTCCTGTCGTTTAGTTTTTTACAAAACCTTTGTTTTTACACTGTGGGTGTCTATTGTCTTGTTGGATTTAATCGCAGTTATCATCGTAATTCTTTACGACATTCCATTTTAGTTTCTCATTTTATTTTAATTGGATTTCTGCGAACGTCTTCGTTTGGCTTGAATATCTTGTCGTGTCATTATTGTGCTATTGTCTGTCACGTTATTGCTTTCACACCATTACATGTTATAAATTACATTATTAATTATTAATATTATTGCCTATTATATAAATTGATTTTACCGTTCTAGAACAGGAACGAAGAACACTAGTATTTGTAGTAACACTTTTTAAAGTAGTATTATTACATAATAATATTGAAATGGCTACCTTAGACTATTTTTCATTAAGCAAGCAAAAGCTCTTCAGATGGCTCCTCCTGATGAAGCAAAAACATTTGCACTTGCAGAATATAGGAAAGCTCAAGAAATAGAAGCCGAACAGAGAAAGTTAGAAACTTTAAGACTAGAAAAACTTCAATTTGAGGCAGATCAAAAAAATGGATTGAATCTTGGAGAAAATGAGAAGAAAAAAAAATGAGATTAGCCGCTGAATTAGAAGAGAAACGATTTCAGCGAGAGGCAGAACAGAAGCAAAAGGAGTCTGAAGAAAGACTTAAAAAGGAAATGGAACAGAAACAAAAAGAAATAGAAGAAAGGAGATTAATAGCTGAACAAAACACAAAACGACTTCAGCTTGAGATGGAAGAGAATGATAGAAAACGACAGCATGAACTGAAATTAGCAGAGTCAGAATATGAGAGACTTAGGTTAACTCAGGAAGCTAATTCTCAGAGAACTTTTGAAAGCCACACTTCATCCAGACAGGATCATTTTAAGGAAATTCACCTTAAATTACCAAAATTTAATCCCCCGTCTGATGATGTAATATTCTTCCTAGATAGGTTTGAGGCCACTTGTGGGTCTTATAACGTGGATAAAGCTCTATACTGTACATATTTATCCAGATTACTTACAGGAGATGCATTAGCAGTTTATCATACCACCAGCATTGGTGAGAAAAATGACTACAATGCTCTTAGAGCAGCACTTCTGCAAAAATTCCAAATGACAGAAAACGAATATCGTTTGAAATTTCACACATTACTACCTCAATCTGGCAGAAATTTTAGTGATTTTCTGTCACAGATACGACTAACATTAGAAAGATGGATCGAATTATCCAAAATTGAAAAGTCGTATGAAGGTCTCTTTGATTTACTGATGCGCGATAAGGTACTTTCGTCGGTAAACCCTACATTTCTCGCATTTTTACACGAACGGAAACCTTTATCAATGAAAAACTTAGAAGAACATGCAAAAAATTTTTGCACTGCTCACCCAAACATGGATCTAAGTAACGCGCAGATTAAGAGTTAATTGCCTGTTGCTTTTGCAGCACAACAAAACAATTTTTCACGCAATCGTTCTTTTAGTGCTGATAGGTATGTCAATAAGGGAAATAATCATAATTTCACCAATGATAACTTTTACAAAGGGAAGCAATTTCAACAATCTGCTCCATTTAATGTTTCTTGGAACCAAACTCACAGATCGCGAGATTTTGGTAACAATTATTTTTAAAAATAGTCAGGGACATTATAATAAACAAATCTGGAGATCAAGATCTCAGGGTCCGCAAAACAGACAATTTTTTTTGGAAATAAACCATTTAACCAACATCATAACGATCATTCTACAAATTATCGGACTAATCCAAATTTTAACTCTAGCTGAAACGACAAGTTATAGCAATTTTTAATGACAAAAAATCACAATCGATCGCGCCGACGAGATAGATCGTCGAGTAATATGGGTAGACATTCTAATGTTGCTTTTAATGATACACAGGCTAACATTGAACAGGGTAAAGTAGCTGAAACTCACAATGCTATGTCTTGTTCTCTAGATTGTTCCCAGGTGAAAGACTGCCCAGAATGCTCGACTCTTTTCCAGCCTAAGGCGATCACGACGCTGCGTTGCGGACATACCTTGCCTAGCCTGCCTGCAGTCTGTACAGCCACTGCTGCTTCAGTACACCAGGGACAGGGCTCTCTTAAGTTTCACAAGAGGATTTGTCAATAATATTTCATGCTCTCTCCTATTTGACTCAGGTTGTACAACAATCGGTGTCCGGACTTCGCTGATCGACCCAAGTTGTGCCACGGGCCGGGTTGTCAAATGTGTAACATTTGGTGGCACTATTGAAACATTTCCCACTGCTATTATTGATCTTAACACCCTTTCTTTTCAGGAAAGATCCAAGCATGTCTTCTGCCTAACCCAATTTGTGATGTTATACTTGGTCGCATACATGGTATTAAAGAGTGTACACCACATCAAATTGCTGAATGGGAAGAGCGACATATTCAAACTGCAAATGCAGTAGTGACTAGAGCGCAAGCTACTAATATGTCGCATGATACACCTATTGAACCTACAGTTCATACCACTTGTGATGATGATGCTCCTATTTCACGGGAGTTGTTTGCAACATTGCAAAAAAATGATAATTCATTAAAAAAATTCTTTCAGTATGTGAACAAAAAGAATACACGCAACAAACTTGCAAAATCTAGACATGACTTTATACTTAAAAATGGGATTTTGGTTAGAGTCATACGGGAAAAGGATTTATCCTTATGTTCTCAGATTCTTGTCCCATCCTGTATGAGATCTCGTATATTACGACATGCTCATGACTCGCAATGTGCGGGCCATATGGGTTTTTCGCGTACCAAATCCAGAGTGCTTTCGGCATTCTACTGGCCAGGCGTCCATAGAGATGTTACTCTCTATTGTCGGTCCTGTTTGATATGTCAAGAAGTTAAGGTACGGGGTCCATTTCATGCGGCTCCTATTCAAGCTGCGGACATCCCGATTAGACCATTTGATAAAATGGCCATTGACATTATTGGTCCAATGCTCCCATCTGCTAGAGGGCATACGCATATTCTTACGTGCATTGATATGTGCACTCGTTGGCCTGAGGCCATCCCTCTCAAGAACACTTCATCTGCCAGTGTAGCAGAGGCATTGATGTTAATCTTCTCACGCATTGGTTTTCCACGGAAAATTTTGTCGGATCATGGGGTTCAGTTCATTTCTGAATCCATGTCTCAAGTGATGAAGACATTAGGTATAGATAGATCTCTTAGTTCTATTTATCATCCGTTGTCAAATGGGTTAATTGAGCGTCTCAATAGGACACTCAAGCAGTTATTGGGTAAGATGATGATGCGTGATGCCATATGATGATGGATGGCATCCGCATGTCTGGTTTTGTGTAGTGTGTAGATGTGTTCAGTCAAAACAATGTTCATGCAACAATAACAGGGCAATCCACATAGGACGTCAGTAAACTCACGACGTATAAAGTCAATGAGTCTTGAAACAGCCGTTGACGTTTTTCTTCATTATTTATTGTGGACGCCACAGTGACAAAATGGTTACGCAAATGTGTAGGCACATCAAACAGTCATTATCACAGCAACATTCAATACAGCAATAAACGGTAGACAGCATTACAATGATGAGTCAGATGCATGTTATATTTCATAGTGCTGTAAATGTAGTCAGATGAACAACTCCATCCTTTTCTATAACAGCCAGGAGATAACCAGATGTATGAGATCAGTTCACTCTCCTTAGTTTGACTTCAGCAAGACAGACACGTCTGCCGAAGTATAAATAATGTCCTCAAAAATATCCTCTAGATAATAAAGGTTTTCCAAACCTAGTTCATTTAACAAAGTAGCAAGTAATGGGTCCTTGGTACCTGCATCAACCGATGCAGTACAATGCAGCGACATGTGAGGCTGGAAAAAAACATCTCGTGACGACGACTTTCGGAGACAGGCTATGAATCGAAATCGCTCACGACCCAAAATCGATAGAGTTAATGAAAAAGTCAATTTACGTTGCTTTCATGAAATACACAGAAATATCACGCCTCCCGGCATGTGCAAATACACTAGAGGTATTATCCCGAATAAACGAAATATCCATAAGAGGACTACACATCCCTGACAGAACAAAAAAAAAAAAAGCGGAGATCCCCTCTTCAACGAGGCATCTCTTTCGCCATTCCAAATCGCTCACTCCCACTAGTGGTGGGCGGAAACCGATCGACCAAACAACAAGACAAGTCATGCGCAGTCCAGCGCAAAAATGACCACAGCTCAAAAGTTAACTGCATTCGATACTAACGCGAGAAGACAAATGCTTACCGAGAAAAGTGACTATAGATTTCAAGCAGTTGTTGCCCTTGCGGTATAAAACAGATATTGAAATAAAACGATGTTGCGAGAATTTATCACGCAACATATCACCACCTCCTCCCGATAAAAAAAAAATGTGGAACATATTTTTTTTTCAATATCAAAGAGCAAGCGATAAGCGGCTCAAAACGCACGAATTATGCGCTGATAATTAATTAAATTGCCAAACAATAGGCTAATTATAGAGTGTCTGGTGAGGATATACCTCAACAGAAAAATAAATATGTCTCAAAAAATATTCACATCGGGGGAGGTGTCACCAACACACATCACGTTAGCATGTAAACACAATATACGTATGCAAGTTACTATAATCATCATTAAACAGCATACTCTAATATTGTCTTTAAAAATGGATGTACAAATCTGATAGGAAAATTTAAATAGTACATTCTTTGACATGTAATGACATAAGTACATAGCAAAGTTAAACTACATGACGATCCAGGACATATGCTCTGGTATTCCGAGGGTAAGTACACAATCTAGAACTCGTAAGGTAAGTCCTCAGCTCAACAATGACATTCTGAGAAAGTACAAGCAATATAATGCTAATTAATAACTAATATGCTTCATAAGGTACAATACATTATTAATAATTGTGGCTGTTTAGTAAACTAACGGCCCTTATATTAACTACTCAGTCCTCCTCTATCATTTTAAAAAACGAACAGAAGAAGATGACAACAAAGCACGATAGTGTGTACATATAAAGTAAGTACAGATGTGCTAATCTATTGTAGAAATATAGGTGTGTTATGACTCTGTAATATATAGAAATATAGGACAGAAGTATTAGTTGGAGTCATGTGGGCATCTAGACAAAATGTCAGCCATCACATTATCCGCACCACGGATAGCTCGTACCGTGAAGTGAAAAGGTTGAAGAGCTATAGCATATCGAGTGGATCTCGAACTCTTCAAATTCTTAGTCTGAATAGCTGTAAGAGCTTTCTGATCAGTCTCTAGAATGAAATGTGCGCCCAGGAGGAATCTTTGTAGCTTTAGAATTGACCAAACCATCGCTAACAACTCACGGTCTAAAAACCGAGTAGTTCCTCTCTGCCGCATTTAGTTTTCTAGAAATGTACATAACAGGATGCAGAGTATTTGCATATTCTTGCATCAGTGCTGCTCCAATCCCAGTGGATGAAGCATCACTCCGAAGAACAAAAGTCCTATCAAGAGTAGGTAATCTTAAGATGGGAGGAGAAGAAAATATATTCTTGATTTGGTCTAATGAAGATTGGCATTCTCCAGACCAACGGACCAGATTAGGCGAACCTTTCTTCAACAATGTTGAGAGAGGTGCCATGATCGAAGATAAATTTGGAATAAATCTCCCATAAAATTGAATTAAACCTAAGAGACTCCTAACTTGTTTCTTCGTTTTAGGAACAGAGATGTTCAGTATTTTGGAAGTATTGTGGTCTTCTGTCTTCAAGAGACCATGACCAACACGATGACCCAGGAAAGAGATTTCACCAAAACCAACAAAAGCTTTAGAAGGTTTTGCTGTCAAATTATTCTCACGTAGAGTGGACAGTAAGTCATATAACCCTAAATAGTGATCTCCCAGGTATCACTGAAGAGACAGATGTCATCTAAGTATGCGATGACATCCGAACGATGTGACAGAATTCGACGCATCATGCGAACGAAAGTGGCAGGGGCGTTCATGAGACCAAAAGGCATAACTTTCCATTGAAATAGACCCCTAGGTGTAGAAAAAGCAGTAAGAGGTTTGGCATGCTCTGCTAAAGGCACTTGCCAATAACCTTTAGACAAGTCAAGTTTAGTGAAGAATCTAGAATTAGAAAGTCTAATCAGTAGATCTTCTAACAAAGGCATCGGTTCAGCGTCGAACTTTGTGACCTGATTCAATTTGCGATAATCAACGCAAATTCGTATGTTCTTATCCTTCTTCCGGACAATAACCAATGAAGAAGAATATGGTGAAGTCGATGGTTCAATTATATTTAATTGTATCATTTCATCCAATTCCTTTTCCACTTGCGACTGAAAGTGTATAGGAATAGGATACGGCCTAACCCTAATTGGATTATTGTCGGTAAGAATTATGTCATGTTCTATGACATCTGTGTGTCCAGGAATGTCAGTGAGAACATCCTGAAATGTTTGTAACATCGACGAGACTTGTCGATGTTCGTCACCAGAAAGATTAGGAGAAACAGAAACGTTTTTTTCCAAGATTCCGTAGAATGTAATGGAACCACTGGAAGGGGAAGGTTGACATCAGAGAAGGTAGCTTCCTCATCCTGAATGACAGACAGGGATGAATAATGACCGTGAGGTGCAGGAGCATCATCCGTTGCCTGGAAAATAGGCAGCAAATAGTCCGGACGTTCGTGAAATTCCGAAAGCATGTTTATGTGGAAAGTTTTATGCTTTCCATCAATATCGACCACATAGTCAACATCGGAAATCCGAGAGACTATTGCATACGAACCTTTCCATGCAATAAGAAGTCTATTTTCCCTACTGGGGAGTAGGACGAATGCTTTGTCACCTGGACAAAGTTGTCGTAGACATCTATTCTTGTTAGCAAACTGTCTTGCCTTCTCTTTAGCAATTTCTGATGAAGCAGTTGCTAGCTTACATGCCTCAATGATCTTTTGTCTAAGAGCAATGACATACTCATATGAGGATTGAGTTTCATCGCTAATATCATCGGCAGTGATGAGATCGTGTAATAAAGACATAGGGCCGCGTGGACGCGCGCCAAAGACAAGTTCGAAGGGAGAAAATCCTGTGTGTTCATTAGGGACTTCTCTATAGGCAAAGAGAGCCGCGGGTAAAACCCTGTCCCAATCTTGAGGATGATCTTCAGTTATCTTACCAAGCAAAGTCTTGAGCGTTCTATTCAGACGCTCAACTAACCCATTAGACATAGGATGGTAGATACTACTGAGTGATCGTTCAATATGTAAGGTAGACATTACCTGTGACATAGTGTCAGATATGAGTTGAGTGCCATGGTCTGACAATATTTCTCTGGGGAACCCCAAGCGAGAAAATATCAACCAAAGAGCATCTGCGATATCTGTAGTAGATATGCTCTTAAGAGGAATAGCCTCTGGCCAACGTGTGCACATATCGACACATGTAAGGATAAACTGATGTCCTCTGGCCGACTTGACCTTAAAAGGGCCAATAATATCTATGGCCATTTTCTGAAACGGCCGAATAGGAATGTCAGCAGCCTGATAGGCGCAGCATGTCGTGGTCCTCTAGATTTGACCTCCTGACATACCTTGCATGATCGGCAGTAAATACGAATGTCCTTATTGACAAAAGGCCAAAAGAAAGCCGCAAGGACTCTCGACTTCGTACGGGCAAAACCCATATGTCCAGCACATTGCGAGTCATGAGCATGTTGTAATATTTGGACTCTCATGCTCTTGGGAACAAGAATTTGCGAATGTGCCGAAGTAGTCGAATCTTGTACCATACGTACAAGTACGCCGTTTCTCATTGCAATCCAAGATTTTCTATTTGTATCCTGATTCGGATCACCTTTCTTCGCAAGAACGAAGAATTTTTTTAAAGAAGGATCTTCTTCTTGCAATTTTATGAAAGAGTCACGAGTAATTACTAAGTGACTATCTTGGCTATCAACTTCATTATCACTATTCAGTGAAGTTTCGGTGTTTGTAGAGCTTGTGCTCTTGTAACTACTGCATTTGTAGCTTGCATGTTATTATCTTCCCAAGCAGCAATCTGCTGTGGGGTACACTCCCTAACTCCGTGAATACGACCAATAATAAGGTCCGCAATAGGATTAGGTAAGAGACAAGCATGCACATCTCCAGTAAAGAAAGGAGTGGCAATGCGAATTACAGCAGTAGGATATTTTTCTAGAGTGCCGCCAAATGTGACACATTTAATAACCCTTCCTGTAGCACAAGATGGATCTACAAGCGATTGTCTAACACCAATAGTGGTGCATCCGGAATCGAAAAGTAGTGAGACCGGAGTATCATTAACAAGACCCTTATGTAGAATTAAAGAACCCCTCCTGTCATGCGCAACAGCAGCAGGAAGAGCGGGAAGTGGGTGACCACAACTCAAAGTAGTTATGGTACCCGGTTCGAATAAAGTACTGCATTGGGGGCATTTGTTTGCTCTCTCAAAGTCAAAAGCAGAACTAGTGACAGCGTCAAAGTTTTTACTATCAACAACATGATTACAGGCTCCCTCAGTTTCCTGTTGTACAGCATTAGCCTGCTGATATCTCTTTTTTTTTGTGTTGAGATCTACCCCGACTATTATTACCTCTGAAGTTATCAGAGTTATTATTATCTCTGCAGTTATTATTGTCTCTATTGTAATTGTTATACTGGTTCGAATTCCAGTTTCCACGATTACTATCATGTTCACATTGATGCGAACATCTATTTGTTTGGTTCTGAGGTCTTCGGCAGGAATAACCTCTATTACCATATCCTCTTTTGAAATGCTTATAATTATTAGGGTGATAGTAACGACCACTATCAGGTTGTCTCCAATTCTTCGAAGAAGAATCACCATGAAATTGGTTTCCATGATTTTGACAGAAATTACCGCTGCCCTTTCTATCAAAATTTTGTTGGGATCTACGAGCAAAGTTTTGACCATACGGAGCTGCCGAAGCAACTGGTAAACCTTCTTTCACCTTAGAGTTACCCATGGTTATGTGTGGGTGCGCAGTTACGTATTGGCAACAGAAATCTTCCATTTCTTTTATTGTTTTAGGTTTACGTTCATGAAGGAAAGCAAGGAAAGACTCATTGACAGACGACATGACTTTGTCTCTAAGTATTAAGTCCATAAGTCCTTCATAAGTTTTTTTCCGTCTTAGATAGTTCAACCCATCGTGAGAAAGTAATGCGTATTCTTGCAATAAACTCGGAGAATTCAACTCCATTTTCAGGTAACATGTTTTTAAATTGTAGACGATAGCCGTCTTCGTTAAGCTGATATTTCTTTAACAAAGCGGCCCTGACAACCTCATAATTGCTCTTGTCAGGTTCATCCACCATATTTAATATACTTAGAGCTTTACCTGTCATTATCCCTGATAACTGATAAACATATTTTGCTTTGTCTATGTTATGAGCTGTACATGCTTGTTCAAATCTGTCCAGATAGAACATTATGTCATCACTGGAAGGACTAAATGTTGGTAACTTAATCTTAAAAGTATCATTATTAGCCTTCCCAGAAGATGAACCCTTGTTTGAATCATTACCATTACTCATGCTCGTCAATTTCAATTTCTCCAACTCTAAAGCTAAGAGTTTTTCTTCATGTTCCATTTTTGCTTTCCTCTCATCAGACTCTCTTTGTAACTTCCTTTCTTCAGCTTGAGCCTGCATTTGAAGTCTTTCATTTTCAGCTTCTTTTTCAAGTCTTTTATTTTCAGCTTCTTTTTCAAGTCTTTTATTTTCAGCTTCTTTTTCAAGTCTTTTATTTTCAGCTTCTTTTTCAAGTCTTTTATTCTCAGCTTCTTTTTGAAGTCTTTCAGCTTCTAGCTGTAGCTGGAGTTTTCTCTCCTCAGCTTCTGACTCCCTTTTTTGTTTTTCCATTTCCATTTGGAATCTCTTTTCATCCACCTGCATCTGCAGTTTCTTTTGTTCAGCTTCCATATGCAGTTTCTTTTGTTCAGCTTCCATTGCTTTATCATATCGAGCAGTTGCAAATTCTTCTAACTTATCACCAGTCTTCCCAAGCAATTTACCCTGCTCAATAAAGTGCTCAAATGTAGACATGTTGTCTAACATATGAGTCCAAAACCTGAAATAATTAACTAATTTATTTCAAACCTAAGTGTAACAAGTCTTAATTAAGCACTTGTATATTCACATCACATTATATTATCCCAGTCTCTGTGGGAAACAAGTCTCCAATCAAAGAACTTGTATATGAAATATCAGCACTCAAATCTTGATCATAAGTGCACTTCTCATTCAATAGTGCACGACACTATTCATCATTCATTTATCATCAGTATAGTAGTAACAGTGCATTAGCATAGCCCATTAACTAATTACTATAACTGTAAACAATGACTATGTAAACACATGCAGAATGTAAACATTGAAAATGTAAACAATACAAACAATGTAAACAATAACAATGTAAACAATAACAAAGATCAGCAACAATACAAAAACTTTCGCAGAAATCAACTAAAAATAAAGCAGAAATTAATGAAATATCACAAAAAATGTGACGATATCTGCGATAGAATTAAACAAAATACATGACACCACAGTGTATAAACAAAAATGTTGTATGAAACTAAATTATAGACAAGAGTAGGCTAACAAATACAAACAAATCACAACAAAACTAAAGAATGTGAAATAATAACGAAAACAATATTAAAACATGTCATCACAGCTAACATAAATAGCAACAGAAGTCGCTTAGCAAATTCCAGTATCGGAAATTTGCAAACCCTACAGAAAACGCTCACAATAGACGACCTCTATGACGTGGCATAATCTAACGGAGACACCACCCAACCGAGAACCCGCTGAAATATAAACATATAAATATACAAATAACATATAGACATATAATATATAGAATGAGATGATACACAGAAGACTCAGCAGAAGTATAAGGGCACAGTTTACATACAAACAGGCCACTTAACTTAAAGGCTTCCAATCGTAGAACAGCAGAAAAAACGGATGTCAATCAACGTCCTAAAGAGCGAAGCTCCAACGATGATGGCACATCTGAACTGCTTCCACTGCTAACACGATGGTACAAGAGCTTCTGAAATACTGTGTGTTGAGTTGTTTCGGCACTTGACCTTCTAATCCAAAAGTAAGTTGATGGAAATCGGTACTTGGCCTTCTTCAGAAAACAACCCGTTTCAACCGGCACTTGACCTTCTCAAAAAACGACAGCACTGGAACCTTGACAGCAGCAACTTGCTTGACTTGCGTAAAAGATAACAGCAGTCCGAGTTATCCGGCAACATGTAACAACGCCGGGTACTGTCAAATTCTTGTTTCCGTCAAAAGGTTGAAATTTTGACTTTTACCGGGCAACGCCGAGTACTTTGAAAATTTTGAAGATGTTGACTGTATTGAAGAATGTTAATTTCTTGAAGGATGCTGATGAATTCTTGTTGAAAATGAAGTGGGTAAGGGACCCCGTGTTTGCTAGTACCAGAATCAAACCAGCTTATGGCCACCAAATGATGCGTGATGCCATATGATGATGGATGGCATCCGCATGTCTGGTTTTGTGTAGTGTGTAGATGTGTTCAGTCAAAACAATGTTCATGCAACAATAACAGGGCAATCCACATAGGACGTCAGTAAACTCACGACGTATAAAGTCAATGAGTCTTGAAACAGCCGTTGACGTTTTTCTTCATTATTTATTGTGGACGCCACAGTGACAAAATGGTTACGCAAATGTGTAGGCACATCAAACAGTCATTATCACAGCAACATTCAATACAGCAATAAACGGTAGACAGCATTACAATGATGAGTCAGATGCATGTTATATTTCATAGTGCTGTAAATGTAGTCAGATGAACAACTCCATCCTTTTCTATAACAGCCAGGAGATAACCAGATGTATGAGATCAGTTCACTCTCCTTAGTTTGACTTCAGCAAGACAGACACGTCTGCCGAAGTATAAATAATGTCCTCAAAAATATCCTCTAGATAATAAAGGTTTTCCAAACCTAGTTCATTTAACAAAGTAGCAAGTAATGGTCCTTGGTACCTGCATCAACCGATGCAGTACAATGCAGCGACATGTGAGCTGGGAAAAAACATCTCGTGACGACGACTTTCGGAGACAGGCTATGAATCGAAATCGCTCACGACCCAAAATCGATAGAGTTAATGAAAAAGTCAATTTACCTTGCTTTCATGAAATACACAGAAATATCACGCCTCCCGGCATGTGCAAATACACTAGAGGTATTATCCCGAATAAACGAAATATCCATAAGAGGACTACACATCCCTGACAGAACAAAAAAAAAGCGGAGATCCCCTCTTCAACGAGGCATCTCTTTCGCCATTCCAAATCGCTCACTCCCACTAGTGGTGGGCGGAAACCGATCGACCAAACAACAAGACAAGTCATGCGCAGTCCAGCGCAAAAATGACCACAGCTCAAAAGTTAACTGCATTCGATACTAACGCGAGAAGACAAATGCTTACCGAGAAAAGTGACTATAGATTTCAAGCAGTTGTTGCCCTTGCGTTATAAAACAGATATTGAAATAAAACGATGTTGCGAGAATTTATCACGCAACAGATGACTCAAGACCATCCCCAAGACTGGGATCGGGTCCTACCCGCTTGTCTCTTTGCGTATCGCGAGGTACAAAATCAAGCAACGGGGTTTTCTCCGTTCCAGCTTGTTTTTGGCATGCAACCACGCGGTCCGATGTCGTTAATCCACGACTTATTGGTGGATGAGAATATTGAAGAGGAAACTCAATCCTCTTATGAGTATGTGATCTCTCTTAGAAAGAAAATCATAGATGCTTGTAGACTAGCTACTGCATCATCCGAACATGCCAAAGAAAAAGCTCGTCTATCTGCAAACAAATATAGACGTCTTCGCCAGCTCATACCTGGTGATGAAGCTTTTGTATTACTCCCTGCGCATAACAATCGTCTTTTAATTACCTGGAGAGGTCCTTTCAGGATCATCTCAAGAATATCCGATGTCGACTACATCGTTGATGTTAATGGCAAACATAAAACCTTCCACATTAACATGTTGAAGAAGTATTACTCACGTCCTGATTATCTACAATCGGTGTTCCAAGCAACTGACGATCCTACACCACCTATTCAACACTATTCTAGTTTGTCAGTCATCCAAGAAGAGGAATCTTCTTTCGATGATGTACAACTACCAATACCAGTTGTACCACTCCATTCCACTGAGAAATGGAATGATGTTACTATCTCATCTACTCTTACTGATGATCAACGTCAGCAAGTCTCTAAAATTCTACACACTTATGAGGATGTCCTCACCGACATCCCAGGTCATACGTCAGTCATCCAACATGACATTATTTTGACTGACGATACACCGATTCGAGTTCGCCCATATCCTATTCCTTTACATTTTCGTGATAAGGTTGATAAGGAATTGGATGAGATGCTCCAATTAAATATAATTGAACCATCTTCATCACCATATTCTTCTTCTATGGTAATCATTAGGAAGAAAGACAACAATATACGTCTTTGCGTAGATTACAGGAAGTTAAACAAAGTTACAAAATTCGACGCGGAACCATTACCTCTTTTAGACGACTTATTAGAGAAATTATCTCATGCCACATTCTTTTCGAAATTTGACCTTTCAAAGGGTTATTGGCAAGTGCCACTCACTACGAAAGCAAAGCCATTCAGCGCTTTCTCGACGCCACGGGGTCTTTTTCAATATAATTTTATGCCTTTCGGGTTAATGAATGCGCCAGCTACCTTTGTACGCATGATGCGCCGCATATTGTCTCATCGTCCCGATGTCATTACTTATATAGATGACATCTGTCTTTTCAGTGACTCTTGGGATGAACATATTCAGGGTTTAAAATCGTTACTTTCTACCTTACAGGATTATAACTTAACAGCGAAACCTTCAAAGGCTTTTGTCGGTTTTCATGACATCTCATTTCTTGGTCACCGTATAGGTCGCGGTTTAATGTATACAGAAGACAGTAACGTCTCTAAAATTTTAAACATCTCAGCACCTAAGACAAAAAAACAAGTGAGGTCACTCTTAGGACTAATACAGTTCTATTCTAAATTCATCCCTCATTTGTCTACTATAACTGCACCTCTTTCTTCGTTACTGAAGAAAGGCACACCTAATGTAATAAAGTGGTCGCAGGATCACCAAACGGCGTTAGACTATATAAAACAAATTTTTTCAAATAAGCCTTTTTTAAGGTTGCCTAACAAAGATCTCACCTTTGTTCTTCGCAGTGATGCTTCTTCCTACGCTATCGCGGCAGTTTTGATGCAGGAATACGGAGGCACCTTATTTCCAATTATGTACGTATCCAGAAAGCTTACGACGAGCGAGATGAAGTACTCCGTTCTAGACAAAGAGCTTCTCGCTCTTGTCTGGGCAATCACAAAACTGGATCGTTATCTCCTCGGATCACACTTTGTGGTGGAGTCTGACCAGAAAGCTCTTACCGCATTGAATACTGGAAACGTTAAGTCATCAAAGTCAGCGCGTTACGCTATAGCTCTTCAACCGTTCCATTTTGAGATACGAGCTATTCCTGGAGTACAGAATGTATTTGCAGACTGTCTTTCAAGATGCCCTAGTGAACTTGGTGAAACTAAACCACTTTTAGATGGAGAAACGTCCTCACCGAAACATGAATAACTTTGTACAGTGTCATTAATTGTACATCTGTGAAGACTATGTATAGTTTTGCAGTATTCGTATATATATAACTTTCAGAACATACTTACATATGGATTATAACATTATTTCTTGTGAAGTAACGTTTTATTAGAACGGGAACAGTGATATTAAAGTAACATTTTTTGTAGTATGGAAACATTGGTAAAAAGCAACAAATAGACATTCGTTAGTGTTATGGAACATATTACACTACATATCGTGTTCGCAAACTTATTTCGTGCATGGAACATTAGGAACATATTCTTGTTGACTCTAAATAGTTCTGAACGAATATTCACAATGACTGAAATTAGAATTACTTAGAATAAATTACTAGTTATTTATTTATGTGTAATTAAGTACTAGAATTAGATTAATTCAATTTAATCAATTTGATTGTTTATAAATCACACATCTACTAACGTTATTAGTGTCTCGCAATACGTGTAGTCACGTATCCCACTACATGATATTTCACTTTTAGATAACTAGTCAAACTTACTAGTGTTAGATATCAGTAGGTGCGTTGCTTCTTAAAGTGTTTAATTTTGCATTGCTTCATTTTTGCACATTGTATTTCAAAATTTTCTGTTTCACTGATTCCTTTATCATTGATTATCATCAGTGTTGCTGTTCATTTTCATTTTTGAAATCATATGTTTCAAATTTTGTTGAAAACTTAGTTGAATTTTATTATCATCTTTTTTGTTGATTTTTCATTTTCATTTTCATTTTTTCAACTTCTTTTTACTTCGAATATTACCACATCGTTCCAAAGTAGGTCGATGGTGGATGTGTGCTTTAATGCATACTGTCATTTAGTTATATTAATTTCAAGTCAATATTCTTTTCTTAATATGATAATTTTATGCATGTCATAAATCTTGTTGTAGTTTTGACTCACCTCTCTCGAGTAATTAGTTCGAAAAAAATTAATGGGATTAATTTTTTTTAAGGGGAGGTAATAAGGGAGCTGTTACGTACATTTATTACCTAAGGGGGTAGTCTTCGGTCCTGCCAAATGTACGCACCAGTTTTATGTAGTTATATTATTTGTGCGGTCGAATGATTCGCGCACTGACGTGCACAAAGCAGTGAGTGTTGCTTTGGACGCACGTGTAACCTAGTTGAGTAGTTTGTGACGTCATGTTTTGAAGTGGAAACATGGAACTGACTTGTGTCCATGATAGTAATTTTATATTTCGTATTCAATGGCATTTTAAGGAAGCCATTTATTTCTAGTGATCTGTATTGGTCTTCAGGTCGAAACCAATATCAGGAATGTCACGTGAGTTATCGTCCCACTTCTTATTTTAATGCTGTATGAAAAAGGCCGCTCTAATACTAGTCTAGCGGGAATTAAGATGTTCCTAGAATGGATCTACAGAGTCGCTTGCCTTTAAGATTTGAATCGTAGACGGAGAATTCCTACGAGTAGAAGAAGTTATATTGTTTATCTTACGCACATGTTTTATATGCCGTACATGCTTCAATGCCAAAGTCGTGGCTTGGATGTAAAGAGAGGTTAGCCAACTGAAAGCCTTTACTGTTAGGATTATCGTATATTGACTTTGTGTGAAAATTATATGATGTACACCGCTATGTATGAAGAACGTCTGGGAATTTTAACAAATGTAATATGGAAGATTCCACCCCAGAGTATGTATACGTTACCATGATAGACGTCCTTGAAAGAAGGTCAACGGTCGTGACTGAGAAGGATATTATACGGTAACAGTTTTGTAATCCTTGGTCTATGGACAGAGGTCTTTACTAGAAGAGAATCTTCAGGAACTTTAGCAGTAATAAATCAATATGTTGTCGTGTGATCTTTGCGCCTGTGACGATGTCCGTCTTGTCCACTTCGTGTCCTGGTGAATAAAATCTATGTAAAGTTATCAACGACTCGTGTGATGCCAATACTTGACCAGTTCACACAATTCAAGATACATTGTTGGTTTTTCGTTTGAAAGACATTGTTGACATTTATTCCATTGTAACCATTCGCGTTTCTATTCATCACTATGAAAACGACACCAACAATGGTGTTTGGTTAAGACTAAAACTAACCGGGACATTTTCTCAGGGACCCACTGGAGCATCAAGGGACAATATGGTGTTTGGTTAAAACTAAAACTGACCGGGACATTTTCTCAGAGACCCACTGGAACATCAAGAGACAATATGGTGTTTGGTTAAGACTAAAACTGACCGGGACATTTTCTCAGAGACCCACTGGAGTATCAAGGGACAATATGGTGTTTGGTTAAGACTAAAACTGACCGTGACATTTTCTCAGAGACCCACTGGAACATCAAGAGACAATATGGTGTTTGGTTAAGACTAAAACTGACCGGGACATTTTCTCAGAGACCCACTGGAGCATCAAGGGACAATATGGTGTTTGGTTAAGACTAAAACTGACCGGGACATTTTCTCAGAGACCCAATGGAACTACAAGGGACAATATGGTGTTTGGTTAAAACTAAAACTGACCGGGACATTTTTTCAGAAACCCACTGGAACTACAAGGGACAATATGGTATTTGGTTAAGACTAAAATTGACCGGGATAAAAGTAGTAATGGAACTAAAAAAAAGACATTTAACTTAGTAATCTATTATTCTCTTTCGCTGTTTTGAATGTTGCTGTTATAATTCTGGGTCCCGTTGCTTTCCGTTATTCTATGTGTGCTTTCTGTGCTTCATTAGTCAATAATTATAGCCACCTGTTCACTGTGGTGGGCACTTACTTCCTCATGTCCACCACTTCTCCTGTGATAAGTTTCTTCCCCTCTTTGCCCTTCCACCTTGGTAATCGACATATTCGTCGTCTTATTAATAAACGTTTGTTGCCAATGAAACAGTCGCATCAGCTTTTCGGGAAACTAAGGAAACACTCATTAAAAGAACACGTATGCCTTTCAATCGTTCACTTCTGCCCATCTCATGTTTGACGACTTGCTCCGTGGCTTCATAGAATGGAAAGCAATGAATGGACCAAAAGAGAAAGAGTGGCGCCATCATCAGGACACATATCAGAAAGAGCGCATAATTCGTTCCTGTCTTTTTAATTCCACGGGTTACTTACTCGTATAATAATAGATTCTGTGTACTTTAGGAAGGAGGTCCAGTTTACCACTCTGCCACGATTACGTCTAACCAGTCTATGTTATACACATTACACTTCTATATAAATACAAGTAAACTCTTGTAGATGGTTCAACGGGTAGCCATAAAGATTGTAAACGTCACATTTCTATGTCAATATAAATACTTTTTCTGAACAGCTTTTTCCCTCCCTTGATTTCATATTTTGAAATTTCACGTCTCACGACAAAGCCAGGGCATGTCTTCCATAAATGCGGCTTGAGATTAATAACTCATAGAAAGTGCATATTGATGAGGGCGGAATATTTTTACAGTTCATGGGCTTTGTATATTAAAACTTTTCCATCCACTCCGTAGCGAAAGGTAAAACCGACAATGCTTTAAGTGATTAATGCAGAGGCGGCCCATCCGTGTAGGGATTTTCTCATAAGATGTCAAGAAGGGAATTGGTTTGGTTTTCATTGCACACCGACAACTCCATCAGTGCTCCGATCTCCTCCCTTAGATCACACACGGAGGATCTCACCACAGTGCACGAACTCCGTAGCACCGGCGAGAATCGCAGTTTGTGAATTCACATTCTACAAATATTTTTATAGTGGATAGGTTTCTAATTGTTAAATTGTTGCCAGGGCAGCAGGGAACTGCTCCCCTCCAACAAGATTACAACTATTATGCCAACACTACACATGTCATTACTTCAGTTATGTCTTATTCCAGTCTAATTATTCTACAACTTTAATTTCAATTACTGTATGACAACTTTTTTTTGCCCGTCTGCGTGTAAACTCCATATATTTGTCTGTCTGTTTTCTGTTTTTTTTTTCGTCCTTTTTTTTCTTTCTGTTCGTTTAGTCGATTTTTTTTTTTAAATTAATGTGTTTGCTACTTTTCTTTGTAGCACGCCCCTTTCAACCATCTACCATGTACATGGAGTTGTTGGTTATATCAGGACCTGTTTCCTTTATTGTAATATGTTTTTGTTTGTATTTATTTTATACTATATTATCTCTAGTCGGTATTTTTTCTTTTGTAGTTATAGTTCAACATGGTTTTTAAAAGAAATTCCAAAATATGCTATTTTCTAAGTTAGTATGTTTTTAATTTTCACTGGATGGTTTCTTTGGTTAATCTGTATGTATCTGGGGCGAGTCTTTCACCAGTTTGGACTACTGACTCAAATCCTTATTTGTTTTTTATATGTTAGCTTTAGTTTTTGTAATATAGTGTTTTATTAACTTTTGCATTTCTGAAGGGGTCTTTGTTCCTATGAGATTTTCTACCCTCATTTCTACATTGTGGTTACTACAGTATGTCTTAATGTTTTGCCTCTGTTGGTCATATTTCTTGCAGTCCACCAGAAAGTGTCTAATTGTGTTTGGTTCTTGACACTCTTCACATGTGGGTTCCTCAATCATGAAATATCCAGTTCCAAGCTTGAGCCTCAGCAATTTTTTATTAATTGGTATTTTTAGTTCATCTTTTATTTGACATTTTTTGCTTGGGTTTTTAAGGATTTTATATGAGTGTCTTGCTTTTTTACTTTGGTCCCATGCTGTTATCCACTCTTTAGTTATTGCTTGAGCAATTAAGCACTTAATTTCAAACTTCCCTAAGCCTACTTCAATTTTGTTATGGCTAGCTCTCCCCCCTTTGGCTTCTTTGTCTGCAAGCTCATTTCCTGCTATCCCCACATGTGATGGTATCCATGTTAGTGTTGCACTGCATCCTATAGTTTGTAGATATGTATTAACCTGTAGTATTTCCTCTATAATATCTGGCCTGCTACATTCATTTCTGTTTCTGATAGCTAATACTGATGATAGGGAATCTGTGAGAATGGTTACTTTTTTTGGTGGATTTTCTGCAGCTATTTCTAAAGCTTTTAGGATTGCCACTAATTCTGCTGTAAAGATGGATGTATTACCTGTTACTTTGTATCATTTATAAATTTTTAATCTTGGTATTGCTATTCCTGCTCCTAATTGTCCTTCTTCATCTTTTGACCCATCTGTATATATAGTTAGGCTATTATTTATATACCGTTCTATGTACTCTAGTGTTTTACTTTTTGCTGAGATTATGTCGTTAGATTTATTTATGATCTTTGTTAAGTGGGAGTCAGTTTCTGGCACTTTTAATTCCATGGTGGGATCTTTGCTTTATACAGAGCACTACTGTTTATCGCATTAAATAGGTCTGGGTATTGATCCACTTCATCCATTGTTTTCCACCCTGACGGGTATCTATTATGGTTTAATGGAATGTGGCCTATGTACTGGTTACCCCTATCAAAGGTTTTATGTGCTGGGTGAGTTGGATCTTTTGCCACTCTTGCCCAGTAGCTGAATCTCAGTTCTTTTCTCCTTAGCTCCAGGGGTATAATGCCTAGCGCTACTTCTAGTGCCTCTGCTGATGTTCCCTTTGAGGCACCTGCTATTATTGACAGTGCCTGGTTTTGGACTGTGTCTAGTTTTTTCTTATTGCTTGGGGCGGCTGATGCATAGACAACACTGGCATAGTCAAGTTTGCCCCTAATAAATGATTTATAGAAGGTTAACATGGTCTTATTGCAGGCGCCCCAACCACTTCCTTTCATATATCTTAGCATGTTAATAAGTCCCCTACTGCTTTGCACTAATAGGTCTATATGTTTGTTCCAGTTAATTGCTGGTCTAGTACCATACCAAGAAATCTAGTTGATTTTGCTGTGCATACTTTTTGCTCATTAATGCTTATGTCAATTATATTGTTTTTAATTACACGCCCTCTACTGAAGATCATTCCTATGGTTTTTTTAACGTTTAGATTAAATCCCCACTTGTTCATCCAGTCAGATACTTTATCTATTTGTTTTTGTACTGTTTTATAGATGAATGGGAGATTTCTTCCCGTTCTCCATATCGCAGCGTCATCTGCAAACTGGGATAAGTTGTTTTTTTTAAGTCTTTAAACTCGTCGCCTAGGTCGTTGACCATAATCGTAAAGATAGATGGTGATATTACTGATCCCTGGGGACGTAAAGGCGAAAATCCATGACTTAATAGAGTTGTAGTCAGAGGGTGATAATCCATAAGAGGGATCAATGGTAGCGTTTTTACGTCCCTTGAGGAAAAGTGCGAACTCAAGATAGCTGAGCGATGTTAAGCTTGCACGAGAAAGTTGCATTTTAGTGAACTGTTTTGAGACGAACTTGATCTAGAAAGTTCGGGTAAAAGTTATCGTTGTAAATCGTTGTACAAACTCTGATCAGTCAGATTCGAGATCGCGTTAAGCGTAAGTTCAGTAGAATGGGCTCGCTCCCAAGTGTTAAAGCTATTTTATAAGTGATTGGTGGAATCGAGAGTTATCATCGGGGAATATGTCCAATGAGTTGGCTTGCTTTTGTGGTCACAGAAAAAGTTTATAACTATTCCCAAGACACTCGATCGCCTATATGTCACATTCATATTTGACAGTTTTTGTGAGTTATTCAGAGGATACGAGGCAGTGTCGCCAGTACAAGATACAAATTTGTTTGGTTCAAGTTAAACAGGTACGTTGAGTTTTAGCAACATATGATAAACTGTTTAGTTCATGACAAGAACGATAGACAGCAGTTAGTCCTGAGAAGTAGGAAACAATAGACCTTGGCGAATTGTCACCCCTGGTGGTAGGCCAGTATCATCTAAGATACGCCAAGTTGAGAGGAAGAATATGAGAACATTTTGTAAAGACAATGTCGCCAATGAATAATCTTAGAGGGCAGTATAATATTGACAGCAGTAGTTTTCCAAGTCGTGACCACCAGAACAAAATAGAGACAGCTAGAACTACTGAAGCAGCCTGAATGATCGAGAGAGAGCAAGACATTAGTATAAAATAATCGGATGGAATTCGTTGCTGTACCAAACTGCCAACCTTAGTTGAAAGTTGGTCTCTTCATTTCATCTTCGCCACGTTATTTGTGTAAATAAAGTTTCATCATTATTTGCTACTGTTGTCCGAGTGAAGTCCTTCGCCAACTCGTGACATCATTCACCATACTGTCTACATGAACTGTTGTCAAATAGTGAGAAAGAAGTTTAACACTACCATACATAAATAAGCTGCCTACTGTTAGGGTGGTGATATGAACCCACTATACATCATCATCATCGTATATGTCAACGGACACACGTCTATTGATGATCTTTTTGTCCGCATGTCCGTTTTGTTCCTTATATCTTTTTTCTTTTTTTAATCCGGTCTGTCTCTCTGTCCTGTTTTTTTTTTCTGTCCTTCTCGTTGACTGCACTGTGGTTTCTTTACCTCATTTCTTGAGGGTTTACTTTTCGTTCTCTCTTGCTCAGGCGCTGATATCCCTAACTATATTCATCTGTTGAGCTTTTCACTCGTTTTCTTCTCCCTTTCCTCATAATGTGGTTTTCCAACTTGACATATTTTTTCCTATCGTTCTAGGGTTTGCCTTCTTGTGGCAGGGCACATTCAGTTCAGCTTAGGTAGACGTCTTTCGGTTATATATGAACGCAATTGACAATTAAAAAGAAAAAGAGCGAGAACTCTGAGCTCTAGTGCAGTACTAATAAACACAAGTTTCTAAAGAGGACTACTAGTATCTATCAGCCAGGGTGGTGAAGCCTTGACACGGGCTAGTGCTAGGGCATAGAGCCATCCAACACTCCAGATTTAAATCCCCCTCACCTTTAACTCTCAGCTCCCTGACACACAAATGGGTGACGTGGGAAGTCAATCCAGCAGACGTGACGAATAATAAAAATCTGAAATAAGGGTTTGTTTCTGCCAAATGATACACAAACAGGCCAGCCATTACTTGCTTTACCTACATTTCTGCCACCTGACAACCTCGTTACGCACGGCTGAGCACTGTGACCTGGCATGTACAGTTGTATGTCTTTCTGCCTGTTTTTTTATCTGTCTAAGATTTACTGCAGATCTGCTGTAATTGAAAAGACGGTGAGAATTCGTCATGCTAACATTACAGCCGTCCCGTGTAGATCCGGTTTTGTTTGAGCCACAATTTGTGACATCACATTAAATATACATTTTTTCATCATTTTATGCTTAGTCGCACCTTCTATACTGAGAAGAGTCCGAAGCTATGTGTATACACAGCATACAAAAGTACGATTGACAACGGAACAGTTGCTTACTTTCTGTCAAATTTTCCTCCGTCGGACGTACCAACAATCCTTGTAACAGTACTTCGCTATTTTAGGAACTGTATGTGGATATGTGGATAATCCATCCTACAGACGACACTTTGTGACATCACAGGACGCGGGCAAGCAACGAGCGGTGAAGAGTTAATAGCCAGGTGACAGGAGTGTTTAGATGGTTGGGGTCATTTCAGGGAACGTAATACGGTCAGGAAGTGGAGAAAAGGCCGCACGTTAATGAAATAATAAACATCCGTAAACGGTGGATACTAGACAGACAGACAGGAAGAAAGAAAGAAAGAAAGAAAGAAAGAAAGAAAGAAAGAAAGAAAAGAGCACTAGATTTCAGAGAAGTAAGAAAAGTAACAGGAACTCCAGAGATTCCTTTCAGGTCCATACTAATGATGCTGTCGCCTCGCAGCTAGAGTCAAAGGGCTATGGCAGACGACCAATGAAGCATTCCCAAAAGAAGTTATACCGCGGGGTTAGTCGCTTACTTGACAACATCGCAACTTTTGAATTCAGCATGTGGATACAGATGACAACGAGAAACCAGTAACAAGTGTGTTAACTTAGTTAATTAGTCGTTCCTCTTCTTCTCTGGGATGTAGAGGTTTGCCAGAGAGTACGCCATACTATCCTATCAGATGTCTTCCTCCTGGCCTAGTTCCATTCTAGCCCTCGGTCCTTCAGAGATTGACTAATATTGTCCTCCCAGCGAACTCTGGGTCGTCCTGGAGGTCTGGGTCTTGGTTTCCAATATTTGTCGTGGTAGCTGATCTTCTTCCATTCTGCAGACATGGCCCAACCATCGTAGTTGGGACTGTTCTACTTGGGTCTGCAGACATGGCCCAACCATCGTAGTTGGGACTGTTCTACTTGGGTCTGCAGACATGGCCCAACCATCGTAGTTGGGACTGTTCTACTTGGGTCTGCAGACATGGCCCAACCATCGTAGTTGGGACTGTTCTACTTGGGTCTGCAGACACGGCCCAACCATCGTAGTTGGGACTGTTCTACTTGGGTCTGCAGACATGGCCCAACCATCGTAGTTGGGACTGTTCTACTTGGGTCTGCAGACATGGCCCAACCATCGTAGTTGGGACTGTTCTACTTGGGTCTGCAGACATGGCCCAACCATCGTAGTTGGGACTGTTCTACTTGGGTCTGCAGACATGGCCCAACCATCGTAGTTGGGACTGTTCTACTTGGGTCTGCAGACATGGCCCAACCATCGTAGTTGGGACTGTTCTACTTGGGTCTGCAGACATGGCCCAACCATCGTAGTTGGGACTGTTCTACTTGGGTCTGCAGACATGGCCCAACCATTGTAGTTGGGACTGTTCTACTTGGGTCTGCAGGGGCTGGATTTGTGGCCTTGTCGTACCGTCTGGTTGCGGACCATGTGTCTTCTGGTTACTTCAACTCTTCTTCAGATAACAAGTGTGTTAACACAGAAATAAATAAAGAGGGACAACCCGATGCCTGTCAGCATTAAACATCTAACTTCTTCTTCTTCTTAGATCCTTAACCACCGACCGTCAAAGTAGTCAGTGGCCATCACGCGTAGTGGCGTCTTGTAGGGCAACAACAAATTGATTCCACTTTGCTCGATCGGTGGCCATCCTTCGTACAGTGCCCCAACTCTGGTTCATTCTTTGCATCTCAGCCTCCACAGTCCTCCGCCAGGTTAACATCTAACGGAAGTAGACAAATGGCCGCACTTTCACGAGAGTTTTTTTTTTTCAGGCGTGTCATACTTATCTTCGATATTTCTGTATGTCCCACTGGCCTCGGGTGTCGCTCTTTGTGTATTTGTTTACATATTAGTAAAACCAAAGAAATGCTAAGGACAATTAACGATTGCCTGTTAGAGAACCACACTGCAATCGATGAATCAACAAGGATAACACTGCTAGAGTTTACCATTACACGCAAGACTAGGGATAACACTGCTAGAGTTTACCATCACACACAAGACTAGGGATAACACTGCTAGAGTTTACCATTACACACAAGACTAGGGATAACACTGCTAGAGTTTACCATTACACACAAGACTAGGGATAACACTGCTAGAGTTTACCATCACACACAAGACTAGGGATAACACTGCTAGAGTTTACCATCACACACAAGACTAGGGATAACATTGCTAGAGTTTACCATCACACACAAGATTAGGGATAACACTGCTAGAGTTTACCATCACACACAAGACTAGGGATAACATTGCTAGAGTTTACCATCACACACAAGACTAGGGATAACACTGCTAGAGTTTACCATTACACACAAGACTAGGATAACACTGCTAGAGTTTACCATCACACACAAGACTAGGGATAACACTGCTAGAGTTTACCATCACACACAAGACTAGGGATAACACTGCTAGAGTTTACCATTACACACAAGACTAGGGATAACACTGCTAGAGTTTACCATCACACACAAGACTAGGGATAACACTGCTAGAGTTTACCATTACACACAAGACTAGGGAAAACACTGCTAGAGTTTACCATCACACACAAGACTAGGGATAACACTGCTAGAGTTTACCATCACACACAAGACTAGGGATAACACTGCTAGAGTTTACCATCACACACAAGACTAGGGATAACACTGCTAGAGTTTACCATCAAACACAAGACTAGGGATAACACTGCTAGAGTTTACCATCACACACAAGACTAGCATGGTGGACGAGGATGGATCAGGCATGTCTATAGTCAGTGCGCTATAGGAACAATCAGCATACATACTCTTCGACATTTACTGAGGGAGACTGAGCACCTATGGGTTTGCCCAGAATGGATGATGTCGATTCTGAACCATAATAACAAAACCAAAGAGGTAAATCTCGTGAAATTAAACAAAGCAAACAAAGAAATTGGAGTACATTGGTGAAACAATCAGGGCAAACTGATGACACAAGATATGTTAATGTGACGTAATGATGGTCGAGTGGAAGAGTGATTAGAGTCCTAGCTTCTCGAAGTAAAAATACTGAGTTTGAAACCTGCTATCGTCACGGTTCAGTCTAGCTGTAAATTGGTACCTGACGATGTCTTTCATTTAGGGAAGGTAAAGACAGCGTGGAAGGGAACTAGCCCCACGCCTCAACAAGTTTCTACTGTACCTAGCAATGGGGGATCTCTATCACTTCACTCCCCCCTCCCCGTAGTACCTGCTACAGGAATAACTTTTAATGTCATGAAATTATTCAAGCGAGCAAAACTGACACCCTATGAGCGGAAGAAAAAAAAAGAGGTGCAAAATTCAAGGTAAGAACAGTTACCTGAAATGAAAGGCCTTGACATTTGATTGTATGATTACAAGTGTGTGAAATGAAAGTAGACGATGTGAGAAAATAATCACAAACTAACAAGCCCAACACAAACATAAGAATACCCAACCGTCAATTAACCTTATCGTATGGCCTTGAAACATTCACAACAACAAAAACAACAGCGACGAGGCTAGACCTTGCCGACGTATAAAAGAAGGATTGATATTGTACTACAAGATCACCTATGTGGAACCGATGACAAGATCACCTATGTGGAACCGATGACAAGATCACCAATGTGGAACCGAAGACAAGATCACCAATGTGGAACTGATGACAAGATCACCAATGTGGAACCGATGACAAGATCACCAATGTGGAACCGATGACAAGATCACCAATGTGGAACCGATGATACCAACAAAGTCCTAGTGGACCAAGAGCTGATAAGAAGTTTTTGGCAATGGATAGGACACACTGAGGACACGTGTTGATGTCGTTATACGGCGGTCCTTGCTTTGGAACCTCCATTGAGGAGAGGGTAGGAGGGGGAAGGATTTGAACACTCTGTATACGCCACTGAAAACACTGTTTAGCCGTAGTCCACGAATCGCTGCCCCGATTACAGCCCTGCTAAAGTTCAAATCTCGGACATCGAATCAAAATCCAGTCACAAGTCGTTTGCTTCAAATACGTTGAAAAATAAAATTACAAAAGAAATCAGACAAATTGACAGCACGATACTGGCATACACTTCTAAATACACGCAGAGGCGTATCCAAAAGAGACTAGGGGAGAACAGTCCGCACCTCCAATACTTGATGTCATGTCAGTTTGTTCAGTGTGAAACAAACTATGTATCCGATCAGTAGTATCACGTTCTGCTCATGCATTGTGATCTTAGCTAAATATTTAGATTGTTATCTTGTAATATATTATCAAGTAGTTTAAGCAAGAATTCTTTCTATGTGTCCTTGACCTGTGTATGCCGTGTGAATATATTTTTACCCTGTTCCCTAGTCTGTTCTAGTTCCATCCTACATAAATTATGTAAATATTATGCTAACCAGAACACATGCAGTATGTAAATAAGTCTCGCGCAAATATTGGCTTCGACTTAAAAGATTTGTATCAGCTGTAAATGTTGAGGTACTCCTTGACGTAGGTAGTACATCTATCCAGGCTCATCAAAATCTGGGTAATAAACTTGTCAAACCGTTCAAAATCTGCGGCAATTTCTCAGGTAGTCAGGGCAAAAATTACGCACTTATGCTGCACTTTGAAATACTGTGTTTGATAAGTAAACCCCTGCAAATCATCAGATCGAATATGGTACTAGAAATATTTTCATGCAATAAATTGTTTTTATGATCCACCCATGATCCCTTTTGTTCCCTGAAAATAAGAATTAGGTAGAGGACGAACTGTCTATTTGGAACAAAAATTTCAGTACAGACTGTACACATTTGCGTATAATTTAGAGGGCGAGAAACTGATTTATATTTCATATTATATTTAAACTATAGTTTCAAGCATCAATATTTCACACGAATATTATAATACAGAGGGCAAACACACAGACGCATTATTGTGAAATTCCATACATATTTTAATTAGACCTAACGATATACCTGTTTCATTATATTACCGAGAAGAAATTTTTACAATTACAATTATTGACCTTGAACCTAGTGACGAGGGGGAAGGAGGGGAGGGAAGAGAAGATGAAATACCTGAAATAATTTAGAAATCAATATGTCAATGACTTCCCTTTAGCTCCCCATGCAGCATAGGCCTTCTATAAACGCCAGCCGCGTCCTCCTGTCTCTCCTTGTCATCCTCACCATTTCCATTTATATCTCCAGCTCTCTTCTCCGTCTGTCCTGCGGCAAGGACTGCCTGGTGATAGGAAACTCTTTACAGAGCGATACAACAGGAAGCAATCTGATCATCAGAAGTAGTCCCCCCGTCCGACAAGTGTTTCGGCCCGATATACTCCTTTACACTCTAAGGGGGGCGGGCCCACTTGGGTCATGACTCCCAAGCGTCTCAGCCTCCTGTTGTCTTGTATCGAAAATGAACCCATTTCACTTATGGTAGCAACTTTAAAATCCACACCTCCGCCAGCCGTGGAGGCAATTGTGAAAGTAACAAAGAGAAGACAAATTATTCCGTTCGTTCCGTCGCCTTTCACAACTAAGGACACACACTGAGACATTAGCGCGCAGCCGACGAGCTGCGCGCCGCAAGCCACTGAAATTCTGTACCTGACACTCCCTATAGTATACATCGCCTGTTGCCCCAGAGTCGCAGCTCTTTCACTAGTACACCAAAAAACTCAGCGTATTGTGGACATAAAAAATGTTGTTTTCTGTACCGCAGCGTTTATTGTCACGATTTCCATTGCCCATTGCGGTTGTTCCACAGCCAGCCTGATGCCTTTTCGGCAGTTTCACTAAGCCTCTTCAGTGCCCTTGTTCTCGACTGTATCCTCAGCCCCAACAGTTTCAATAAATCATACACTGATGCAGCCACAAGCCCTCTTGCACCCACTTCAACAGCCATGACCCTTGCAGTGAACCCATCGTGTCTCAGATCCGCGGCCAGATCACTATACTTGGCCGCTTTGAACGAATGTTGCTCGTCTAATCTGGATTCAAATGGCACGGTCAGTTCAATCAGTATGACCTGAAGCGTTGCTGAAGAATGAAGCACTATATCCGGCCGTCTCCGCAATTTTCTGATACTCTCTGGATATGCCCCTCGTCCAGGTAGGTCTACCGCCATCTCCCAGTCGTATTAACACGTTTCCTCGGTGTGTGTCCAATCCATTATCATCAATTTATAATTCAATTAGTGGGTTTTTTAGCTTTGTTTTAAACATTTCAAATAGACTTATTCATTCTATATAGTTATCCATCCACCCACCATTTCCTCCAAGGTCTGCCTGTCGTCTGCCTAAACATAAATAACTCATAAGGAAGGGAAACCCGAGGCCTGTAAACAGTAAATTAATATTAGACAAACATAAAGGTATGTTTTCAGGCACTCGTAAGAAATAAAGAAGTAAAATTTTTGGGGATGCCTAACTGCCCGTGGGGTCAGTGTGATTCGCTTGATAGCTAGGCGGAGTTGTCGTACGGAAGGTACGGGGTTCGAACCCTGGGTAAGCCACTCACGTCTGTTGTTTTTCTGTTGTCCAAGTGTTCTACTTCTTTATTTCTTACGAGTGCCTGAAAACATACCTTTATGTTTGTCTAATATTAATTTACTGTCGTCTGCCTGCTTGTCTACCTATCATCAAAACGCCTGCCCCAGTGTTTGACAATGATATCCAGGACGATAAACTGCAGTCGTCTGGTGCCTGATAACTACATGTGTGTGTTGTTTGTTTATTTATTTACCTGGTTAGACAACGATGTAGAAGTAACGAGCAAACAAAGGTCACTAGCTTTGTTTGCCTACTTGACTCTTGGTCAAGATATACCAGAGTGCTTTGTTCCCTCTCGTATGCCGAGGGCCGCTGGGGGTTGTACTAGGGGGGTAGGAACTAGCGGTCATTAATTTGTTACTGAATTGAAAGTGTATGCCCGGATTACTTCTCTTGGCTAGACTTTGAAGCTGCCAATGTGCGTAAGCTTGTTTCACTGTACCCAAATTTCTGTTAACTGAGCCAAGCATTTTTAAAGATTTCTTTGATTTGTAACCGCTTGCGAGATTTTACTAAATAAATTATATAACAATATATCTTCCACTTCTCACAGCTGTCTATTCATAGATGGGTGCGTGCGTAGATTGAAGGATTAAAATTATATGAGAATGCCACAAATGTGGAACTGATGACAAGAGCCAGACAAGTGCCAGTGGAACAAGAGTTGAGAAGAAGACGCTGACGATGGATAGGACACGCATTGAGGAAACCTGTTGATAGTATTTCAAGGCGGTCCTTTTTCTGGAATCATCAGGGACAGAGAGACAGAGAGACAGAGAGAGACAGAGAGACAGACTGACAGAGAGAGAGACAGAGAGACAGGGAGACAGGGAGACAGACAGATCTAGCGACAGAGAGACAGAGAGAGACAGACATCGAGACAGAGAGAGAGACAGAGAAACAGAGAGACAGGAAGACAGATAGAGAGACAGACCAAGCGAGAGAGAGAGACAGAGAGACAGACAGACAGAGAGACAGATAGACAGACAGAGAGACAGACCGAGCGACAGAGAGACAGACCGAGCGACAGAAAGACAGACAGACAGAGAGACAGACAGACAGACAGAGAGACAGAGAGATACATAGACACAGAGAGACAGAGAGACAGAGAGAGACAGAGAGAGACAGATAGAGAGACAGAGAGACAGACAGACAGACAGAGAGAGACAGAGAGACAGAGAGACAGACAGAGAGACAGAGAACGAACGAACGAACGAACGAACGAACGAACTTTATTTTCAAAGGGTTGAGAATTGGGCACGCAGGCCCGTCTGACATTCTGCCCTTCCTTTCTCTCATCTTTTATACTGATTTCATTTATTCTCACATACATTTTACCCATCAATTCAAGGAATTCAACGTTATAAAGGTAAAATAATAGCATACTCACATTCACAGTATCTAATTATAAACATGAAATAAAGTATGTTGAAAAATACAAACTAAGTATCACCATGAAACAAAATATGTTGAAAAACACTATCATAATCATTAAACCTACATTCGATATTATACCATTTGTTCGGAAAAATAATCACATTAGGGGGGCAGATAATCAGAACTCATAAAGTAATCGAAAAGTTTACGATTGTATGAATAGGGACTTAGGTTGTTATCTTTCAGATAATGTGGAAGATAGTTCCAGAGATGAGCAGCAGAGTAAGCTAAGCTTTTCTTGAATAAGTCAAGCCTAGGCTTGGGCACTTGTATTTTGTTAAGGCGTTGACTGCGTCTTTCACTGTATTTGAACATTGACCACAGATATGTTGGAGCATTCTGTGACAGGATTTTGTGAACAAATTTAGCTTTGTTGAACAGAAAGCGCTTTCTTAGAGGCAGTATTTTGAGATCTTTATATAGATCTACACACTGTGCTTGGCAGTTGTCAGAAACTAGACGCACTGCACGCTTTTGTAGTGAATGGAGTCTTTTTGTGTTGGACATAGAACAACCATCCCAGATTGTGGAGCAATAGTCCAGGTTTGTTTGTATGTGAGATATATAGAACAATTTACGTGCATCTTCATCTAGGAAATGTTTGATTTTAGCTAACTGGTAAACTTTCTGTGCCGTTTGCTTGGTCAGTGCATGAACATGTGAGTTCCAATTTAGATGCTGGTCAACGACTATTCCTAGAGTTTTATGTTCATTAACGTTTTCAATTGGTAAGGTACCAATATAGATCTGAAGTGTTGTTTTCTCTGAATTTTGTAATTTTTGTCTAGTTGATATTAACATGCACTTTGTTTTAATTATATTAATTAGCATGCGATTTCCGATGCTTCACCTAATCAGATTGTCTGTATCTTTTTGTAACGATAGTTCGAGTGTGTTGCAACTTGTATCACTCGTGTAGACAGTACAGTCATCAGCAAATAGGTCACAGGATGCGTGCTCGACGTATAGTGGAAGGTCATTAATGTATATGGCAAAAAGTAGAGGCCCAAGAATAGAGCCCTGAGGAACGCCGGTATTTATTACGGTTGGGTTTGAGCAAGAGTTATTGTAAGAAACTACATGTTTTCTGTCTGACAGGAATGATTTAATTATCGTCACTAGTTGAAGGTTTACTTTTGATGTTTCTAGTTTTCTAATTAAAATAGCGTGATCTATCATATCAAATGCTTTTTTAAAGTCTACAAAAACTGCCCCACATATGTTATCGTTATTAATATTTAAGTGCCAGTTGTCAATCATCTTAGTTAGAGCTGTGTGACATGAATGTTTAGATCTAAACCCCGACTGACTATCAATTAGCAAGCCGTTGTTAACTAAGTGTTGTAGTGTTATTTTATGTATGTGTTTTTCTAGTGGTTTGGATAGCGATGATATTAAGGAGATTGGCCTATAGTTACCAAGGTTATTATTGTCGGAAGTGCCAGGTTTTAAGAGAGGATATACCTTAGCGACTTTAAAGTGCCACGGAAAGTAACTCCGTGCGATACATTGATTGTATATGTATGTAAGCGAATCACTAATAGCTGGAGCCGCATAACGCAGTATTCGATTACTGACTCCGTCTAGTCCTGATGAGTTATTATCTTTAAGTCCTAGAAGATAGTTATATACTTCATTAACTGTCATAAACGGAATGTTGGATGGGATTGTGTTGGTACATTTGTTCTCACAAAATACTGACAGCCTGCCTAAGTCACAAGGTGAATTTGGTATTGTAGATTTAAGACTGTTTATTTCTGCATGAAGGTAATTGCTGAAGTCTGTGCAAGTAAATGAACTGTTAGGGGTTGACGAGACTGACAGATTTCGCTTGTTCGTTCGCTAAGGTGTTGATTGCTTTCCATATATCTTTACTGTTTGTTTTGTTCTGAACCAAATTTTTAAAGTAATTTCTTTTTTCACTACGAATTAAATATTGCACTTTGTTCCTCTGTGCTCTGTATGTGTTAAAGTCCTTGTTTTGTGAGCTTGATCTCTCTGCCTCATGGCGTCTAGCACTGCTTGTGTGATCCAAGGAGATTTGACCTGTCGTTTCACACGAACTTCTTTAGTTGGTGCGTGGTTATCAAACACATAAAGAAAGATACGTGTCCAATGGGCAATGGCGTCATCGGGATCAGAAATCTGGTAAACACTGGCAAGAGGTGCAGTTCGCAAATCATGTAAAAATAGTTCACGGTTGAAATTTTTAAAACTTCTAAATTTAATACTGATATGTTTATTTCTAGGAGCTTTATATTTATTCTTTGACCACGTGCAACATATAGGATAGTGGTCACTCATCGCGACAGTAGGAACAGAGCATTCTATAATGTTTTCTGCACAGGTGACGTAGATGTGGTCAATTGTTGTGGATGATGCATTTGTTACCCTGGTAGGCTGGTAGAGACAGAGGTAGACCAAAAATAATCATGGAGAAGAGAGTTGGAGACAGAAATGAAAATAACGAGGAGGACATTGAGCGGATGTCACGTGACAGGAGGACTTGGCATGTCTTTGTTGAAGTCCTATGCTCCTTGTGGAGCTAAAGGGTATTGATTAATTGACAATATATTTTTAAACATTTCTATATTGTTCTATGTATCGTCAACGTCTAACCTTAACCTTGTTGGTAAGTCTTCTGCTGCTCACAAAAAAAAAAAAAAAAAATGCGAAAGTGCTTGCGAAGCATGTGGATCAATCTAATTAAATTGTGCCTTTTTTTTCTTTTTAAGATGAATTGCTGTAACAGTTTTCGTAGTCCTTGTGGGGTAATGTACCAATCACAAAATCTATAATCATGTCTACATTGTGGATATTGCAATAATTATGTAACATGTTATTCCACTTTTATGTAAGGAAACATAAAATAATTGCTTTTATTTTAAAACACAGATATCGCAGCCATCTTTTAACGAGAGTGACAGATCATCCATCAGAGAAAGCGAGCAGGAAGATGCGTCTAGAACAAGTGCTGTACCAGAAGATGACAGGGGGCAGTGGGGGAACAAAGCCGAGTTTATATTGTCATGTATTGGTCTGTCTGTGGGGCTGGGAAATGTGTGGAGATTTCCTTACCTGGCGTTTCAAAATGGAGGAGGTAATGTCATGTGACTGTCACCTGACTTAGTGTATACTTCATGCTAGTGACGTTTTCTTAACAGATTGAGTAAAAATGAGAAGTGTAGTAATGTTCTCATATTTAAATGAGGAGAGGTGCAGTAATGTTCACATATCTAAATGGGCAGAAGTGTAGCAATGTTCACATATTTAAATGGGGAGAAGTGTAGTAATGTTCACATATTTAAATGAGGAGAAGTGTAGTAATCTTTACATGTTTAAATTGGGAGAAGTGTAGTAATGTTTATATATTTAAATGAGGAGAAGTGTAGTAATGTTCTCAAATTTAAATTGGGAGAAATGTAGTGGCGTTCACATATTTAAGCGGGGAGAAGTGTAGTAATTTTCACATATTTAAATTGGGAGACATGTAGTAATGTTCACATATTTGAATGGTGATGTAAGAAAGATATAAATCTATCTATCTATCTATCTATCTATCTATCTATCTATCTATCTATCTATCTATCTATCTATCTATCTATCTATCTATCTATCTATCTATCTATCTATCTTTCTATCTATCTATCTATCTATCTATCTATCTATCTATCTATCTATCTATCTATCTATCTATCTATCTGTCTGTCTGTCTGTCTGTCTGTCTGTCTGTCTGTCTGTCTGTCTATCTATTTGTCTGTCTGTCTGTCTCTGTCTCCTATCTGTGTCAGTCTGTGTTGTTCTGTCTGTCTGGCTGTCTGTATCTGTCTGTCTGTGTGTCTATCAGTCTGTATCTGTCGATATATCTGCCTATATGTCTGTGCCTGTCTTTCTGTCTACCTAGCTGTCTGTCTGTATGTATGTATCTGACTATCTATTTACCTATCTGTCTGTCTCTGTGTATCTGCGTCTGTCTGTCTTTTTATCTCTCTAGTCTTTTTTTTATAGACTTCTGCTTCTAATTCCCAGCTTCTAGTTGCGCTGTCTACAATTCTTCCTGTGGCTGTGTGCAATTCTTCCTGTGGCTGTGTGGAATTCATTATAATTTTGCCGTTGCCGGTTATCATATTGTCATGATAACTAAGGGACTAGCCCATTTAAATCTGCTTCGTTCGATCCTATTACTGTCATCCTTGTCTCTTCTATATTTACCGTGCAGTCCCAACTTACACTTTACTCTTCATGAAAAACAATATAACTAAACTTCTTGAGAACATCTCTTTTGGTTTCTACAGCTGCCTTCGTCATTGCGTATTTGGTCCTACAAGTCTTAATCGGCAAGCCAATGTATTTCATGGAGCTTGTCATGGGCCAGTTTTCAGGAAAGGGGCCAACCAAAGTCTGGGACATGAACCCTTCTGCTAAAGGTGAGAGATTGATAGTGTCACGTGGTGTGGTGTTATCTGGGCAGTTGTGTGTGCTACTGGCAGGAATTTTAGTTATCAGTGATGGTGGATACAAGACAAGACAAGACAATTTTTAGTTAGAGAACACCATTTTCAGCTAAATTCCACCTGTTTCTAAGTATAAATTGCCGAAAAGGGGGGGGGGAGGGCGGGGGGGGGGGGGGGGGGGGGGGGGGGGCAGATCTAACTGTCAGAAGGTGTACCAATGATTGCTCTACTTGTCCAAGGGCCGAGAGAAGGATCCCAAAGTGCTGTGTCCCAGAGATTAACAATCATATGTAATGTGTCCCAGACTCTTATCACAATACATCTTGTGTTCCAGTAGCGATGTTAATAAGGTCACACGTCCAAACAATGATAAACAGACAATCAGCAAGCAAGAATATCTATGGACGTCACAGAGATGTGGTTTGACAGAAGTATGTCCAGAATGTCACGGACAGCTAAACATAGTAACCAGGTTGCCCTGAAAGGTGCCAATGTGTAAAGAGTGCTTATTAATAATAATAGAAGGAAGCTATGAACTTTATTTAGACAGGTAATGCCATGAAAAAGGTGGAATATTCTGTGAGAGCAGGAAAGGCTGGAGTAAGAAGAGACTGTAGACGACAAAGAAAGACGATATTGTACAGTCTGACGTCAGAGCATGGAAATAATTCAACAACGGAATTGATAAACAGTATGGTAATAATGATGATGATGATGATAATGATGATGATAGAACATATTTGGTTATATAGATGTTGTGTCATCGATGTATAGCACCGAAAATATTGAGTACATGCTCATGTAGAAGTGTTTCTGTAACAAATTTTTCTACATAATAAGGTTGCAAGCTCCACACACAACCTTGTGAAATCCTCATTTGTGTTATGTAATACGTTTCCTGAATCTCCATGTTTGTTGCGTACAGGTATCAGAACGCATGTATCACAATCTACATTTGTGTTCTGCACTATTCCTATTAAGTATTCGAATCTACATTTTTGTTGTGCTGTCGGCGTCTGTCTGGTGTGCCCTGACACCAGAGAAAATACGCTATATAACGGCTCACACAATTATATGTTATGGTAAAATATTACGAAAGAATCTCATAGGTACAATTTTACAAATAATAAGTTGAGATATCATCATCCACCAGTCCATCACAAACACCATTAGGGAGAGTTGTCTTATGGTTGCATTGAATTTGTAAATATTGACCATACCTACTTATATTAATTACGATTGGCACAGTGGTTAGAGCGCTGGTCTCTCGCGGCAAAGGCGCCAGGTTCGATTCACCGTATCGACACGCTTCAGTCTACCCAGCTGTAAATGGGTATCTGACTTTGTGCATTTGAGTTAGGGAAGGAAAAATCAGTGAGGAAGGGAATTGGTCACCCCACCTCTCGATGCTGGACCTAGTATAGTGAAGTCTCTAACACTTCACTCTCCTTCGGTAGTATTAGCTATGGGGCAACCTTGACCTTTTACCTATATAAATATTATCGTGTGCCGTGCAATTCTAAAAAGCGGATTATGTGTGCCGCGAAGTAGCAAAAGTTTGCGGAGCACTGGTGCACTGTTCCTAATACAGTATAGGTATCGGAATCTATATTTGTGTTGTGTACTATTCCCATTGTCGTACAGATAGGTTGTGAGTTATTTTTGGTCCCGTCTGAGTAGAGTGGATGGTGATAAATACGTGAGAAAAAAAGTGTGGGAAATAGATTTTCACGGGTGATAGTTTAAGGAGAAGATATGTCTCTGGAATGAGTAAGTTTCTCTATTCCAGCCTATCTATACTATTATAAGTTAGTACAAGACAACCTTGTCCTCCTCATACAGATAAATATAAGTTTAACTACACCCACACACACACACACACAGCCATGTAACAACAAGACACACAAACGTGAAAAAACTACTTTATGATTGACAGATAAGCTCGCGTGATGATACGAGGTAAACAAACCTAATTCGCTACCTGTTATGACGGGCAGGTCACGAAAGTTGGTAAACGCTTCGTTTGCTTATGTTCGAAGAAAAGAGGCGTGGATAAAAATAAGCTTGTGTGAGTAAGACAGGCAGAAAAATGCATGGTTTCGCTAGCAAATCATAGAACGCTACGAGGTCACAAAAGATTGTCAGATTATTGTAGGCTCTCTTTCCATTATACGTCACACCCATTATAGGTATCGACATTTATATTTGTGTTGTGTACTATTTCATCGATAGGTATCGGAATCTATATTTGTGTTGCATACTGTTTCATCTACAGGTATCGGGATCTCCATGTGCCTGATCTCCCTCATCGTGGCCATCTACTACAACGTCATCATGGCCTACACGGCCTACTATTTCTTCTCCTCCATGCAAACCACACTTCCGTGGACAGTTTGTTCTCAGGTATGTCCGTCAGTGTGCCTTAGAATGTGAGTGGGTGTCTATATTGGTGACAGCAGGAGGTGATCCCCCCCCACCACCACCACCACCACCACCACAACCACCCGGGCGCCAAGAGTAAGAGGAGGGGGCATTTTCAATGAAAGTATATAGCTTTGTTCATATTCGTCTCAACGAAATATGAAAGTTTCAACAGATAAAACAGGTTGCTTCAGTGAGTATAACTAGATCCGGACATGATATGTCGGGAATATCAGTTGGTGAGCATAATGTACACAGTTTGCCACACGTCAGTGGCACAGTTTTAATATCGCATAATCGAAAAAGAGCTTCTTCACTTTAACATCACAGCAGGGAAAAAAAAATGTGAACCGAACTAGTAAACAGTACTGGGCATAGTTAGTTGTGGTACGTACGACAGCCTCATGGCACCTGAAGAGGAACTGTTTGCACTAAAGAAGAACGGGATTGGGAACACAACAGATATAGATTGCCCTGGCGCAAGAAATGTCTTGCTTTCTTTCTCTTTGCAGCACCTTGATACGAGAGTGTATGACATCTGGTGTGTTGTATTAGCACGCTAAGTCTGAAATTATATGTGTTTTATCTTCATGTCATCTTTAACAAGACAGTGATAGTTTCAACGACCGGTTTATACTCGCTGTTGCTGAAAATTTTGATTGAGTACTATTTTAAGTACAAAACAAGCAACAACAACAAAACAGTGAACGAACGAACGAACGAACTTTATTTTCAAAGGGTTGAGAATTGGGCACGCAGGCCCGTCTAACATTCTGCCCTTCCTTTCGCTCACCTTTCGTACTGAATTCATTTATTCTCATATGCATTTTACATATCAATTTCAATAAATTCAACGTAAAGTAAAATAATAATATAGCACACTCATATTAACATTAATTACTTATAAGCATGACATAACATATGTTGAAAAGTACAAACATCGCCATTAGAACCTACAGTTGATGTTATAAGAAAAGATAATCCGATTAGGGGGGCATGTTATCAGAATTCAGAAAGTATTCAAAAAGTCTATGATTGTATGAACAGGGACTGAGGTTGTTTCTTAGGTTATGTGGAAGACAATTCCAAAGACGAGCAGCAGAGTACGCTAAGCTTTTCTTGAACAAGTCAAGCCCAGGCCTGGGCACCTGCAATCTGTCAAAGCGTAGACTGCGTCTTTCATTGCAATTGAACACTGGCCACAGATACGCTGGAGCATTGTGTGACAGAATCTCGTGAACAAATTTAGCTCCGTTAAACAGAAGGCGCCTTCCCAAGGGCAATATTCGGAGGTTTTTATAGAAATCTACACACTGAGTCAGGCAGCTGTCAGAGACCAGATGCACTGCACGCTTTTGCAGTGAACGGAGTCTCTCTGTGTTGGACATTGAGCAACCATCCCAGACCGTGGAGCAATAGTCAAGGTTTGCCTGTATGTGAGACATATAGAACAATTTTCGTGCATCTTCATCTAGGAAATGCCCGATCCCAGCCAACTGGCAAACCCTATGTGCCGCCTGCCCGGTCAGTGCATGTACATGCGAGTTCCAGTCCAGATGCTGGTCAACGACTATACCTAGAGCTTTATGTTCACCAACGTTTTCAACCAGTGAGGTACCAACGTAGATCTGAAGTGTCGATTTTCTAGTCCTTGTTTTCATTATTTTTTTATTTATGCTTTTAATGTACTGTTCACTTCCGGTTTCCGGTTCAGTAGCGGACATTTTTGCTCCAATATGTGACACACATTAGGGAGTATTTTTCTCTTATTTCTATAGTTTGTTGTTTTCCACGTAATTCTCACTTTCTTTCCCTTCTGTCTTTTGTTTGCCTGTCCCTGACGAAGGCCTTGTGGCCGCAACGGATGTTTGTCCTTGTCCTTTCTCTTAGTAAGACGTATTATTATTTGTGTTTTGTTTGGTTTTTTCGTTTTATCAATTATGTTGTCAACTTTTTTCCATGCCACGATGTCAAACTGCCCAGTATCTTATCTTTTTGGCACGTTCTATCTGTTATTACTTCAAAACTCACAATATGTTTCAGCTTCCCGCGTCTTATGGCTAAAGAAAGCGGATTGTTTCCTTCTTTGCGCACTAGTTTCTTACAGGACATCATAATGACTATTTGTATAAACTGTCCATGATATTGTCAACATTCGTCTGTAAAAACATGTGTCTGTCTTCTTCAGGAATTTCCCAGTTTGCTTGCTGATTGTCCATGACTCACTTCCCTATATCAGTACGTATGGCAAGCATATGTATTACAAATCCAGGATGATGACTATATGAATGAATGATCCATTTTGGCGGGTACAGAAGCATTGACTTCCACTACAGTTGGCTCCTATGTGGCCCTTGTGTGGGTGTTCCTGCTGCAAAATATTTTACAAGGTGACATGGCCATCTCAAGGCACATCTTCCCCTTATATGTCTATGAGTGCAGCTGTGCCACTGTTTCATTGTCTCATCAGTTGTAAACAACAGTATTGTTCGCAGTTACCAAGGCCACTGTTTCATTGTCTCCTCAGAGAATGTTGTAAACAACATTATTGTTCGCAGTTACCAAGTTTCTTAAGATGATACTTTATCGCCTTTACACTCTAAAATTAAAAGGGAAAGGGGCACTTACGTTACGACTCTCAAGTGTCAGCCTCCAATTGTTTTTTCCCCCGCATGCGCTGGATATTGAACCCACTCCACTTTAATTGCAACTCCTGGTTTTATCCTTTCTACCAACGTGACGCAGTAGTGAAAATAACCATTTTATTGAACAGAAATTACTGTCCTGAATTGCATAGCTCATTGTGATTGTTCCACAGCTTATTGTGATTGTTCCACAGCTCATTGTGATTGTTCCACAGCTCATTGTGATTGTTCCACAGCTCATTGTGATTGTTCCACAGTCAACAAGATACCTTCTCTACAGTGTTATCAAGCCTTGTAAGTGCCCTTATTCTTGACTGTTCCTTCAGGCCCAATTTTTTCATTAGATCATACACTGAGGCCGTCAATAGACCTCTTGAACGTACTCTTCAGTCATGATTTTTGCTGTGAACCCCTTATGTCTCAAGTTCATGACTAGATCATTATAACTGGCCATTTTGAACAGACATTGGATAACGATGTCTATTTGCGTTCTTTGATTCTAGGAGTGGATTGACAAGTATGGGTGTGTCGCCAAGCGCGTGGCTGACCCACCAAAGTGTACCAGCAACAACACCTACAACGAGATGCTGGAAGCTTGTCAATGTACAGGCAACGCTACCATCGACAGCTACCTCACCGTCAACTGTACACAACCTATGACCAACATAACCACCGCAGCAGAGCTGTTCTTTGTGTAAGTATGATAGTGCGCGTACACATGAGAGTGCGTACACACGAGAGTGGTACACATGAGAGTGTGTATACACTTGAGGGTGTGTACACTTGAGTATGTGTAAACATGAATGTGTGTAAACTTGTACGTGATGTGTACACATGCGAGTGTGGATATACATGAGTGTATGTACACATGATAGTGTGTACGTCTGTAGTAATTGTGTACACCTGCGAGTATGCATACAACCGCACGTTGTACATTTTAGTTTGTTTCTGTGTCAGTTGCGTGTATACCTGTATGTGCACACATGAGAATGATGTGTACATGTGTGAGGGATGTGTACGTAAATGAATTTAGTCTATCTGAGTATACATAGTTGGCTTTATACGTGAAGTGCGTGTTCGTGTATGATATACGTATGTGAGAATATACACACCCATAAGTATTTTGTATGAGAGTATGTAAACCTGTCAGTGCTACTTCGAGCGTTATGTACACCTATGAGTGAGTACAACTGTGGATATTGTGAACACGTTAAGGGTTGTTTGTACCTGTTGGTTTACATTCAACTGAGTGTGTACACCTGTGGGTGTGTGTACATGTTCGATTGGTTTGTACATCTGTGAATGTGTGTACAACTGTGAGTACAATACTTAATGTGTGGTTATCGCGTACAAATGCCATCTTATGAATACAGTAGAACTCCATTTATCCGAACCCCAATTATCCGAACATCCAATTATCCGAACACTTTGTCCAGAAAAAAAAAAACCAGGTGCCACCAGTCACGTTAGACTACAATTCTGAATCTTTTGATGCGGCAAGCTTCAAATGTGTGCGAACAATTTGTAGAGGATGGGATGGGCTAATGGTCGGTCGCTTACATACAGGAAGTCAGTTAGATCATTATATCATAAAGTCAGTTAATATCTAGTTTACCAATCCAGTGTACGAGTGCGTTCTAGGCAGAACACTGGCTAAACAGACAGTTCAACTTAAAATAATTGTCTCTGCTACCACAGCAGAATAATTTTGGTGTACAAGTATTTCTCTGTGCGATAAGGCATCTTCCAGTAGGCCTAATGCATATAAAAGGAACCGCAATGTTTTGTCATTTGAAACGAAAACAGAAATTATCAAGAGACTAGGAAAAAGTGAAACTGTGTCTTCACTTGCCAGAATTTTCAATGTTGGGAAAGCTAAAGTCTCTGACATCAAAAGTAACAAGGATAAAGTTATGAGTTTTGCATCGAAATTGGATAGTGAAAATGGGTCGAAGAAACGTAAAACCATGAGAAATGCGAAAGATTTGAAATTGGAAGAGGCTTTGTATATATGGTTTGTGCAAAGAAGAAGCAAAGGGGAACCTATCTCTGGCTCTCTATTGTGTGAAAAGGCACTTCAGTTCAACAATCAACTTGACGGTCCTCCTGACTTTAAGGCTAGCCAGGAATGGTTAAGAAACTTTAAATCTCGTCATGGCATACGAGGATTGGAGATTCAAGGGGAATCTTTATCTAGCGATGCAACTGCCGCTGAAAATTTTAAAGAAACACTCTTGGCTTTTTTGGAAGAAGAAAGTTATTCACTCGATGATGTGTATAATGCCGATGAGACTGGCTTATACTGGAAATCAATGCCTCAAAAATCACTTGCATCTCAGCGCAAAGCAGCTGCCCCTGGGTTTAAAAAGTGCAAATAGAGAGTAACAATTTTGGTAGCCGCGAATGCCAGTGGAAGTCATCATTTACCGGTGCTAACGATCGGCAAAGTAAAAAAACCACGTTGTTTAAAGAATGTGACATGTCTCCCATTGTGCTACAAAGCACAGAAGAGTGCTTGGATGAATAGTGAAATATTTCTTGATTGGTATACAAATCAGTTCATCCCAAATGTGAAGAGGTTGAGAGAACAAGAAAAGAAAACTGGAAAAGTAATTCTTCTACTGGACAATGCACCATCTCATCCAGAGACGGATACATTGAATGCAGTTGATGCAAATTTTAAAGTAATTTTTCTGCCTCCTAATGTAACAGCACTGATTCAACCAATGGATCAGGGTGTTATAGCAAAGCTTAAAAAGATGTACAAAAAGGAAGTCGTGCGTCGTTTATTGTTGACTGAAGATGAAGAAAGTGTGGTGGCGTTTTCCAAGAAGCTTAATCTCAAAGACTGCTGCTATATGTTAGCTGATGCTTGGACCACCCTGTCACAAGATAATCTCAACAAGGCTTGGAATAGATTGCTTGGGAAAAAAGAAGGAAATGAAACTACTGCAGTGGACACAAATGATGATTGTATAAATGAAGTTGTGGAACTGTTTCAAGCAATGCCCGGATTTTCGGACTGTGACAAAGATGATGCACACACGTGGCTAGAAGATGATAATGATTCTGGTTTTCAGTTTTTGAATGACGAAGAAATTTTGTCTTTTGTGCAAGAAGAAAACCAAATACATGTAGTGACCGATGATGAAGACTCCTCAGAAGTACATGATGTACTTGTAGATTATGAAGAAAACCCAAAACGTCGACCAAGTCCTGAAGAGGCCTTTATAGCACTAGAAACAGCGATGGCTTGGTACGAGCAAGAAGATGACAGCTGTCCTACACAGCTTCTAGCACTGCTGTGTAATAAAAGATTTTGGTGATACGGTGATCTAATACAGTGTGGGTATTATTATTACAGTACAAGTAAATATGTTTTAATGTGTATTTCCCTTGTGATGGTTAATTATTTTTAGAAATACGAGCGTATGTGTACATGTACTCGATACATTATGTAATCCAATTATCCGAACATTTGATTATCCGAACGATGCTCGGTCCCAAGGGGTTCGGATAAATGGAGTTCTACTGTAGTTTAATGTATCAATGTTGTACTTAACTATTGCTGCACAAAGCCATGTAGATCTACGTCTGAGGTAATCGAATCGACATAATCTACGAGTAGTTTTCGGTAGACAAACAAAATGTGTTAGATAAAATGATGGGGCAAACACAACTATGATACATCGGATCCGTGATCGACCCAGACGATTTATAGACTCAATCACTAATACAAGTATAACTTTTCTATCAGTAAGTATAGACCAAATAAAGAACGAAATAATTGTGTCCAGTAATGTATAGTGGAAGAGAAATAACACAGAATAGACTGTGTAGGTTAATAAAGTCCCGGATGGGTGAACTCTTAAATACATAATGAAGAAAACCTGAGTCCTCTGAGTATTAAATAAATGCTTAATAGCGCTTTGTGACTATCAAGTCGATCTCTTCTTCTTCAATCATTAGCCCCTGATTGACGAAGCAGTCAGTGGCCATCACGCCTAGTGGCGTCTTGTAGGGCAGCAACAAACTGTCCCCATTTTGCTCGGTCAGTGGTCATCCTTCGATCTGTGACCCAACTCTGGTCCATGCTTTACATTTCAGCCTTCACTGTTCTCCGCCAGGATGTCTTTGGTCTGCCTCTCTTTCGTCGTCTTTCTGGGGTCCATAGCATAGCAGTTCTGGTGATGGTGTCGGGGTGCCTTCTGAGGGCATGGCCAACCCAGTTCCAGCGTCTGCCCACAATGATGATGTTCATGCCTTTTTGTATCTGATCTATACAAGATATGTTTTGTCGAAAACCTTCTTTCTAGTGTCTGTCCATGGTCTTCTTAAATCTCTCATGGGGCATTGTCTGCTTAGATGGCCTCTTCTGGATTGCCATCTGGGCCCGCAGCTTTCGTATCTCTTAGCAGCTTTATGGTTATCTTGATGGAGCATATAGTTAGCACTGCGGTTGACACCTCGTAGGAAGCCTGCCCTTAAATCGTGCACGTGCTCTAGTATCGTTGGTGTGTGTAACAATTTATTTTACATGATTAGGTTACCAACCCTATGCACAACTAGGTTACCAACTCTATGCACAACTAGGTTACCAACCCTATGCACAACTAGGTTACCAACCCTATGCACAACTAGGTTACCAACCCTATGCACAACTAGGTTACCAACCCTATGCACACCTTCGCATTGGTCGTCTGTTACGATTTGCTATTCTTTCTTTGTCTCGTCAGACACCCCCCGGGACCTAAGCGGGGGCAGTATACAATGTAGTAAATTGTAATACTTGACCTTTAACTTATGACGTCATAATCAAGTTCACAACCCTAATATATGAACATTGTTGCTTTGTGTTCTGCAGAAGAGAGGTCACACAGAGATCTGATGGGATAGAGCCAGAGTTAATGGGAGATCCCCTCTGGAGGCTGACACTTTGTCTTCTCCTATCCTGGGTTGTAGTGGTGTTTTGTCTCTTCAAGGGCATCAAAACTTCCGGAAAGGTTTGTCTTGTGTCTGTTGTTAGACTGCACACGTTTGTTTCGATGTCACAATTATATAAGGCAACAGGACAATGTTAGCCATGTGCTTATTAATCAGACAAAGTCGTTTATATTTGGACATGCACTCTAATATAACCGACGGACCTTGTTTTAAGCTGAAAGAGGCGTGCATCGCCAAAACTTTTTTCTTTTTACATAGGCGTTAAATTGTGCATGTGTAATTTTGTTACTTTTCAGGGCTGGATAGTAGCAGATTAAAAAAAAGTCATGCATTGATTGTTTGCTTCATTGCTTCAAGACAGCCTTGTTCAATATGTGCTCTATAGTTATACCGTCATGTTATTCTGATTTTTTTAGAGCTACATTTCCAGACAACGTATAACGGTTGATCGCTGGTCAGCATAGTGTGGCACTGGTCACGTCACACTACTGTCATATTATACCTCTATTTACCCAATCCACTACCCTTCATCCCAAGAAACAAACTCTGATGATCAGCGGACTTGTTTGTCTCTCTCAGGTTGTGTATTTCACTGCTACGTTCCCCTACGTCATCTTGCTCATTCTTCTCATTCGAGGATCACTGCTAGACGGAGCCATTGACGGGGTGAAGTTCTTCATTGTTCCAGACTGGAGTAAACTCACGGACATATCGGTAATATTTTAGAATTTTCTTTATAGTTAAGGTTTGTCAACTTTGACCTCTGACATCTACTTACAAGTCATTTAACGTTCATCTCTTGAGTCTTTCATTGTGTCAGAAGTGTACCTCGCCAACACGAGTAAAAATCTTTTTTTTTTTTTAAATCGGTAGTGTGTAAGTCAAACTTTTTATGAGTTAATTTTCAGAGTTACTACTGTTGACAGTAATTTTTTTTTTCTGCTCTTTTTACTGTTAACAGTCACAGTAATGTTTCTTTAAGTCTAACCATATTATTTGGGAGCCGCGCTGGTGTAGTGGTTACCAAACTGCGCTGGCGACCGGGTGACCCAGGATCAAACCTGGGGGAAGAAATTTGAAGATTTTTCGTCGACCGGGATTTGGACTGGATTAACTCGAGCCCTGGCGAGCACATTTGAAGGAGTGTCGTCGACCAGGGACTGGCGGCTCCTGAGCCGACCCAGCTCTAATGGGTACCTGCGAAATCGGCGAGCATCTGCCTGAATGGCGAGGGACACCTGTCTCTGTACAAGAAATAAAAAGGATACTCACGTAAAAATCAGTCTCAGGTTAGACATACTAACCTGAGATTTCGCCATGAGTAATAGCGGGCGTACACAACTAAAATCATATTATTTTAAACTTTTATATATATTGTGTTTCTTATCATCTTTCAAGTAATTTCCTCCACAACATTTGTTTATAACCATCTTACAGTGTAGTTGTCAGTGGTAAAAAAAAATAGGATTACTAATTTCTCACGCATGTCGTAGGAGGCCACTAATATAAGGTTGATCAACTTCATAACGTTAACAGTATTGTTACAGAAACATCACAGAAAGAGTAGGTGAATTCTTTCCGGACAAATAACAAGTTGTGATCTTATAATGAACTAGTGTAAAAAAAAAACCGTCAAAAGACGGGAATTAAATTCAAAAGCACCAATACCTCACGGCAATTTTATTTATTCAAAAGTATTTAAAAAAACCACTGTGCATCACAACAGTTCTATAAATATTTTTGTGCACACTGTCATTAGCGCACTTTTCATTGTCGAGTGTTACTACTTTCGGGAGAGTACATATAAGGGAAACAATACAATTAATGTCTAACTTTCAACCAAAGTTGCATCCCTTAGCGTTAGTGACAGAAAAAGCTGGGATTATCTATCTATCTATATATATATATTGATGTTCACAGATTAATAGTTTGTTATTTCTAGTGATTTTATATTAAACTTTTATCATAACATGTTTTTCCTGGTGATTTTCTTGTGAACTTTTATAATAACATTTGTTTGTAATCATCTCACTGCTGATTGTCACGTCTTACACTTTATTCTTTTTTTTAATGTATCAACATTTATCGTGCCTGGCATTTATGACGACAATTCTTTCTAAGTAAACGTCTGGTTATTAATTTTAAGACTATTATAATTCTTTGACGGTTACTGATAACGTCTATGGGTTATGATTGAAACATGGTTAGGAGCTTCAACTGCAGGTGGTTCCACTTACAGGAAACCTGCACTAAAGCATTCGTGTGCTCTTGGAGTAGTGGATTCTGTAGAAATTTGTTATACATGGTGAGGATGGTAGCCCCAGGAACAATCTCTTGTGAGTTGCCTCTTACGATCATGCCTGAGGGAGCATAAGTCCTTTTGTTTGTCCCTCCTTAGAGGCCCCCGGAATTTAAACGGGGCGAAATATTCAAACATGTAACAGGTAACATTTAGGTGTTATTACTGAAAATTGATGCAAGTCCAGGTAATCATGATGTTGTTATTACTTTTGAGCACAGGTGTGGGTATCTGCAGCTGGCCAGATGTTCTTCTCTCTGAGTGTCTCGTTTGGTGGCATCATCATGTTTGGCAGCTACAACAAGTTCCGGAACCAAGTTTACTAGTAAATCTTGTTCTTGGTTTTCAATCATCATCATCATCATCATCATCATCATCATCATCATCATCATCATCATCATCATCATCATCATCATCATCATCATCATCATCATCATCATCATCATTCATTCATCGCCGTTCAGCTCCCCAAGAAGCATAAGCCTTCAACAAACTTAAACCAAATCTTCCTGTCCTGTGCCGTCTGCTTAAGATCTTTCTGCTTCTTCTTCCTCCCTTTCATCTCTGTCTCTCTGTTTGATCTGTAATACCCTTTCTTGTGTCTCAGGTTTGATCTGTAATACCCTTTCTTGTGTCTCAGGTTTAATCTGTATTACCCTTTCTCGTGTCTCAGGTTTAATCTGTAATACCCTTTCTCGTGTCTCAGGTTTAAGCTGTAATACCCTTTCTCGTGTCTCAGGTTTAATCTGTAATACCCTTTCTCGTGTCTCAGGTTTAATCTGTATTACCCTCTTCCGTGTCTCAGGTTTAATCTGTATTACCCTTTCTCGTGTCTCAACTTTAATCTGTAATACCATTTCTCGTGTCTCAGCTTTAATCTGTAATACCCTTTCTCGTGTCTCAGGTTTAATCTGTAATACCCTTTCTCGTGTCTCAGGTTTAATCTGTATTACCCTCTTCCATGTCTCAAGTTTAATCTGTATTACCCTCTTCAGTGTCTCAAGTTTAATATGTATTACCCTCTTCCGTGTCTCGAGTGTAATCTGTATTACCCTCTTCCGTGTCTCAAGTTTAATCTGCATTACACTCTTCCGCGTCTCAAGTTTAATCTGTAATACCCTCTTCCGTGTCTCAAGTTTCATCTGTAATACTCTCTTCCGTGTCTCAAGTTTAATCTGTAATACCCTCTTTCGTGTATGAAGTTTAATCTTTAATACCCTTCCTCGTGTCTCAGGTTTAATCTGTAATACCCTCTTCCGTGTCTCAAGTTTAATCTGTAATACCATTTCTCGTGTCTCAAGTTTGATCTGTTGTTATCTTCTCTCATGTCTCCAGTTTGATCTGTTAAACCCTGTCCATCTCACATGTTATCTATGTTTCTATCATTGTTATCACACATCCTTCTTAATTTATTCTATCCTGTCTTGTCATTCATAATATTTTCTATCTTTTTCCTCATACTTTATAAATAGTCCCCTTCTTGCTGCCTCTCTCTCTCTCTTTGCTTCTCTGTCCTCCTCTCTCTAACTGTCTCTCTCTTTCTATATATATCTCTTTGCATACGTATGAGTGTATGTTAAATTAATGAATGAATGTTAATAGTAGCTAATTACTACTGAAGTTAAGAATGTTTTAAATTGAAAACACTTTGAGAATTGTATTTTTAAAGGACAGAAATGTAAAAAAAGGCAATAAACCCTATTTCTTTAACCTGCTGAAATAAAAATTACCTTCGTTCGTGGATCTGATAACTTTGTTGTCAGTTTTCGATAATATCTCCCTCTCAGATACTTACAACTTCTTATATGTCTTAAAGGAAATAGAAGACTTGGAAGCAAAGCACATGACAAGAGATATGCATGAAGAAATAAAGAAATTATCAAATCGGTCACGGTTTGCACAAGGAGGAAGCTGTATCAAGAACAAAAATGGTGTAATATTACTTGATGTTCTAATGAAGGCCCAAACATTCTCAGATCAGAAGTAGAGAATGCCATTCATATGATACAAAAAGGAAAATCAGCAGGCATGGATAACATAAAAATTGAAATGATAGAAGCTCTGGAGAGCTTTGGTATATATACAATCACAGAAATATGCAACGATGTATACAATACAGGATATATACCACACGACATGAAGACATCAGTTTTTATAACATTGCCCAAAAAAAACCAAATGCAACAGAATGTTCAGACTTCAGAACAATCAGCCTGATGAGTCATGCAATTAAGATACTGCTCAAAATCATACAGGAAAGAATAAAAAGTAAAGTAGACAGCGAAATCCAGGAAGAACAGTTTGGTTTTAGACGGAACAGTGGAACAAGAGAGGCAATATTTTGCCTAAGAATATTAGCAGAAAAATATACAGAGGTCCAAAAAAGTATGTATATGTGCTTCATTGACTATAAGAAGGCTTTTGACAGAGTCCATCATGAGAAAATAATTGAATGCCTCAAAGACATAGGTATTGATGGAAAAGATATAAGAATATTCAATAACCTTTTTTGGGAGCAAACTGCCACAGTAAGATCTGGAAGGAATTATTCACCATACATAGACATAAAAAGAGGTGTCAGACAAGGTTGTGTGCTGTCCCCCTGCCTATTTAATTTATACACCGAAAAAATTTTCAAACAGATACAGGAAATACCAGGACTGAACATCAGTGGAAGGTCAATAAACAACCTTAGATATGCAGATGATACCGTGTTGTTAGCTGAAAGTGAACAGGAGTTACAAGAACTAGTGAAGCAAGTGAACAGTATAAGTCATGAATATGGACTCGACATTAATATTGAGAAAACAAAAACTATGATAATTAGCAAAACAGACGATAAACCCACATTAAAGATAAGCGTAAATGGGGAAATCCTGGAACAAGTCAAGAGCTACGTATATCTCGGTCATATAATAACAGAAGATGGCAGATGTGAAAAAGAAATCAAGAAGAGAATAGGAATGGCCAAAGCTACATTCAACAACATGAAACATATACTGACATCCAAACAGTTATCTCACAAATTAAAACTGAGAATCATAAAGTGTTATATATATTCTGCATTTCTGTATGGTGCAGAAACATGGACGATGAATAAGCAGTTGGAAGAAAGAATTGAGGCTCTTGAAATGTGGATATATAGAAGAATGGGGCGTATCTCATGGAAAGAGATGAAAACAAATAAGGAGGTCCTAGAAAATCTAGGTATGAAAAGAGAACTAATGAGGGAGGTCAAAGTTCGACAGCTTAAATACTTTGGCCACATAAAAAGGCATAACACCTTGCAGAAGACCATAACAGAAGGGAGAGTTGAAGGCAAACGTGCAAGGGGAAGACAGCGCTATAAGTGGGAAGACAACATCAAGAGATGGACAGGAAAGAGTCTATCAGAGTGCACCATCAAGACAAGAGACAGAAGACGTTGGAGATCCATTACAGCCAACCTTCGTTGTGGAGATGACAACTGATGATGATGATGATATGTCTTATCTCTCTCTCAGATACTTACAACTTCTTATATGTCTTATCTCTCTCTCAGATACTTACAACTTCTTATATGTCTTATCTCTCTCAGATACTTACAACTTCTTATATGTCTTATCTCCTTCTCAGATACTTACAACTTCTTATATGTCTTATCTCCCTCTCAGATACTTACAACTTCTTATATGTCTTATCTCCCTCTCAGATACTTACAACTTCTTATATGTCTTATCTCCCTCTCAGATACTTACAACTTCTTATATGTCTTATCTCCCTCTCAGATACTTACAACTTCTTATATGTCTTATCTCTCTCAGATACTTACAACTTCTTATATGTCTTATCTCTCTCTCAGATACTTACAACTTCTTATATGTCTTATCTCTCTCTCAGATACTTACAACTTCTTATATGTCTTATCTCCCTCTCAGATACTTACAACTTCTTATATGTCTTATCTCCCTCTCAGATACTTACAACTTCTTATATGTCTTATCTCCCTCTCAGATACTTACAACTTCTTATATGTCTTATCTCCCTCTCAGATACTTACAACTTCTTATATGTCTTATCTCCCTCTCAGATACTTACAACTTCTTACATGTCTTATCTCCCTCTCAGATACTTACAACTTCATATATGTCTTATCTCTCTCTCAGATACTTACAACTTCTTGTATGTCTCATATCTCTCTCAGATACTTACAACTTCTTATATGTCTTATCTCTCTCTCTCAGATACTTACAACTTCTTATATGTCTTATCTCTCTCTCAGATACTTACAACTTCTTATATGTCTTATCTCCCTCTCAGATACTTACAACTTCTTATATGTCTTATCTCCCTCTCAGATACTTACAACTTCTTATATGTCTTATCTCTCTCTCAGATACTTACAATGTCTTATATGTCTTATCTCCCTCTCAGATACTTACAACTTCTTATATGTCTTATCTCTCTCTCAGATACTTACAACTTCTTATATGTCTTATCTCTCTCTCAGATACTTACAACTTCTTATATGTCTTATCTCTCTCTCAGATACTTACAACTTCTTATATGTCTATGGATCGATTGGAGGCCGACCTCTGTGCAACCTACGTTTTGCTGATGATATTGATCTGATAGCTGGATCAGAATCAGAACTTCAAGACCTTACCTCTAGACTGGAGAAAGTAACAAGAACGTATGGGATGGAAATTAATATAGAAAAAAGCAAGATATTGGTGAATAGCCATAAGAAACATGTTGCGACCAACATTACGTTAAATGGGCAAACGTTAGAAGAAGTTAACACCTTTAAATATCTCGGGTCCACTATATGCAGTGATGGAAGATCAATTAAAGAAATCAAGACAAGACTTGAGATGGCCTCAGCTGCCATGACAAGGTTGAATGTGATCTGGAAAAGTAACATCAGTTTTCCTGTGAAGATCAAATTATACAAATCACTTGTATTATCTATTCTCTTGTATGGGTGTGAGAGCTGGACACTCACTGCAGATACGGAGCGAAGGATTCAGGCTTTCGAGCATAAATGTTATAGAAGAATTTTGCGCATTTGCTATAAAGAGCACAAAACAAATGTCTATGTTAGAGAGAAGATAAACACCTATGCAGGCCACCAAGAACCACTTTTGTCAACAGTGAAACGTCGAAAGCTTGCCTGGTTTGGGCATGTAACTCGTCATGACTCCCTTTCGAAAACGATCCTTCAGGGAACAGTCGAAGGTAAACGGAGAAGAGGAAGGCAGAGAAAATCCTGGGCTGATAACATCAAAGAATGGGCAGGACACGGTTTTTCCACACTTGTACGCATTGCTGAGGATAGAGAGCAGTGGAGGACCCTGTCTGCTGATGCTTCCACCATGGCCCCCCTACGACCCATGACGGGTTACGGGCTGAGATGATGATGATATGTCTATGGGCATGTCGTAAAAGGCGACTAAGACGAGGTTATGCCTGGGGCTGGCTGACGTCACCATGTAACACAAATTGCCAAATAAACCACCGCTGAACGAGCATGCGAATGCTTGGTTTAGGTTTCCTACAACGGACCAGCTCCACCATGTGTGACTTCCATGACCAGCTTCACCACGTGTTACTTCCATGACCAGCTCCACCACGTGTGACTTCCATGACCAGCTCCACCACGTATGACTTCCATGACCAGCTCCACCACGTGTGACTTCCATGACCAGCTCCATGTGTGACTTCCATGGCCAGCTCCACCATGTGTGACTTCCATGACCAGCTCCACCACGTATGACTTCCATGACCAGCTCCATGTGTGACTTCCATGACCAGCTCCATATGTGACTTCCATGACCAGCTCCATGTGGGACTTCCATGACCAGCTCCACGTGTGACTTCCATGACCAGCTCCATGTGGGACTTCCATGACCAGCTCCACGTGGGACTTCCATGACCAGCTCCATGTGGGACTTCCATGACCAGCTCCATGTGTGACTTCCATGACCAGCTCCATGTGTGACTTCCATGACCAGCTCCACGTGTGACTTCCATGACCAGCTCCACGTGTGACTTCCATGACCAGCTCCATGTGTGACTTCCATGACCAGCTCCATGTGTGACTTCCATGACCAGCTCCACGTGTGACTTCCATGACCAGCTCCATGTGTGACTTCCATGACCAGCTCCATGTGTGACTTCCATGACCAGCTCCATGTGTGACTTCCATGACCAGCTCCACGTGTGACTTCCATGACCAGCTCCACGTGTGACTTCCATGACCAGCTCCATGTGTGACTTCCATGACCAGCTCCATGTGTGACTTCCATGACCAGCTTCATGTGTGACTTCACTGCTCAATTAGGGGTACACAGGAAAATAATAAGGATGATGATGATGATGTGCATAAGACAATGACGTGACACATCACACATCCCACAGCACACAGCACACATCACACATCACACAGCACGGCAGAGTTTGAGGGTAGAGGACACTAGCCAGGACTGCGTGTCTATGTGTCAATCCTTTGACAATCAAGTTTGTCCATTTGTCCACTGAATCGTTCCCTGTAGGAGAAATTCATCTGTATTTATTCTCATGTTAGTTTTGTTTCTTAATCTTTTCAGTGACTCACTACTGGTCAGTAGTATGGACCTGGTCACCAGTCTCATCGCAGGATTTGTTGTCTTCACAACCTTCGGTGGCATGGCCAAAGCCATTGGCAAGAAAGTCAGCGATGTTGCTAAAGCAGGTAAAATACACTTTTAATGGGCAGAATATTTGTCAGTCATTTGTTTAATCCTCCAGTCAAGTCAAATATTTCAGTCAGTCGGCCAGCGTTATGGATAATTCATCATGCAGTCATGTATGAAATATTATCAAACCAATTAAAGCTATCAACAACTACAAAATGTCTACCCAGGGGCGGACTGACAATGATCAGGGCCCTGACACAAAAAGGGTCATTAGCCAGTGATACTTAGGCTAGAGCAGGAGTTAGAAGAGCATAATCCAATCTAACGCTGCAGGGTCTAGGGCAGTGTACGAAATGCTCAACGCTCAATCCGTCACTGTGTCTACCCCAGTGTCAGTAACCCTGGAGCTATAAAGATCTACTTTAAAAACACTGAGTTCTCGAAAGATCTACTTTGATAAAATCATGTCTGTTTTCAGATTATAGAGTTTTTTTTAATTGGGAATAAATACAGCCTGTATGTGACTTCTATCTCTGTTGCACGACCTGCTTCCTTCAATCTCATCAACATAGCCATAGAAAACTAAAACTAAATATTTGACCGAAATTAAAAAATAATATTTGACCAAAATTAAAAACTAAATATTTGACCGAAATTAAAAACTAAATATTTAACCGAAATTAAAAACTAAATATTTGACCAAAATTAAAAACTAAATATTTGACCGAAATTAAAAAATTAAATATTTGACCGAAATTAAAAACTAAATATTTGACCGAAATTAAAAACTACACATTTGACCGAAATTTAAAACAAAATATTTGACCGAAAGTTACTTCACTTCAAAGAAAATATAGCTTTCTATATTATACGGTTGTCGTGAGTATGGAAAAATAGTAGAATGTCTGAGTGTAGGCAGAATATGAATAAGAAATGTGAAAGTAGAGAAAACAGAGTCACTAATGAAATTATAGGGAGAGATCTGACTTCTGGAGAGTAGTGAGATATGTACTGATCTCTAAATGACTACTTCTCCACCATACTGCGACTGTGTTAAGATGTCAATCTCTCACCCGTCCTCCAAATGCTAAATAGAATAAACTACTACAGTAAGGACACACAGCAAACATCAAGTGACAGTTAGAATAGAAGAGATTCTGACCACATATCACAAATAAATATGTTTATTAAAGACAACCACAACATAAATCAACGAGAAATACATACTGCCTTCACGATCTCTGAAGGCTAGTGAATCACAACCACAGATAAAAATAACACACCACTTCGCTCAATTACAATAGCAAGCGTCTCATCCAAACTACCCGCGCCCGTACACTTTCTCACACCAATGTATTATCTAATTAAAGAGGTTAGGCCCCCAGTTCTCGAAAATGATAACGGCCTGTCCTCTAATGTTGACAATGCGTGGCAGGTACTCTTCTCCTCAGCTAGGAAAACTCACAGTTCCACCTAAGTTTGGTATACTAAGTCTATGGAAATAAGCTCCCTCTGGAACAGCTTAATAAATCCTAGGGGTTAACACTCTCTGTTGCGGGTGGCCACCACAAATAGACCAATAAAATTAAACAAAGGCTGATACGATTTCGCTCACTGATCAAGATATGTAACTCCAACACGAATCAGTGATTTCAGCTGGCGAAACGAATATAAATGAGGGCCCCCAAGTGATGCGCCTCTAATTGTGGGATAAAGATGACTTGAGCTTCAGGCAGGTGTCTATTACTAGCAAGGTGACGATTATCTGCAAAATCCGCCAAATCTACTCAGGTTTACTGGCTGTCAATGGGTCTGACAAGATTGTCGACACGACTAGATGGCAAAGGTGGCAGCCCATCTGGCTGGAGATATATATCCTGCTAAAGGCTGTGAGTATGTACTCCAAGGTGACAGGACCTAAATGGGTCTAACGATATTGCCAAAGAATGGATGGCAACAGCAACAGCCCATAGGCACTGACTATATATATATATATATTTATTACAAAGGCAATTGATGAGATATCTTAATCAGATTTGTTCTATGTACTCAGTGGTTATCGAAGTTTTTAATCACATACCTTTATCGTATTTCAGGTACCCCTGTCACCTGACGAAAGCCTGTGGTCGCCCAACTGGTACGTAGAAAGTTAAATGAACCCCTAGCGTAAGTCCTGCGCTGTCTAAGGCAAAAATGGCTACTCCTCAAGAGAAGTTGGTGGGCACAATGTGTATCATGGTTTATTGAAACAAAATCGGATATGAAACAAAAATATATATATATATATTTCCAACGTATATAAAATCATTGGGCAGCAAGGCAAAGTCCCCCCCCCCCACCCCCCACCTGGGGGGGGGGTGGGATGCTGCAAACTCAGCGAAACTACAGAACTATGTATGGAAGAGATCCAGGTTGTTCTATGAGGTCGTCACGTCCGTCAATTCGTGCATGGCACAGTACTGTTTTTTATGCAATGAAAAATTACAATTAATAACAAATTTATTATGGAGACATGGACAGTGTTGGATAAAGGGAGGAGTGGACGACCAAGAACATCTTATGCAAAACTCACGCTCGATGTTTTCCTCAGATGTTCTTGGTCGTCCACTCCTCCCTTTATCCAACACTGTCCATGTCTCCATAAATTTCTTGTGCCATGCACGAATTGACGGACGTGACGGTGGATCTCTTCCATACTTAGTTCTGTAGTTTCGCTGAGTTTGCATATCCGATTTTGTTTCAATAAACCATGATACACATTGTGCCTTCTCTTGAGGAGTAGCCATTTTTGTAGGGGTTCATTTAACAGTACCTCTTTCGTCAACAGGGTACCTGAAATACGATAAAGGTATGTGATTAAAAACTTCGATAACCACTGAGTACATAGAACAAATCTGATTAAGATATCTCATCAATTGCCTTTGTAATAAATTTGTTAAATTGTAAAGAGACTTTATGGACACCCTGTATATATATATATATGTCCTATTTACTGGCAACCCATCAAATATTGGGTACCAATCATTAAGCCTTCCTGCCCCCAAGTTTACTTGCATACACATAAAATTAAATAGAAAGAGTAATATTATTTCTCACCTCTTAAGTCCCAGTTGTTGAGCCATTCTCAGTCACCATTGCTATTTATCATAATTTTCTTTCCCCAATACTAGGTGTTCATTATCCACGATCATTTCTCAATCCTCAGGTTACGGTCTGGCGTTTATAGTCTATCCTGAGGCATTGTCGAACCTTCCTGTTCCTCAGCTGTGGTCAGTTCTATTCTTCTTCATGTTGTTTACCCTCGGGCTTGACTCAGAGGTGAGTACAGTTTGTTGAGACTGGCATGACTTGAGACACGTGATGGACAAACACACAGGCAGACGTCAACAAGCTGACAGACAGTTACTGTAGATGTATAGGCTGCAGATTGATATTTAGACAGAGAGAAACCATAGGTTACTATTTACGCAGACACAGACAGCAGACAAATGGACAAATTCAGACAACAGATACATATAAAAACAGAGGCAGACAGTAGTTAGATAGGCTAAGACAGACAACAGATAAATATACAGGCAAAGACAGACAGCAGACAGATAGGCAGAGACAGACAACATATACATATACAAGTAACGATAGACAGTAGATAGATAGGCAAAGACAGACAACTGATAAATATATAATCAGAGACAGACAGTAGTTAGATAGACAGCAGAGAGATGTGTTGACAGAAGCAGACAGTTGACAGATAAGCAAACACAGACAACAGACAGATAAGCAGTGGCAGGCAACAGATAAATATATAAGCAGAGACAATGCAGTAGATAGATAAGTGAAGACAACCGATAAATACACAAGCAGAGACAGACAGTAGATAGGTAGGCAAAAAGAGACAACCAATAAAATTATAAGCAAAGACAGACAGTAAATAGATAGGCAAAGACAGACAACCGATAAATATATAAGCAGAGACATACAGTAGATAGGTAGGCAAAGGCAGATAACGGATAAATATATAATAAGAGACAGATAATGGATAAATATACAGGTAACAACAGGAAAGATAAGCACAGACAGACAACAGATAAATGTACAAGCAGAGGCAGACAGTAGATAGATAGGCAAAGACAGACAACGGATAAATATATAGCACAGGCACACAAGAGATAAATATACAGCCAAAGACAGACAGCAGAAAACTAGATAGGAAGAGACAAATAGTTAACAGGGAAAGGCAGACAAGAGATAAAACAGAGACTGACTGCCAATAGCTATGGACAGTGGATATATAGGCAGAGGTAACAGATATACAGCCAGAGACAGACAGAGAGACAAACTGTAGATATATGTATAATAATGGACAGACAACAGCTATATAGGCAGAGAATAGTCAGACAGAACCGTATATAGATAAGCAGGGAGATAAGCAGAGAATAGTCAGATAGAACAACATATAGATACACAGGGAGATAGGCGGACAGACAGCAAATAAGTATGTAACCAGACAGGTAGACAGACAGCAGATAGATAAAGAGACAAACAGCACATGGATATATACTAAGAGACATACAGCAGGTAGGTAGGCATGGAATAGGCAGACACACAGACGGTAGATAGGTAAGCAGAGATACATATGGCAGATATATATAGGTAGAAAACAGTAGAGGACAGGCAGCAGATAAATACATCGGCAGATAGATAAATGGAGCCAAACAGCAGATAAATAGAGACAGATAGTAGATAGCTGTATACACATACAAACAGCAAACAGATAGGCAGAGAGCGACAACAAAAGATTGATGTATTGGCAGCCAATAGATATAAAGACACATACAGACAGCAAAGTGATATATAGGCAGACAGAGAGACAGACATATAAAATTGGCGTTAGACTATAATGACTGTCCATGTTGCCCCCAGTTTGGCCTGATGGAGACAGTCTTGACCTGCCTACAGGATGAGTTCCCCAAGACTAGAAAATACAAGGGCAGCATCTGTATAGCCTTAGGAGTAGCATGCTTCTTCATGGCTCTTCCCTGTGTGTGTCCTGTGAGTATTTATGTTAACAGGATTAACTACGAGAGAGAGAGAGAGAGAGAGAGAGAGAGAGAGAGAGGGAGAAAGAGAGAAAGTGAGAGAGAGAGAGAGAGAGAGAGAGAGAGAGAGAGAGAGGAAGGGGGGAGAAGAAAAGAGAGAGAGAGAAAGTGTAAAGAAGGACTAATGTCAAATATGCTCCTAACCTAAATCATGCGACATTGTACTTAATGGATTGGGGGTGGGGGGGGGGGGGGGTTTGAACAATGGGAGGGAGGACATACAAGGGGGAGAAAACTTAATAGAAGAGAACAATAGAATAGTAAATGAAAGGAGTGACGAAATTACTGGTTGATGATGAGTGGCGGGAGTGGATAGAACAATTGTAAACATTTAAACAAGCCACTGTAAAACATCATTTGGGGTCACTGTAAAACATCATTTGGGGCCACTGTAAAACATCATTTGGGGCCACTGTAAAACAACGTTAGAGCCACTGTAAAACATCGTTTGGGGCCACTGTAAAACAACGTTAGAGCCATTGTAAAACATCGTTTGGGGCCACTGTAAAACAACGTTAGAGCCACTGTAAAACATCATTTGGGGCCACTGTAAAACATCATTTATGGCCACTGTAAAACAACGTTAGAGCCACTGTAAAACAAAGTTAGAGCCACTGTAAAACTATATTTGGGGCCACCGTAAAACAACGTTAGAGCCACTGTAAAACATCATTTGGGGCCACTATAAAACAACGTTAGAGCCACTGTAAAACATCGTTTGGGGCCACTGTAAAACAACGTTAGAGCCACTGTAAAACATCATTTGGGACCACTGTAAAACAACGTTAGAGCTACTGTAGAACAACGTTTGGTGGCCACTGTAAAACAACGTTTGGGGCCACTGTAAAACAACGTTAGAGCCACTGTAAAACATCATTTGGGGCACTGTAAAACAACGTTAGAGCCACTGTAAAACATCATTTGGGGCACTGTAAAACAACGTTAGAGAAATCGAAGATGCTTTCCAAGAAGGAAAGCACACTTTAGCAGTCTGGGTAGACATGGAGAAAGCATTTGATAAAGTTTGGAAAGATGGGTTAAGAGTTAAAATGCTTAAATATGGAGTCTGTGGAAGAATGTATAACTGGATCAGCCACTACCTAACAAACAGAACAGCTAGAGTGCAGGTGCACGGACAATTAAGCAAAAGACTACAATGGAACATGGAGTTCCACAGGGTGGGGTCCTTTCCCCAACACTCTTCCTCATATATATAAATGATATAACAGAAAACATCCACAAGAATGTCCACAACTCTCTCTATGCTGATGACCTGGCCATGTGGACTTCAGAACAATACATCACCACAGCAAGAGTGCGCATGCAGGATTCACTGCTAGGCCTTGAAAGTTGGTCCAGAAAGTGGTTGCTCAAAATAAATGAACACATAACTACACACACTATTTTTACCTTGTCAAATAAACCACAGCAAGCAAAGCTACAACTAAATGGGCAGGCAGTACAAGAAGATGAAACACCAACATACTTAGGAATCACACTAGACCGCCGAATGACATGGAAATCACAGATAAACAAAATACAGCTAAGGGCAAAACTTCGCATGACCATCATGAAAAAGTTAGCTGGTACCACATGGGGTGCTGATGAGAATATCCTCAAAAAGCTGTACACAGGCAGAATCAGACCTGCTATGGAATACGGCATCACAGCTTGGTCGACGGCAGCAAAGTCAAATTTTGACAGAGTAAACAGACTCCAAAATCAAGCAGCACGTATTATAACAGGGGCCCTAAAGTCCACACAAATCAACCATATGGAAAACATTATAGGGCTACAGCCTATGGAGGATAGACGTGACAGCAGAGTCCCACAACAAGCTGAAAAATTTAAGAGACTCGAAGGACACCCCATGTTCCAAAGAATGAATAGGCTAGGAAGAGGCAGGCTCAAGCGAACTAACTTTGTAGCCCAAGCAAAAGAAAAAATTAGCAAAAATACCATGCTAGCAAGCTCAGTTGCAAAGAAAATCCCAGCAAGCTCAACTACCCCACTGTGGAAAATAAGATGCTTTCCTGAATTAAAATCTGATATTCCAGGCATCGAAAGTAAGGGAACACGGACAGAAACACAAAGAAAGTGTATAGCAACCAAGTATATTGACCAAAAATTCCCAGCAAAGCTTTGGACACATGCATATACTGATGGTTCAGCAAAAAATTCAGTTGAAAATGGGGGTGCCGGCATCCTCATAAAATTAAAAAAACAGAATCCACTCTATGGCAATTGCCACGGGCAAATACTGCAATAACTTCAGTGCTGAAGTAGAAGCCCTGAAACAGGCAGCTGAAACTCTTATTGAATGCAAAACACAGGCAGAAAAACAGATACTAGTAATCTTTATAGATGCCCTCTCAGTAATATCAGCGCTGAAGAGCTAACAAACTATAGGATTGAAAGATCTGATAATCTCCCTTGAAAGACTGGCCAAATGCTTCAACAAGTGCACTATCCAGTGGATACCAGCCCATTGCAACATACCAGGTAATGAGGAGGCAGACAAACTTGCTAAGGAAGGAGGTGCCTTACAACAGAATGATATAGAGACAACTTACGCAACGGCAAAGTCTATTATAAAGGCTACATTCAAGTCCAAATGGAAAAGAGAGCACCCGGGCCATTTGAAAAATGATGCATATCATCAACTATATAGGAAAGAACAGGTCATCATTTTTCGGCTACGCACTGGACACAACAGATTGAGATACCATCTATACCACAAATTCAAGATTGGTGCAACAGATCTCTGCACCTGCGGTACCAGCCCGATGACAGTCGAACACCTGCTGCAATACTGCCCAACCTACAGTAATGAACGGAGTAGCATATGGCAACAACCCACTTCTGTCAACGAAAAACTGTTTGGAGATGTTGGGAGCCTTGGGTTGACTACTGCCTTTATTAGAGTCATAAATGTGGAAGTCTGAAGGCGAACGAGGAAGAAGAAGAAGAAGAAGAAAACTTAATAGAAGAGAACAATAGAATAGTAAATGAAAGGAGTGACAAAATTACTGGTTGATGATGAGTGGCGGGAGTGGATAGAACAATTGTAAACATTTAAACAAGCCACTGTAAAACATCATTTGGGGCCACTGTAAAACATCATTTGCGGCCACTGTAAAACATCATTTGGGGCCACTGTAAAACAACGTTAGAGCCATTGTAAAACATCGTTTGGGGCCACTGTAAAACAACGTTAGAGCCACTGTAAAACATCATTTGGGGCCACTGTAAAACATCATTTGGGGCCACTGTAAAACAACGTTAGAGCCACTGTAAAACAAAGTTAGAGCCACTGTAAAATAATATTTGGGGCCACCGTAAAACAACGTTAGAGCCACTGTAAGACATCATTTGGGGCCACTGTAAAACAACGTTAGAGCCACTGTAAAACATCATTTGGGGCCACTGTAAAACAACGTTAGAGCCAATGTAAAACATCATTTGGGACCACTGTAAAACAACGTTAGAGCTACTGTAAAACATTATTTGGGGCCACTGTAAAACAACGTTAGAGCTACTGCAAAACAACGTTTAGGGGCCACTGTAAAACAACGTTTGGGGTCTCTGTAAAACAACGTTAGAGCCACTGTAAAACAACGTTTGAGGCCACTGTAAAACAACGTTTGAGGCCACTGTAAAACAACGTTAGAGCCACTGTACAACAACGTTTGGGGCCACTGTAAAACAACGTTTGGGACCATTGTGAAACAACATTTGGGGGCCACTGTAAAACAACACTTCGGGGCCACTGTAAAACAACATTTGGGGCCTTTCTGAAACAACGTTAGAGCCACTGTAAAACAACATTTGGGGCCACTGTAAAACAACCTTTGGGGCCATTGCGAAACAACATTTGGGGCCATTGTGAAACAACATTTGGGGCCATTGTGAAACAACATTTGGTGCCATTGTGAAACAACGTTAGAGCCACTGTAAAACAACATTTGGGGCCACTGTAAAACAACATTTGGGGCCGCTGTAAAACAACTTTTCGGGCCATTGTGAAACAACGTTAGAGCCACTGTAAAGCAACATTTTTGGGGCCACTGTAAAACAACATTTTGGGCCATTGTGAAACAACGTTAGAGTCACTGTAAAACCACATTTGGGGCCATTATGAAACACCGTTAGAGCCACTGTTAAACAACACGTGAGGACCATTGTGAAACAACGTTAGAGCCACTGTAAAACAACATTTGGGGCCACTGTAAAACAATATTTCGGGCCATTGTGAAACAACGTTAGAGCCACTGTAAAGCAACATTAGGGGCCACTGTAAAGCAACATTTGGGGCTACTGTAAAACAACGTTAGAGCCACTGTTAAACAACATTTGGGGGCCACTGTAAAACAACATTTGGGGCCATTGTAAAACAACATTTGGGGCCATTGTGAAACAACGTTAGAGCCACTGTTAAACAACATTTGGGGACCACTGTAAAACATTTGGGGCCCATTGTAAAACAACATTTGGGGCCATTGCGAAACAACGTTAGAGCCACTGTTAAACAACATTTGGGGACCATTGTAAAACAACATTTGGGGCCATTGTGAAACAACGTTAGAGCCACTGTTAAACAACATTTGGGGACCACTGTAAAACATTTGGGGCCCATTGTAAAACAACATTTGGGGCCATTGCGAAACAACGTTAGAGCCACTGTTAAACAACATTTGGGGACCACTGTAAAACATTTGGGGCCCATTGTAAAACAACATACCGTGAAAGCGTGTATTGTGTGACTCCATTAGTCACTGTAAAGAGTGCATTACCGGTACATGACTCCAACATTTGCTGAAAAGTGTATACTAGGTGACTCAGCTGTGTTTTGGTAAAGTGTTCAATGTGTGACACCAGCCATAACAACATTGTTTTGTATCTGCGTCTCATATTTTCATATATATATATATATATATATATATATATATATATATATATATATATATATATATATATATATATATATATATATATATATATATATATATATATATATATATATATATATATATATGACCATATTATTTATTCCCCTTTCCCTCATGTATCCCTATAGGGTGGTGACTACGTGGTGACCATTCTGGATCATTATGGTGGTGACTTTTCTGTCCTCTTCCTGTCTTGCTTCGAGGTGATCTCAGTCATGTGGGTGTACGGTGAGTAATCACTTTTATCAGCCACGTGGTTGTACAGTCAGTAATCATAAGTAGTTACTAAATGTTAACTTTGTAGTTTTTGTTTTTTATCGCTTGTTACTTAATTTAATGCACGGTAATGGAATTCGGTAACAAATAAATTTGATTTCTCTTCATTCTTATAAGAAATCAATTTTCGTTTAGCGCTTTTTTAAATTAGCGCTCGATTTATCAAGAACGAATTAACAGCGCTAAGCGGGGGATTGCTGTAATCACTGTTATCAGTCATGTGGGTGCACGGTGAGTGTGACGGTATTGCCTCCCCTGCTTTGCAGTAGTGGTCCAACAGTGGCAAAAACTCAAGAGTATCTACTATGGGCTTCAAATGTGTCTACCTTCGCACAAGATTACTCTTGGCAGAGTTGTAGATAGAAGGATAATGACGCTTCTTTCCTACGGGAGTATTCACAAGATATTTAAACAAGCGAAAACAATGTTGCATCTAATTCTATGATCTGCCGACAACTTTTGTGAAAGATTAAGCAATTATTAATTTTAGCTCGTTAAGCCCCCACCCTGATTTACTCAGTGGAATTCTTATTATTCTGGTATAGCTCTGTTTGACTGAGACAAACATGCAGTACATTCAAAATGATTGAATCGAAGTTAAATTTGTATAATTACAAATAACAGATTTAATAATCATTTAAGTTTAATAAGGGTTAAAATAACTGAATAGTTTAAAAGAAAATATATATCATTGAATGATAGTAGGTTTTATGAAAAAAGTTCACTTTGGCAGCTTATCCGTTTCACTTAGCTGCCAATAGTAGTTTCTGCTTCCGCTGATGGGTTCTGTACAGATAGGTCACTGGAGTTCTCACGTCTCTGGTTAAGCTTGAAGGTGCAGTAAGTTCCCAGAACAATCAATGAGTAACTGCCAAGCTGGTCCCGCGTTTCCACGTCAGTCCACTTCTACCCTCACTTTGTTCCAGAGATTAGTACCCTCACTGGGACCACCAACAACTATGGTAAAAGAATAGAAATAAAACGCTCTCCTGAGCATTGTGTTTTCCAGCCCATGGTTATGGATCCCCTTTTCCTCTATTCCACCATCCCATTTAACTCAGAATTTACCTTCGATGAGAATTAAACTTAATCCCTCGAGAAATAACTTTCTTTACATTTAAACTGAATAGCTTGTAAATTTACTTTACATTTAAATGAAAAGCTTAATAGTACAGATATAATATGTTTACATTTACATTTCCACTCATTGAAAAGTTTGACACTTTCATTAATTTTAAAGTGAATATGTTTACATAGACATTTACACTGGTTTGAAACTGTAAGTATTATACTTAGAGTGTACATCATTTCTTTTATCTTTCCCTCCTTGCTCCATATGGAACTTGGGATTACCGTTTGCTTTTAGTTCTCTTTAAGAAACTAGCAATAAAGCAATCACCAGCCCGTGCAGTGGTGGTTCATAAAATCATCATTCTATGCGCTGAGGGTGCCAGTCTCAAATGACTTGGACATCAACTAGCGATGTTCACATATTAATATTCACATGGCAATATATACACATTCGTTCACATGTTAGTAATGAAAAATTTAGAATGTAAAATGACAACTTACGCCAATCCTGGCTCACAGACGTTTTGCTCATATGAATGAAGTTAAGGCACTTGATTAGGCCTCTTACACGTGTTCTTGGGGGTCGTTACTTTTATAAGATAATTCCCTCTATGACTCCGTGTGTTTCAGTTTCCTCAGCCTTCCTTATTAAAATAGTGTTCCTGGGCTATGTAAGTCCTTCAAGATTGTTCCACAATGTCCGGCCTAATAAATGGAAATTCTGAATTCTAAATTCTGGCAAGTCTGGTTGTGTCTTGGCAAGCGTGAATCTCACAGTGTCTTAACTCTGAAACGCGTCAGGTTATATTAACTGTCCTCCCCCGCATCTGTTTGTTATGAAGCTAAGCAAAAGCTCCAATCATTTTCAAAAAATAAAAATGTTGGGTAGGGTAATTTCAAAATATTCCGACATTGAATAATTTTGCGGGAGAGACCACTGCTGCATGAGGGTGTGAATGTTTGTGTGAAACTTCTTGCAAGGCGACCTGTAGTGGCTCCATGATTCATAAGAAGTGAACACGAAAATGATGATGAGATATAGTGACGTCATCTGTCAGATCGGCTAGAGCAGGAGTCAGCAAACAGTTGATCCCGATCTATCGGTAGAACCCAGTGGACGATTGGGGGGGGGGGGGGGGGGGGGGAAGAAAGACTTTCTAACCTAGGGAAATTTCTGACTAGACCTTCCCTGCCGGCTTTAAAATCGTGGTGCCCCCGGGATCAAAGCTACTTTCTCCGTGTTCCCAATCACAACTCTCGAGCTGGCTACTAAAATATATTTGTGAACTGCATGAGATAGGATAGCGGTCTCCCCCCACCCCCTTTTACACACACACACACACATATCTATATGGTAGATCTTTAGAGGACTCAGTGTTAATAAAGTAGATAGCAAAAGCTCCTGGGTTGGCCGACCCCTGGGCTAGACAAATAGTTTTGTGTATTTAAATTTTATTGTTCACATATGTTTTTTTTTTCGTGTTGTGCCCTGATGAAGGCATTTTTAGTCACGACATTAGTTGCTCTGTTACTGCATAATAATAATAAACGTGGCCAATAATATTTGTTTAAATTGTTTTTTTAAACCAGATACGTACAACAGTAAAACATCAACTCTTATATGACCTACCAGGTGTACATAAGTAAAACATCACCTCTTATATGACCTACCAGGTGTACAACAGTAAAACATCAACTCTTATATGTCCTACCATGTGTACAAGAGTAAAACATCAACTCTTATATGTCCTACCTTGTGTACAACAGTAAAACATCAACTCTTATATGACGTACCATGTGTACAACAGTAAAACATCAACTCTTATATGTCCTACCATGTGTACAACAGTAAAACATCAACTCGTATATGTCCTACCAGGTGTAAAATAGTAAAACATCAACTCTTATATGTCCTACCATGTGTACAACAGTAAAACTTCGCCTTTTCTGTCTCATCAGGTGTGCTACACAGAAACGTTATACATCTCACCTGGTGTGGCACAATAATATTTCACCTTTTCTCTGCCTCATCTGGAGGGCTACAGTAAAACTTCACCTTTTCTGTTTCATGACACAGTAATACTTCACCGTTTATGTGTCTCTGTACATTGACACAGTAATACCTCACCGTTTATGTTACTGCTTGTGTGAATACTGTCTGTCTGATTAATGTGTGTGTGAATACTGTCTGATTGAGAGAATAGTCTGTGTGGTTACTGCTTGTGTGAATACTGTCTGTCTGATTAATGTGTGTGTGAATATTATCTACCTGATTGAGAGAATACTGTGTGTTTAATGTCTTTGTACATACTGTCGATGTAATTAATGCCTATGTGAATGCTTTCTGTGTGATTCATGTCTTTGTGAATAATGTCTTTGGGAATACTTTCTTTATGAATGTCTGTGTGATTAATGTCTGTGTGAATACTTTCTGTGTGATTAATGTCTGCGTTAATAATGTCTATGTGAATACTTTCTAAGTGAATAATATCTGTGTGATTCTCAATCTGTTGTGGCCCGTTCAGATTCTAAAGATCACCACTCGTTCTTTTCTGCTGAGCTGGTAAAATGCATCTTTTTTTTTTTTTTGTTGATGGCCTGGATGCTGTGCGTCCCATTTATTCATGTATCGGATTCTGATAAAACTCTTTGCCTCCTTGACAGTCATGCTTGCATCAGGCTGAGGTGGTTTTACACCTTCCTTTGCCAATCTGACAGCCTCTACATTGCCAGGGATGTTGCAATGAGACAGAATTAACTGTACCACAATTATTTTCAATCGTTCACATAGTGTGTGGAGTATTACTCTTAGATCATCCAGGTCTGTATTATTCTGTCTTCTCAGCGTTGCAACTACTGACAGTGCGTCTGTGAAGAAAACATTTTGTCTCGCTTTGCCTGCCGCTGTCATTAGAACCTCTGTCATTAGAACCTCTGTCATTAGAACCTCTGACATTAGAACCTCTGTCATTAGAACCTCTGTCATTAGAACCTCTGTCATTAGAACCTCTGACATTAGGACCTCTGTCATTAGAACATCTGTCATTAAAACCTCTGTCATTAGAAACTCTGTCATTAGAACCTCTGACATTAGAACCTCTGTCATTAGAACCTCTGTCATTAGAACCTCTGACATTAGAACCTCTTTCATTAGACCCTCTGTCATTAGAACCTTTGACATTAGAATCTCTGTCATTAGAACCTCTGTCATTAGAACCTCTGACATTAGAACCTCTGTTATTAGAACCTCTGCCATTAGAACCTCTGTCATTAGAACCCATGTCATTAGAACCTCTGTCATAAGAACCTATGTCATTAAAACCTCTGACATTAGAACTTCTGTCATTAGAACCTGTGACATTAGAACCTTTGTCATTAGAACCTCTGTTATTAGAACCTCTGTCATTAGAACCTATGTCATTAGAACCTCTATTAGAACCTCTGCCATTAGAACCTCTGCCATTAGATCCTCTGTCATTAGTTTCTCTGTCATTAGAATCTCTGTCATTAGAACCTCTGTCATTAGAACCTCTGCCAATAGAACCTCTGTCATTAGAACCTCTGTCATTAGAAGCTCTGTCATTAAAACTTCTGACATTAGACCCTCTGTCATTAGAACCTCTGACATTAGAACCTCTGACATTAGAACCTCTGTCATTAGAACCTCTGACATTAGAACCTCTGACATTAGAACCTCTGTCATTAGAACCTCTGTCATTAGAACCTCTGACATTAGAACCTCTGACGTTAGAACCTCTGTCATTAGAACCTCTGACATAAGAACCTCTGTTATTAGAACCTCTGTCATTAGAATCTTTGACATTAGAACCTCTGTTATTAGAACCTCTGTTATTAGAACCTCTGAAATTAGAACCTCTGTCATTAGAACCTCTGACATTAGAACCTCAGACATTAGAACCTCTGACATTAGAACCTCTGATATTAAAACATCTGTCATTAGAACCTCTGTCATTAGAACCTCTGACAATAGAACGTCTGTCATTAGAACCTCTGACATTAGAACCTCAGACATTAGAACCTCTGACATTAGAACCTCTGATATTAAAACCTCTGTCATTAGAACCTCTGTCATTAGAACCTCTGTCATTAGAACCTTTGACATTATAACCTCTGACATTAGAACCTCTGACATTAGAACCTCTGTTATTAGAACCTCTTACATTAGAACCTCTGTCATTAGAACCTGTCATTAGAACCTCTGACATTAGAACCTCTGACATTAGAACCTTTCTCATTAGAACCTCTGACATTAGAAGATCTGTTATTAGAGCCTCTGACATTAGAACCTCTGACATTAGAACCTCTGTCATTAGAACCTCTGTCGTTAGAACCTCTGACATTAGAACCTCTGACATTAGAACCGAATATTTTTAAAGCGTTTGCTACTTTTCATTGAAGCACGCAACTTTCATCCATTTATCATATACATGGAACTGTTGGTTATATCAGGACGTGTTTCATTTAGGGCGATATTTTTCTTGATTGTGTTTATTCTATGCTCTATACTGTATTACTCTTCACTATGGCGTTTTTTTACTTATTAGTTATAGTTGAGTCTGTTGTGTTGTTCAGAAGCGTTGTTGTACCTATACCGGCATACATTTAATATAGGTTGGAGGTTTATGTATGTACTTTCTGTACTGTGTTGTATTATTTCTTTGTGATGACGTTGCATTCTTACTACTGTTGGCAGTGTTAGGGAATTAGGAGTTTACTTTCCCAAGATTTTTTTCCTTCATCCTGTCGTCTTTTGAATTGTAGCTTTTGTTTTTGTGATAAAGCTTTCTATTATCTCTGTCAGTTTTTGGTTATCTGTTGTCTCTATCGTCAGTTGTTGGTTTTCTGTGTCTCTGTCAGTTATTGGTTATCTGTTGTCTCTATCGTCAGTTGTTGGTTTTCTGTGTTTCTATCAGTTGTTGATTATCTGTTGTCTCTATTGTCAGTTGTTGGTTTTCTGTGTCTCTGTCAGTTATTAGTTATCTGTTGTCTCTATCAGTTGTTGGTTATCTGTTGTCTCTATCCGTTGTTGGTTATCTGTTGTCTCCATCATTTGTTGTTTATCTATTGTCTCCATCAGTTGTTGGTTATTTATTGTCTCTATCAGTTGTTGGTTATCTGTTGTCTCTATCAGTTTTTGGTTATTTATTGTCTCTATCATTTGTTAATTATCTATTGGCTATTTACTGTCACGATTAACTGTTAATTATCCAATGGCTATCGTTTCTCTCCATTAGCTACTCTTCATCTACCGAATGGTCAACTACATACCACCGAGCTATGAAGACGGTACACCTTATCCTGAGTTTGCCCAGGCTATTGGCTGGGTCGTTCTGACTATTGCCTTATGTCCTGTACCACTCTGGTTTCTGTGGATGCTGGTCAAAGCTGCGCTTGACCCAGCAGTTACAAATGCACGAGAGGTGAGTCGGTCATTGCATCATTCACTTTTCCAATCAGTCATCCAATAAGTGAGACAGCCAGCCAGTTGGTAGTTAGCCAACTCGTCCCTCATTCAGTCAGGAAGGCACTCGCTGATTCAGTCACTCATTGAACAACTCTGTCAGTCAATCAACGACACAGTCAGTTAGCCAGTCAGTTACTTATTAAATCAATCAACCACTCAATGTTTCAATTGACTGATCCCTCATTCAGTCACCCACTGAGCCAGTCTGTCAACCAAACTTTGACATAGCCACTTATTTGGTCAGTAAACTACTCACTGATTCAATCAGCCAGTCGCTGTGTGGGTCACTAAATGAGCCAGTCTGCCAACCAAACTGTGACATAGGCACTTATTTGGTCAGTAAACTACTCACTGATTCAATCAGCCAGTCGCTTTGTGGGTCACTAAATGAGCCAGTCTGCCAACCAATTAGTACAAGGCTCAGCCTAAGGTAGATCCTAATCCATCGGTTGATCCTAGGGGATGATTTGATAGACCTCTAGGTGACACAAGAGGGGGGGGGGGGAAGAGAAAGAATTTTAAAGCTAGAGAAATATTGATATAGCCCTGTCGCTCAAGAATAAAAAGCGCAGTGTGCGACAGGGATGCCTCTTGTCTCCATTTCTTTTCTCACTAGCAATAGACTGCGTAATGAGAACATCGTCAACACACAACAGAAATTGAATCCAGTGGACTCTGACTAAGCAGTTGAATGATCTGGATTTTGCTGATGACTTGGCTCTTCTGTCCCACTACCGTAAACAGATACAGGACAAATTGAAAACACTCGATGAGATGTCACAGCAATTGGGTCTGAAAATACACAGGGAATACACAGGGAAAAGACAAAAATAATGAGAATAAATGCAGGTAATAATAATAGGGTTGAACTTGAAGAAACACCACTACAAGATGTAGAATCGGACACATATCTTGGCAGCAATATAGACAAAGTTGGAGGTACAGACAGTGATATCAAAATGAGAATACAAAAAGCAAGAGGAGCTTTCATTGCATTGGGAAATATATGGAGATCAAGAGAAATCGGATCCAACACGAAAATTAGAATCTTCAACTCAAATGTGAAGTCAGTCCTATTGTATGGCTCTGAAACATGGAGAACAACAAAGACAACAACCAAAAAGCTACAGACTTTCATAAATGGGTGCTTGCTTAGAATAGAGGGATTAAAATGGTATGACAAGGTTACCAACGTGGAACTGATGACAAGAACCAGACAAGTGCCAGTGGAACAAGAGATGAGAAGAAGATGATGGCGATGGATAGGACACACACTGAGGAAACCTGTTGATAGCACTACAAGGCAGTCCTTGTTCTGGAACCCCCAGGGCAAGAGAGGCAGAGGTAGACCAAGAAGCACATGGAGAAGAGAGTTGGAAATGTGAAAATTATGAGGAAAACGTGGAAAGAACTTGAGATGATGGCACGTGACAAGAGGGCTTGGCATGTGTTTGTTGAAGGCCTATGCTCTTTTGGGAGTGGAGGGTTATGAATGAATGAAATGCTGTATCTCCCCGCATGGTTCCAGGAGTTCGGTGAAGAGAGAAAGAGAGAATAATCCTACTACTGCACCGTAAGGCATGTCGTACAAGCTGGCTAATATGAGGTTGTGCATGTTGTACAAGTTGGCTAATATGAGGTTGTGCATGTTGTACAAGTTGGCTAATATGAGGTTGTGCATGTTGTACAAGTTGGCTAATATGAGGTTGTGCATGTTGTACAAGTTGGCTAATATGAGGTTGTGCATGTTGTACAAGTTGGCTAATATGAGATTGTGTATGTTGTACAAGGTGGCTAATATGAGGTTGTGTATGTTGTACAAGCTGGCTAATATGAGGTTGTGCATGTTGTACAAGTTGGCTAATATGAGGTTGTGCATGTTGTACAAGTTGGCTAATATGAGGTTGTGCATGTTGTACAAGTTGGCTAATGAGGTTGTGTATGTTGTACAAGGTGGCTAATATGAGGTTGTGTATGTTGTACAAGTTGGCTAATATCAGGTTGTGCATGTTGTACAAGTTGGCTAATATGAGGTTGTGTATGTTGTACAAGGTGGCTAATATGAGGTTGTGTATGTTGTACAAGGTGGCTAATATGAGGTTGTGTATGTTGTACAAGCTGGCTAATATGAGGTTGTGCATGTTGTACAAGTTGGCTAATATGAGGTTGTGCATGTTGTACAAGTTGGCTAATATGAGGTTGTGCATGTTGTACAAGTTGGCTAATGAGGTTGTGTATGTTGTACAAGGTGGCTAATATGAGGTTGTGTATGTTGTACAAGTTGGCTAATATGAGGTTGTGCATGTTGTACAAGGTGGCTAATATGAGGTTGTGCATGTTGTACAAGTTGGCTAATATGAGGTTGTGTATGTTGTACAAGGTGGCTAATATGAGGTTGTGCATGTTGTACAAGTTGGCTAATATGAGGTGGTGCATGTCGTACAAGCTGGCTAATATGAGGTTGTGCATGTTGTACAAGTTGGCTAATATGAGGTTGTGCATGTTGTACAAGTTGGCTAATATGAGGTTGTACATGTCGTACAAGTTGGCTAATATGAGGTTGTACATGTGGTTGGCAACCTCATCATAAAAAACAAATTGCTACAGAAACCACTGCAAGATCATGTGACTGACTGGTGCAGACTTCCTACAAGGGTAACAGCTGTAGTGGTGGCTCTATAGTCTGTAAGGACCGCAAAGGGCAAAATGATGATGATGATGATGGTGATGATGATTATGATGATGGTGATGATGATTGTGTTGTTGATGATGATAGTGATAGTAATAATGATGGTGATGATGATGATGACATTAATAATGATGGTGATAATGATGGTGATGATCATGATGTTGATGATGATAGTAATAATGATGGTGATGATGATGGTGGTGATGATAGTAATAATGATGGTGATGATGATAGTAATAATGATGAAGATAGTGATGATGGTGATGATTATGATGGTGATGATGATGGTGATAATGAAAATGATAATGGTGGTGATGATGATGATTATGATGATGGTAATGGAGATGATGATATAACGTAATAACGATGGTGATGATAATGGTGATGATGATAGTAATAATAATGGTGATGATGATGGTGATGATGATGGTGGTGATGATGGTGGTGATGAGGATGATGATGATGATGATAATGATGTTGGTGATGATGATGACGATGATAATGATGATGAAATGTTTCTATCTATCATATTTGTCTGTATATGCCTACAACCTTGTATTAACTATATCCTTCAGCTGTGCCACTTCCTGTTCTCACCAACCCCCCAGTGGGTACCCAATGATGGTAGTGAACGGGCTTTACTTCCAGAAGGGACAGCTAACGGCCAGGGATTTCACATGGACCAGAAAAATGATATAACAGGGCATGATAACCTTGCATTAGTCATCGAAAAGGTTTAGTGAGATCCACACGTGTCACTGTTTTATCTGAACTTTGATTTGTGGACACCTGTACGTGTATGATACATGTTCTGTACAGATACAATTGTGTGTGTGCCATATACAGTGTTATGTTCTCAAACAAAAGAATTGTTAATTTCATTATCTCTTAGCTAACAGAGGTTATGTTTCTCTTAGCTGATAGAGGTTATGTTTCTCTTAGCTGATAGAGGTTATGTTTCTCTTAGCTGATAGAGGTTATGTTTCTCTTAGCTAACACAGGTTGTTATGTTTCTCTTAGCTAACAGAGGTTATGTTTCTCTTAGCTAACAGAGGTTATGTTTCTCTTAGCTAACAGAGGTTATGTTTCTCTTAGCTGATAGAGGTTATGTTTCTCTTAGCTAACAGAGGTTATGTTTCTCTTAGCTAACACAGGTTGTTATGTTTCTCTTAGCTAACAGAGGTTATGTTTCTCTTAGCTAACAGAGGTTATGTTTCTCTTAGCTAACAGAGGTTATGTTTTTCTTAGCTAACAGAGGTATGTTTCTCTTAGCTAACAGAGGTTATGTTTCTCTTAGCTAACAGAGGTTATGTTTCTCTTAGCTGATAGAGGTTATGTTTCTCTTAGCTGATAGAGGTTTTCATTTTCTTAGTCGAAATAATGGATGTTTCTCTTAACTGATAAAAGTGGTTCTTCTCTCAGCTAATACAAGTGATATGATATTTCTCGTTACTGAAAGAAGTGATGATTCTCTGAGCTGGTAAAAGTAAACTTTCTCTTTTTTTTTTATAAGACGTGATATTTCTCTTAGCAGCTTAAGTGATATTTTTAGTACTTGAAAGAACTGTTTTTTTTTTTAACTAAAGAAATAAAACTTCTATTGGATAGTAGAAATGATATTTCTCTTAGCTGATAGTGATAGTAGTAGTAATACTTCTCTAAGCTAATAAAAGTGATATTTCTCTTAGCTGATAGTAATTATGTGATGTTTCTCTTAACTGAAAGAAGAGATGTTTTCTCTTAGTTGAATAAAGTGATGTTTCTCTTAGCTAACTTTTTTCACAGTTGTCATAAGACATTCGATTTTGTTAGAGTTACTAATACAGCATTCCACATTGTTGACATCTCTCTACTTAGATGTCAGAACTTTCTGAATATCACATGTCACTGTGTGACGTGACAGCGGTCAGTTTCACCAAGCTATGAAAGACCTAATTCCACAAATCCAATATCATTGCCCGTCACATCATTCCATTGACCAATGGCATTTATTTAATGTAATAATGCCATCTTTTATCATGTAAAGTTTGTCACTGTTGTCTTTGCTACCATTAAGCTGCCTGTTTTCATTATCATCAAACCTCGGTTGTTAAAGGTATATGTATATTTTAATTGAATTGACTTTAGCTTCTGTGTAGATCACACTATAATTCGGCATTTGCCATTTGAGATTGATAGAGTTAATGTTTTTGTATTTTTTTATTTCTTAAAATATAAGAGTCAGTTTATTGAAATAATTACTTCTAAACCTTTCATTAGACGAACCACACAGTGTTTATTTAAAATTAAATTCTGAAAATGTTCTTGAAAACTCGCAATATTTTTTCAGTCATGTGGTTCATAAGGTTTACAATGAGGCAGTATTTCCCACAACATGCTGAAACAAACGTAACATAATTCTGCTAAAACAAATTTTTAAATATTTGATAAATAAATAACTAATTCGTGGTAACAACTATACACAAATGCAGAGTTATAAAACCATGTTTTCCAGCACATTAAATGTGCACATACAAGTGTAAAAATTCATGCAGAATTATAATGTGTGCATAATTTTTCGTTCAATGTTATGCATAAGGTTTATTTTGTATAGACAGATATAAGAAATGTGAACGTAATCTTAAAAGTTCTGGCCACATCTAGATGAAATGTCCCACAGTAGGCCAACCAGCACTGTCAGGTAAATTTACTGCTCCTGGTGTTGGCATCTTGGCTAAACTCTATAATGCTGTTTTATCGAAGCAATAAAACCAGCGTGCCTCCTGGCAATGACCTTATTTTTGCGTTATCCAACATGGGAAGTACTTGCACAACGATTGTGGTTTTCAGTGATATGATTACAATAAACGTTACAGAAAGGTTGTGTTATCATGAAACATTTATGTAACATAAAACTCACATGCCAAGTAAACAGTTTTTATGACTGCACTGTTTTATACATAAGGACTTTTATAATAATGTTTCACGTGTTTATTTATATTTTCAAATATTTATTTACATTGACAACCAATGCACGGGCAGAAGACTTAACAGGCAAGTACAAAACAAATCTACAAGGTTGTTACATATAAGTAAGCCCTCGATTTGCGCCGGTCCAGTTTGCGCCGATTCAAAATAACGCCATGATGAAACGCGAAGGTTAAAAAAAAAAAAATAAGTAAAGCATGTATTTTTTAATATGTTGTTAATTAACATGAAACAATATTATTAAATAAACAATATTAATTAAAGACGTTAGAAGACTGGCACAAGAGGTGGGCTTGCACGAAGTTACTTGCGAAGACGTAACAGAGGTGTCGGAAAGCCATAAGAGCCTTTTTTTTTTCAAGTGAAGACTTGGAAGAATTGACTGCACAACTAAGCCAACAAAAAGAAGAGGAGGAAACAGAAGATGAAGAGCTTCCAACAAGAGAAATGAAGGCTGGCAATCTGCAGCGCATCCTTTTAGACATGGTGAAACGCACTGATAAGCTCTGCGAGATTGGCCATGACTTGGAGAGTGCTACAGACAAGAAGAGCCTTACGGCACCCATGAAACCTTGCAACTAGATTTTCAAAGAAAGGAAGAGGAAATAACGACAGTCAACACTGCATGCTTTCTTCTAAACACGTGACGAGCCTCAACCCAGGATTTCAGCAGTCAACAAAAGCCTCTTCATTACGCCATTTTTGGTTGTTAATATACAAAGTATTTATTAATTAATCTACTTTATGTTATTTTATTTACTTTGTTAAATTTACTTTATTTCAGAGTTTTAAATATAAAAATATTATAGCAATAGCTCGTCAATTTTTTAGTGCCTGTGTCGTAAGTTACTGACTTCCCATTGACGTACGTTATAAAATGGCTTTAACTTACGCCGATTCCAAGTGCGCCAGTTCGTTCAGGAACGCATCCCCAGCGTAAATCGAGGGCTGCCTGTACTGCACAGAGAACATATCATTGTCTGTGCCTCCGATGAGAAAAATTTACAGTAATTAATTAAAATGTATGAGCACTTTATCAAATAAATACTGTAGTTGCCCCAAAATGTGATTTTTTATTGTTATGCATTTTAAAATATTGTTGTGATCACTGTCAGATACTGACTAATGTACCGGTATTATCATGTCGATTATTTTCATACTGAGGTGTCACGTAATTCTCTACATCAAATTGGTGTTGTGTAACTTTTTTCAACCTGCAGTAAACAAAAAAATATCATAATTATATCACATCTATCATAGCTAAACGAATATTTTTGTGTAATGAGCTTGTGAATCTCATTATAACACAAGTACAAGATCCTTTATTATGAGTTTGAGTTTGAGACTAAAATTTGTAAGGTTTGGAGCAGGTCAACAAGAGAAGAATGGAATTATTTCTGAACCAAGATGTATCTGCTGCTAGTTTTATAGCCTACTATGACTTTTCCTATCCCGGGGGCAGAGCCGGGCGAATAAATTTTTCAAGGTGGTGCGAGGTCTCGTTTCAGCACCCCAACCCCCCTTTTCGTGCCGTACTATAAGATTTTCTTATTGTGGGTCAATTTCATACTATTGAGTTGGATCACACTATAATTTCCGCTTTTTTATGATTTCGGCGCCCCCTTTCCCCAAAGACTGCGCCCGATGCATCTGCACCGCCCAAAAAGCCGACTCTGTCCATGGGTTACGAGTTTTTAATCTGTTTCCCCTTATGCTATGAAAGATGTTGAAGACACAAGCAAATTAACTCTCTGTTATCAGAAACTGTGTCCAGCAACTTTGTGGGCAATAATAGTTTAATTGAACAGAATTGACGTCATTACCAAAAAGACCTCGTGCTAGATGTGGAACAAATGTATCAGCCATGTAATTAAGTTTATGTAAAAAAATAAAGAAAAGAAAGTAAACCTTGCCTCAGTCAAAATGCATAAAACCAAGACTGAAGAGCCATTTTAGTAATTGCGAACAAGGTGGAATGGGTTCAATTCCCAGTGCAGGTTGTACAAAAAGAAAACAACAGGAAGATAACACCTGGAAGACAGGTTTCGCCCCCCCCCCCCCCCCCCCCCCCCCCCATGAAGATAAAAGGACCGAAAATGTTCTGGCGGCAATAACGATCCTGATGATCAGATAATTTCCATCATTGATGGAGTTCAAACAGAAACAGTGTTGTTAAAAATTCGTCAGGACAATTACAAAGTCAGTCACTGAGTGTCTACCTCATCTATCGTTATAGAAAAAAACTCGTTTTTACCAAAGAAATATTACACAGCTTAATACAAGACTCCTCTCGTTAAAAATGATGCCTTGGGAAGTTAGCCTATCAGGAGTGGGTAACCCAGAAAATGTGTGGATCTATTTTAGAAACAATGAGTTCTCTGAATGTACCTTGAGGAGATTCGACTGTTTCCAGGTTTGAGAATATTTGGAATTTGGTGTACCTGCAGTCTATGTTTATACATCAGCAGTAGGCAACCCAGGGAAAAGGGGCTTTTAAATGTCGCGCGACAGAGCCAGTCCGAAATATCCCTAGCCTGAAAATTCTTACTGTTTTTTCCCCACTCCATCACCTAGAGATTTATTAAACTTTCCGGTGTGATCTATCAGCAGATAGGGATCGACCGGTTGTCGACTCGTGTGTTAGATAATATACAAAGTAAGTCATAATGTTGTACCTGTTACATGTACAGAAATTAATATCAGTTGAAAGATGGACAGTTACCTGTTGTAAATAAACATATTTAAAAAATAAATATTTGGTTGTGTTATATCTACAGATCTCTACTGGCACATTTGTTGTCACCCTATACATGTTACATGTTTTATTACTCATCAATTATTCATGGGCCCCATCAAGTTCCCCGGGGGGGGGGGGGCCTTGAAGAGACAACGAATAGAACTACTGCACACTCAGGCATGTCGTACAAGGCAGCTAATATGGGGCTGGCAACCTGATCATGTAAGACAAACGACCACAGAAACCATCACTACAAGAGTATGTGAATGTTTGGTGCAGGCTTCCTGTAAGGAGATCAACTACAGTGGCAGCTACATGCTCCACAAGGAACGCAAAGGAAAATGACAATGAATCCTTCATGGGAACCTATTAAATCTTGTTGAGTTACTATGGTTTCTCATGGGAACCTGTTAGATCTTGTTGAACTACCATGGTTTCTTCTGATGGGAACCTGTTAAATCTTGTTGAGTTACTATGGTTTCTGATGGTAACCTGTTAGATTTCTAGTGGGAACCTGTTAAATTTTGTTGAGCTACTATGGTTTCTACTGGGAACCTGTTAAATTTTGTTGAGCTACTATGGTTTCTAGTGGGAACCTGTTAAATTTTGTTGAGTTACTATGGTTTTTAGTGAGAATCTGTTAAATCTTGTTGAGCTACTATGGTTTATGATGGGAACCTGTTAAATCTTGTTGAGTTACTATGGTTTCTTGTGGGAATCTGTTACATCTTGTTGAGCTACTATGGCTTCTAGTGGGAACCTGTTAAATCTTGTTGAGTTACTATGGTTTCTAGTGGGAATCTGTTAAATATTGTCGAGTTATTATGGTTTCTAGTGGGAATCTGTTAAATATTGTTGAGCTACTATGGGTTCTGATGGAAATCTGTTAAATATTGTTGAGCTACTATGGGTTCTGATGGGAATCTGTTAAATATTATTGAGCTACTATGGTTTCTGATGGGAACTTGTAAAATCTTGTTGAGCTGCTATGGTTTCTGATGGGAACCTGTTAAATCTTGTTGAGCTACTTTGGTTTTTGATGGGAACCTGTAAAATCTTGTTGAGCTACTATGGTTTCTAATGGGAACCTGCTAAATCTTGTTGAGTTACTATGGTTTCTAGTGGGAATCTGTTAAATCTTGTTAAGATTCTATGGTTTCTAGTGGGAATCTGTTAAATATTGTTGAGTTACTATGGTTTCTAGTGGGAATCTGTTAAATATTGTTGAGTTATTATGGTTTCCAAGACTAGGACTTTTCCTGGCGCCGACATTGGTAGTGATCACGACATGGTATTGATGACGCTCAAGCTTAAACTTAAAAAGAACTATATTCAAAACAAATGTTCTCAGTTAAGATTCAATTTAGACAAACTGAAAGATCCAGAAATCGCGGGAATCTTTGAGGCAACTGTTGGAGGAAAATTCGCAGCTCTCAATTTTTTGGAGGATGATATCAACTCAATCACAGAGAACATGAAAGACGTGCTCATTGAATCAGCAACAGAAATACTTGGTAAAAGAAAGAAAATAAACAAACCATGGGTTAAAGATGACATTCTGAAGTTATGTGATACACGGCGGGAAATGAAAAAGGTTAAGAAAGAGGTTCCTGAAGCAGCATGGCAATACAGTATGGTGAATAAAAATATTAGGAAGAAAATGAAACAGGCCAAAGAAAAATGGGTAGCTGATCAATGTGAGTCCATTAATACGGGGCTAATAAAAGGTAACAGCAAGGCAGCTTTTGACACATTAAGAAAACTATCAAAACCCCAACAGCCCAGGGTAACTGTCATAGAAGATAGCAATGGGGCTCTGCTCAATGAAAAAACAGCTGTAATGAGAAGGTGGACAGAATATTGTAAAGAATTATATAACTGTAAACTTGACACTGACTTAGGCATATTAAACAACATTAAGTGCGAAAACAGGGAACTCGGAAATGCAGCAATATTACGGGAAGAAGTGGAAGAGGCTATATGTTCGATGAAAGGAGGGAAGTCACCGGGTGTGGATAATATCCCAGCAGAGCTCTGAAATATGGAGGACCAGATATAGTAAAAATCATGACAACAATTTGCCAGAAGATATGGAGTACAAAAAAATGGCCAAAAGAATGGACGCAGTCATTAGTAATACCGCTTCCAAAGAAAGGAAATCTAAAAATGTGCAAGAACTACAGAACCATTAGCCTTATTAGTCATCCAAGTAAGATGATGTTAAGGATACTTTTGAACAGAATAAAACAGAAATCAGAAGAAATCTTGTCAGAGGAACAGGCTGGCTTTAGACCAAAAAGAAGTACCTCAGAACAAATCTTCAATATTAGATTACTTATCGAAAAACATCTCCAACATCAACACGATTTATACCATAACTTCATCGATTTCACAAAAGCCTTCGATCGAGTCTGGCATGAAGGCTTATGGCAAGTAATGAGAAAATTCAATTTTGATACCAACATCATAGATATCATTGAAGCACTATACAAGGACGCAAGCAGTGCTGTTTTTGCAAGCAACGACATTGGAGAATTTTTCAAAACAACTGTAGGAGTTCGCCAGGGATGTATCCTGTCACCAGTGCTCTTTAATATATATCTAGAACATATTATGCAGGAGGCTCTCTACGATTATAAATCAACCATATCGATTGGAGGCCGACCTCTGTGCAACCTACGTTTTGCTGATGATATTGATCTGATAGCTGGATCAGAATCAGAACTTCAAGACCTTACCTCTAGACTGGAGAAAGTAACAAGAACGTATGGGATGGAAATAAATATAGAAAAAAGCAAGATATTGGTGAATAGCCATAAGAAACATGTTCCGACCAACATTACGTTAAATGGGCAAACGTTAGAAGAAGTTAACACCTTTAAATATCTCGGGTCCACTATATGTAGTGATGGAAGATCAAGTAAAGAAATCAAGACAAGACTTGAGATGGCCTCAGCTGCCATGACAAGGTTGAATGTGATCTGGAAAAGTAACATCAGTTTTCCTGTGAAGATCAAATTATACAAATCACTTGTATTATCTATTCTCTTGTATGGGTGTGAGGGCTGGACACTCACTGCAGATACGGAGCGAAGGATTCAGGCTTTCGAGCATAAATGTTATAGAAGAATTTTGCGCATTTGCTATAAAGAGCACAAAACAAATGTCTATGTTAGAGAGAAGATAAACACCTATGCAGGCCACCAAGAACCACTTTTGTCAATAGTGAAACGTCGAAAGCTTGCCTGGTTTGGGCATGTAACTCGTCATGACTCCCTTTCGAAAACGATCCTTCAGGGAACAGTCGAAGGTAAACGGAGAAGAGGAAGGCAGAGAAAATCCTGGGTTGATAACATCAAAGAATGGGCAGGACACGGTTTTTCCACACTTGTACGCATTGCTGAGGATAGAGAGCAGTGGAGGACCCTGTCTGCTGATGCTTCCACCATGGCACCCCTACGACCCATGACGGGTTACGGGCTGAGATGATGATGATTATGGTTTCTGGTGAGAATCTGTTAAATATTGTTGAGTTACTATGGTTTCTAGTGGGGATCTGTTAAATATTGTTGAGTTATTATGGTTTCTAGTGGGAATCTGTTAAATATTGTTGAGTTACTATGGTTTCTAGTCTCTTCTTCTTCTTTGATTTAGCCGCCGACCGTCAAAGCAGTCAGTGGCCATCACGCCTAGTGGCGTCTTGTAGGGCAACAACAAATTGATTCCACTTTGCTCGGTCGGTGGCCATCCTTCGTACAGTGCCCCAACTCTGGTTCATTCTTTGCATCTCAGCCTCCACAGTCCTAGGCCAGGTTGTTTTTGGTCGGCCTCTCTTTCGTTTTCCTTCAGGGGTCCAAAGCATAACCGTTCTTGTGATGGCATCGGGGTCTCTTCTGAGGACATGACCAACCCAGCTCCAGCGTCTGCCAACTATGATGGTTTGCATGTCCTCTTGCTTGCTACGAGTAAGCAGATCTTGGTTAGTGATGGTATTTGGCCAAAAGATTCGGTGAATTTTTCTTAGGCATGTTGTGTGAAAAGAGGACAATTTCGACATTTCCTTCTCTGTAACTCTCCAGCATTCCGCACCATAGAGAAGCACAGAAAGCACACAGCTCTGATATAATCTTAATTTTGTGCTTGTGCTGTATTGGGAGGACTTCCAGATGTTGTTTAGGCTAAAGAAGGCTGTTCTTGCCTTATTCATTCTGATGTTGATGTCTTTGCCTGCCCCGCCGTCTGGTGTTACTATGCTTCCTAGGTATGTGAAGGTATCTGTCTGTACCAATTGCTGATTCCTTACTGATATGGGCTTAGGGTTGCTCACATTGAGCGTCATGACCTCAGACTTCTTTAAATTGATATTCAAGCCCACCTGCTGGCTAAACTTATTAAGTCTATCCGTTTTTTCCTGGATGTGTTGATGTGAATGTGCTAGTAGTGCAATGTCATCTGCATATTCCAGATCTTCCAATGTAGAAAATGTTGTCCATCTTATTCCTCTTGGACTGCCCTCTGTTGTCTGGCGCATCACCCAGTCTATGACTGTTAAAAATAGCGTGGTTGATAAGGGGCATCCCTGTCGTACTCCTGTCTTCACCTCAATGGTTAGGTTGCTCTGACCAACACTACATGTAAAGTTGGCATAGAGGCTTTTTATGATTGACACTATGCAGCTTGGAATTCCATAAGCCCTCAGTATTTTCCATAAACTGTCCCTATGTATGCTGTCGAAAGCCTTTTCAAAATCAACAAAATTAATGTAAAGCTGTCTTTGCCATTCTGAGCACTGCTCTATAATGTTCCTGAGAGTGAATATATGATCTACACATCTCCTGTTCTTTCTAAATCCTGCTTGTTCTTTCCTCAGTTTGTGGTCTACTGCCTTTGAAATTCTCTGTATAATTATCCTGCCTAGTATTTTGCTGGGAACTGAGAGAAGAGTGATTCCTCTCCAATTATTGCAGTCTGCAAGATCTCCCTTCTTGGGCAATTTGAAAATTATTCCTTTGTTCCACTCTGATGGTGTTGTCCCCATTTTCCACACTTGTGCAAATAGTGGTTCTAATAGTTCTGCTGCTAGCTCAGGGTCTGTCTTAAATAGCTCTGCATTTAAGTTATCATGGCCCGGAGCTTTGCCGTTCTTTAACCCTTTGATTGCTGTGATGATTTCTTCTTTGCGTGGAATGTCTGTATTCACATCTAGATCATTTTCAGCTTCAGGAACATTCAATTGTGTCTCTGGTGGTTCCTTGTTCAGAGTTTCAGGGTATTTTGTATTAAATACACATATGCCTTAGTCCTCGAAATACTACACATGAGAGAGAGAGAGGTGGAGTGGAACACATTCAAATAATAACGAACACTAGCAATGTTCCCAACTATGTCTAATGTATTCAAATAATTATCACCACAAAATCACAACATTATATGTAGTTAGCGAAGTGTAACACATTGATGAAAATCTCAGATAACCGAATGCCTTATCTTCTCACAACTAAATATCCTCTTGCATTCGACAATACGAGTCGGCCATCATCACCAAAACCTCGTCGCTCTCCCTACTCTCTCTTCTTCACTGCCCAATCAGAACGCCCCTTGCGTTCACCCCTGACCTGCTGACCTCGCAGTTTCGTGTTGTTAAGTTAAGTGTATGAGAACACCTCTCACACCCGACTGACATTATGTACCCGCCCCCAGCGGAGCACCACCAGTCTACAGCTGTGTTAATCACACTGTGACACATTACTTTCCTAAGTTAATGCCTGCTACTTTAAGTGACTGTCCTTGGGCCTAGTTTGCAAATGCAAGTCACACAGGATATTACGGTAGCTTACAATCAAATACATATCAGTGGGGATCAAAGGAATGCGTGACATTAAGGCATCTTCTCCTCTGGCACACCTTTCTAATATTGCTGTTTCTGTTACGTCAGGCATGAGGTTTACACATAGTCTGGTTCTATTTCACAATTTAGCCGGACCAAGATTTCGGAGTAAAATTATACGTGCTCCAATTCTTTTTATGTTGTGAGGTGGCATCTCAGCAGGTTCCAAAGAGGTGATGAGCTCAGTTGAATAAAATAAAGCCTGCTGGCTATCTATGGCAGAGTCGGTGCATTTGTAAGTTGTGGCAATGTCCGGGAGCTGTTTCTCTATTTGGAGATTGATATTATAAGTAGAATTTCTCATTCAAAAATCCTTTAATTGTTTTTTAAAGTTGTTGCAAATGTTAAGAAAAACGTTGTTTCGTAATTATTGAACTGTATGATTGGTATGGTCTGTCGCAGCTAGACCCTTAGTGGACAACAAACTCCATTCGCTTGCATTGAACACACACACACTTACAAACAAAGTAAAACGCGTGTTAACCAGTATTAGTACCCTTTCAGATAATGGCATAACTAATAGTGTGTGTTAAGAATTATTTCTGAGGAGATATAATTTTTAGGTGTTAAACTCTCCTACTTCTCAGGGAGCTTGGTCAGAGTCCAATGATTTGTTAGAATCAATCTGATTGGTTTGGTTGATTGTTGTGAGATGGTTGAGTCCAGTTCTTATTTGTCCAGGTCCTCTACTGTTACATTATCTGGTCCAGGTCATCTACTGTTACATTATCTGGTCCATGTCCTCTACTGTTACATTATCTGGTCCAGGTCATCTACTGTTACATTATCTGGTCCAGGCCATCTACTGTTACATTATCTGGTTCAGGTCCTCTACTATTACATTATCTGGTCCATGTCCTCTACTGTTACATTATCTGGTCCAGGCCATCTACTGTTCCATTACCTGGTCCAGGTCCTCTACTGTTACATTATCTGGTTCAGGTCCTCTACTATTACATTATCTGGTCCAGGTCCTCTACTGTTACATTATCTGGTTCAGGTCCTCTACTGTTACATTATCTGGTCCAGGTCCTCTACTGTTACATTATCTGGGCCAGGTTTTCTACTGTTAACTTATCTGGTTCAGGTCCTCTACTGTTACATTATCTGGTCCAGGTCATCTACTGTTACATTATCTGGTCAAGGTCCTCTAATGTTACATTATCTGGTCCAGGTCCTCTACTGTTACATTAACTGGTCCAGGTCCTCTACTGTTACATTATCTGGTCCAGGTCCTCTACTGTTACATTACCTGGTCCAGGTCCTCTACTGTTACATTATCTGGTCCAGGTCCTCTACTTTTACATTACATGTTCCAGGTTATCTACTGTTACATTATCTGGTCCAAGTGCTCTACTGTTACATTATCTGGTCCAGGTCCTCTACTGTTACATTATCTGGTCCAGGTCATCTACTGTTATATTATCTGGTCCTCTACTGTTACATTACCTGGTACAGGTCCTCTACTGTTACATTATCTGGTCCAGGTCCTCTGCTGTTACATTACCTGGTCCAGGTCCTCTACTGTTACATTATCTGGTCCAGGTCCTCTACTGTTACATTATCTGGTCCAGGTCCTCTACTGTTACATTACCTGGTCCAGGTCATCTACTGTTACATTATCTGGTCCAGGTGCTCTACTATTACATTATCCGGTCCAGGTCCTCTACTGTTACATTATCCAGTCCAGGTCCTCTACTGTTACATTACCTGGTCCAGGTTCTCTACTGTTACATTATCTGGTCCAGGTGCTCTACTGTTACATTATCTGGTCCAGGTCCTCTACTGTTACATTATCTGGTCCAGGTCCTCTACTGTTACATTATCTGGTCCAGGTCCTCTACTGTTACATTACCTGGGCCAGGTCATCTACTGTTACATTATCTGGTCCAGGTCATCTACTGTTACATTATCTGGTCCAGGCCCTCTACTGTTACATTACCTGGTCCATGTCCTCTACTGTTACATTACCTGGTCCAGGTCCTCTACTGTTACATTACCTGGTCCAGGTGCTCTACTGTTACATTACCTGGTCCAGGTCCTCTACTGTTACATTACCTGGTCCAGGTCCTCTACTGTTACATTACCTGGTCCAGGTCATCTACTGTTACATTACCTGGTCCAGGTCATCTACTGTTACATTACCTGGTCCACGTCATCTACTGTTACATTACCTGGTCCAGGTCATCTACTGTTACATTACCTGGTCCAGGTCCTCTACTGTTACATTATCTGGTCCAGGGACTTTGCCGTTCTTCATGTGGCGCATGGCAGCCTCTACCTCTGCCACATTTCTATCATGTTCTCATGACCCATTAACAATGTTCCTTCTTTTGATTTCAAACATCCAGTGACTGTTCGCGTCCTTCTGTCTGTTAACTCATTTATTTGCTTGTACATAGATTTTGTGTCTTTTTGGTTCTGCACTTAAAGCTCTCTGCATTTCTGGTTTAACCATGCTTCTTTTGCTGTTTTACATTTATTTACTATTTCCTTATTTAGTTTGTCATATTCTTCGTTGTCTTGCTTCTCATTCCTTCTTGCATCCATCAGTTTTAAAATTTCATCTGTCATCCACTTCTTCTTTGCAGTCCTCTTTACTTCTGGTACGATTTCTTCTGATGTTTGATTCCTTTAGCATTTCCCACTGTTCATCTATACTCTGTATTTTTTCTATTGCATTGTACCTATTCTGTATTGTAATGTTGTATCTTTCACTCATTTACTTATCTGATTTAAGTAAGGCTAAGTTTAATTTGATGTTGTTTGAAGCTCGCTTTACTTTCTTCAATTTTATTCTAAGTTTTCCTATTACTGGTACATGGTCGCTGATGCTGTCCGCTCTTGGCCTAGTTTTCACCACACTTCAAATTGTTTCTAAATCTCCTGCATATTAGTATGTAGTCTGATTATGAACATTGTTCCCTGGACTTTTCCAAAGGCGTCTAGGATGCTGTTTAAACCAAGTGTTTCCTATTATCACATCATGCGTTCTTGCCCACTCTATCAGTCTGTCACCTCTCTTCATTTCTTTCTCCCAGGCCATAACCACCAGTCACATCATCAACTTTTTCATTTCCAACTTTTATCTACCATTTCATTTTTTATTATAACACACACATTATCCAATTGTATTACTCTATACACACACACATTATACAATTGTATTACTCTATATATACACACACATTATACAATTGTATTACTCTATACACACACACACATTATACAATTGTATTACTCTATAGACACACACACACATTATACAATTGTATTACTCTATACACACACACATTATACAATTGTATTACTCCATACACACACATTATACGATTGTATTACTCTATACACACACATTATACAATTGTATTTATTACTCTTTACACACATACATTATACAATTGTATTACTCTATATACACACACACACACAATATACTATTGTATTACTCTATAGACGCACACACACTATACAACTGTATTACTCTATAGACACACACATTATACAATTGTATTACTCTATACACACACATTAATGATTATACAATTGTATTACTCTATACACACACACATTATACAATTGTATTACTCTATACACACACATTATATGATTGTATTACTCTATACACACACACATTATACAATTGTATTTATTACTCTATACACACACACATTATACAATTGTATTACTCTATACACACACATTATACAATTGTATTACTCTATACACACACACATTATACAATTGTATTACTCTATACACACACACATTATACAATTGCATTACTCTATACACACTCATTATACGATTTTATTACTCTATACACACACACACATTATACAATTATATTTATTACTCTATACACACACATTATACAATTGTATTACTCTATACACACACACAATATACAATTGTATTATTCTATAGACAAACACACACACACACACACACTATACAATTGTATTACTCTATACACACACACGCGCACACACACACACACACATTATACAATTGTATTACTCTATACACACATTATACAATTGTATTACTCTATACACACACACATTATACAATTGTATTACTCTATACACACACATTATACAATTGTATTCCTCAATACACACACATTATACAATTGTATTACTCTATATATACACACACACACACACAACACATTATACAATTGTATTACTCTATACACAATACTTGACAAAGATAAATTATGACAAAAGACAACAGCTACAATTTAATAAATTGTCTAAAATTATAAACCCTTCTCATCCTAATTATAAACCCTTCTCATCCTAATTATAAACCCTTCTCATCCTAATTATAAACCCTTCTCATCCTAATTATAAAACACAGGGGTTGTACGAGATGTATTCCCATCAATTAAAAATTGTTTTGTTTCGTTTTGTATGATAAAAATAATATTCCTAATTGTGATCTTTTTAAATTCTCTTTTCTTTCCTAGCTTTTCTGACATCTTTATTTGCTTCCTCTTTCCACGACAAATTAGTAGTTTTGTCTCATTTTAGTGGGACACGATATGCTCAACCTAGACACATGCCCTGTCATATTATTGCGCATATTCAAAGATGAGACCTTGGGGCCTGGTAAAAGGTGAAGGTAGCCCAACAGCATATGCTGCCGTCAAGTGTTGGGAACTTCACGTGTCCTTAGGGTTACCAGACGCCCTTCATTTGTCTCTTGCACACATCTTTGACACTCAGCTGACGTCTCCCGACAAGGCGACTATTCTTTTGCCATATACCAGTTTTCCGTAGAAAATATCTTTGGGGATGCTGTCGTAAAACGTGTGTGTAAACCCACTTCTTAGTTAATACACTATGTCGAGATACAAATATGCCCCAGCCAATCAACGAGCAACGTTCACCAGTCTCTGAGCCAGAATAAATTAGGCATAAGCCCTGTTTTTCGGGACTCGGTCTCGGCCATCTTGTTCTCCCAAAATGGCGGCAGACAGAATAAAATTAGGCATAAGCCCTGTTTTTCGGGACTCGGTCTCGGTCACGGATTGTACCAAACCGCATATAACCAATCAGCTTGCCACGCCGAGAACCAATCAAAAGCATTCCTTAAGCAGTAAAAGTTACCTGCATCTACCTATACTACTGGACAAAAGTTAAGGGCCACCAAGAAAAACTCCTCTATGGACCAATTAAATGCAACCAGGTGTAAACAATTTATTACAAAATAAAGTTGATTCATCCGTGGAAAAGATCAGTCAAGTGTTTTTTAATAATGTGTGACTTACTAACAAAAAGAAATTCAACTCACTTTTTCACCTTTTGAACTAGTGGGGCGTGCTGCAAAAACTCGTGGTTTTTGCAACACGCCCCACTAGTTCAAAAGGTGAAAAAGTGAGTTGAATTTCTTTTTGTTAGTAAGTCACACATTATTAAAAAACACTTGACTGATCTTTTCCACGGATGAATCAACTTTATTTGGTAATAAATTGTTTACACCTGGTTGCATTTAATTGGTCCATAGAGGAGTTTTTCTTGGTGGCCCTTAACTTTTGTCCAGTAGTATATATATATATATACGGGCGAGTTTTATTCAAAATCTCACACATCAACACGAAGGCCAGCTAGCAACCTACTGGAGAAGAGAGGGCTGTCAAGATTGATTTATGCTTACCTGCATTGACCGGGCAGACTTGCTTCACTAGTCGAGTCAAAATCTAGCTTGTATAAATCTTAGAGGGTTTTATTCGTGTCATCCAACCTGAGGTCGTATGTCGAGTCAATCCAGCTGCCTGGAACTTCGCAGGAGCACAGTGATTGTACCGGAACTACCTCCTTAGTCCCCCTCAGTCTTGGGTGGGCTAAAGGAACGATCCTCAGCAGGTGTCGTGTGAACCAAACTAAGAAGGACAAAACTTTTGAGAGATGAGTACACATTAGTACCATTTCCGTCGGCAATTGTGAGCATTTAACGGTCAAGGAAGAAAAAGTGATTTATCGTAGTAAGAGACAAGATTAACAGCATAGCTGATAAATAATATATATATACTTAACTAACAGCACAGCTGATATAAATTTGTTTCCTATAATTGGAAGACTTGTAATATACGGTATATAAATATTTATATCAATCATATGTAAACTTACAAATCCATTGTATTCCATCTTCCAACATCCAACCTTCAGCACAAGAGTAAAAAGTGTATATACTAAATAAATAATAAGGAAATTGTATTTGAACGACTTGTCAATTTTATAATTGTTAAGTTAAATCTGTTTCCTTGTTTTAATATCACAGTTAGTTGCACAGCGGGGTGGCATTTTATGACTGTCTCCTCTCTACTAATTTTTCGAGATCAGATCATTCACAGCCGTAACTAATTTGTGATACCAGTAGTTCTCTCATACACTGGGACTTCACCATTTTTCTGCAGAAATTCTACTTCTGTATTGTCAGTACTATACTGATCCTAGAGCCAATAAAAACCTCATGCTACAGATGCGACCACGCTTTCTGTCAATTTGATGTTAAATTTTTTGACTGCAAGCTATAAACTTCTTGAAAAATTATGTTTTAGCTTTTTAGTGCATTAAAAGCGTGTGTTTAAAATATTTTTTGTTCATAGTGAGTTTGGAGTTTCCCAAAACACGCGTAAGGCAGGAAAAGGCTGCTGCAGCTTTGCCAATTTCTGTGTCATGTGAGAGTTTGTCATTCATGGTAGACCCCACTAATGTGAAGTGGTGCAACACTGCCAATTCATAGCTATCGATAGTAATAACTGGTGCAACATCCATATCCTGACCGATCATCCGAAGCTTCAGTGGACAACGTCGACGGTGCGGGGCAAATCCTGCAGACGATGAACACTGTTGGCACGAAGCACATGCTTCTATTTGTCGGCTACATACTGGGTAAAGTTAACGTCATGAACATGGAATTCCAGTCCGAGAACTTCCGTCTTCACAAAGTGTACACGAGTGTAACAAGAGAGTATCGTTTTCTTCTCAGTATGTTTATTAGGCAGGAAGTATTGCAGCATGAGCATCGCACTCTTGCCGACATTGATCCTTCGGATGTACAGGTGCACAAGAAACTGAATTACATTGAGCTGGGTGGACGATGTGAAGCGCAGTTAATGCGACAACCGTTACGAGATAAAGAAGTCCAGTTTCCATGGATGCATTGGCATACCTGATTGAACTTTGTACTCAAATACGACGCAGGTTCCCACTTGAACAAAACAGTGTTCTGGCGCAAATGCAGCTGTTGGATCCAAAGCAAGCTCTCGATATCAACAAACCTTCTGTCATTCCATTAGCAGCGCAGTTCCCAACAGTTGTTTCAGAAGAGAGCCTTGATCGTCTGTCTGATCAATGGCGAGAACTGGCATTGTACCGAAAAGATCTTGGACATCTAGTGGATGAGGATCTGCCCGCAGTGTGGCTGGGACTGCAACAATTAATATATGCTAATAACCAGAAGAAATTTGATGTTTTGGCTGACCTCATGTGCACGCTTATGGCACTACCTCACTCTTCAGCATGCGTCAAAAGAGTTTTTTCGAAGGTTAACTTAGTTAAAACTAAACAAACCAACAAGCTTTTGTGTGAAACAGTTTCCAATCGAATACTAGCCAAGCAAGCAGTTGCCAAAGATGGAGTTTGTCATAAGTTTAATCCTAGTAAAAGCGTGGTTGAAGATGTGCGTGAAGGACGTTGTCGGCAGAGATATGCAAAGATTTTGGAACTTCACAATCAAGATTACACGGTGTCAATTCATGCATATGATCTTGACGAAGGAGAAGTTGTCGACGTGGATGCCGAGTCTCTGACAAGTGACATTTTTCAACAGTAACAAGTTAAAACTAACATTTTATATTTAATTTGAGGAACATTTTGTTAATGTAACTAATGTAAGTATATTACTGTTAAAATATCTCACTTTCAAGAGTTCATATATTGGGGTGTTATTTAAATCATTTTTATTTAATTGTGAATTTTTGGTAATTAAAAAAAAAAAAAATGAAGAAATACATAAAAATTGGTAGCACACAGATTATTTGTGCTAAAGATGCACATAAAAGATTATGTAAGCATCGTCTATCCCGTGTATTTGAGGCATAAAATAATCTGGGTATTTCTGGGGTTTTTTTTAGAAGAACATCTGGGTTTATCTCTAGAACTTGAGTGGCAACGCTGATTGGGTAGACTGGAGCGTGAACTTTGTCGCAACAAGAAAGCACCCACTCTTTCAGGATAAAGCAAAAATTTGGATGCGGACAGCGGAGCTAACTCTTGAGGGACAAATGCTGAGTGACCTTTCCTAGCGTTTGTGTTTATTTACAACATGGCCGACCTCAGTCAAAGTTTGAAGGACTACATATCACGATCAAATAAAGATGTCCCATCTACATCCAAGTACTCATTACTGAGCCCCAATAAATGGTTTTCATCCGGCGAGGACATCGAAGGTAAGCCTCAAACAGAGGCAGCTAATGGTTGGTTTGCTGATGCCCAGTCGGATCCATTTCTGCCAAGTTTGGTTAGTAGACCCTAGGCCTATAGCCTACATTTCTACGTTTGACCTCTTGTAGAAGATTATTAATTGAATTGGATTAATCGTTTTCTATGTCTACAGGCAGAAAAATGTAGGATTTATGCAGTGTGTCTGTTGTGTGGTGCTGTGAGCCGATGTAAAATAACCTAAAGTACCAAAATAGGTTGAAATTGAAAAGGGCCAACCGTGGGACGTGTCTTCCATTTTGCCTGAACTTCTATCAAACCGGCGGCCAATTTAGTCTGCCGCGTCGTTACATTTAGCATTTGAATTTATGTTAGGTTTTTTTTTTTTAATATTTATGAAAATAAACAAAAATCCCGTTCAACCTCTGATGGGTTATAATTAGGATATATATTGTTTTCAATTCCAAATAATATGAACAACTGCCGACATGAGAAAGTGGCATCACATTTGTAAATAGGGACAATCACAATTGTGCTTAGGTCTATACGCAACAAACAAACAAACAAACAAAAAAATCAAGAAGAAACTCTGAACAAGAATAATATTAAAGTGAAGGGGTGTAAAGGCCTGGTGGTTCTAGTTATATAACGGACTTTACCAGATATTTAATTGACTTTCATCTGTTTAAAGTCACATGCATTGTAAGAACAGCATCAGACCTTCACATTCCCAGCCACTATATATTAACTCTTAAAGGCCGGAACGACGCTGATAGCGTACATCCGCAAAACCCCTAAAAGCCGAAACGACGTTGGGAACGTCACTTTTGTGTTCCGTGAAATTTGTTCCGTATTTTCGTTATGACTCATAACTGAATACTATATGTAGAATATCACTAAAAATCCTTCATATTCTAATTCTACATTCATTTATCTTTACTGTGATGTATAATATGTGTGTCTTTGTTGTGTAATAACTCAGAAACTTTAGAATTTATAAAGGTACTGCTTTAAGGTACAAAAATAATTCTGGCAAAACTGATCAAAAAATTCCGGCCTGCAAGAGTTAACATGTGTTCGTGTTAAATATTGTTTGACTATATTATGCAGTTCCCTAGGTCTGTCTATTCTCAACACCTCCTCTATATTTATAGGTAAGTTGGATGCCTGTAAATAATCCAATATTGGTATTCTCATTTGGTCATACCTCTTACATTTTAACAAGAAATGTTCTATATTATTGTCTTGAAGACATCCTGCACAGTAAGGTTCTTCTATTCTGAAATAGCCTTTTCCCAGCTGTAGTCTGAGAAGTTTCTTATTACTGGGAATTTTCAATTTATGTTAGGTCTCTTCTTCTTGGATCTTTAGCCCCTGACTGACAAATCAGTCAGTGGCCATCACGCCTAGTGGCGTCTTGTAGGGCAGCAACAAACTGTCCCCATTTTGCTCGGGCCTTGGCCATCCTTCATGCCGTGCCCCAACTCTGGGTATATGCTTTGCATCTCAGCTTCCACTGTTGTCCGCCAGGTTGCCTGTGGTTTGCCTCTCTGTCACCGTCCTTCTGGGGTTCATAGCATAGCTGTTCTGATGATGGTGTCAGGGTTCATAGCATTGCTGTTGTGATGATGGTGTCAGGATCGCTTTAGAGGACATGGCCAACCCAGTTCCAGTGTCTCCCTGCAGTGATGGTGTGCATGCCTTTTTGACTGTATCGTGTAAGCTGTTCCTGGTTGGAGATGGTATTTGAAGAATAAAATTGAAGAATTTTCCTTCGGTTGTGTGGACCGAGGATAATTTGGACATTTCCTTTTCTGCTGCTCTCCAGCACTCCGTGCCATACAAAAGTACAGAAAGTATACAACTCTCTTATAATCCTAATTTAGTGTTTGTGTTGTACTGAGAAGATTTCCATATGTTGTTTAGATTTGCATATGTTAGGATTAGCATTCCTAAATATAAACCCAACTCTAATCCTAACAATATGGCTGATTTAATTAGCCACCGAATCAATAACACAGAGCTAGGTTGTTCACACGTAATCTATTTTTTGTCTGCATCATTACTCACCATACACAGTTTACCATAAGCAGAGGACCCTTTGTGGTTACCTGGGGTTACCTGTGGTTACCTGGGGTCTCTGAAGGGATAAACAAAAGATAGGATTACTGTAACCTCAGGCATGTCATACAAGGTGAGACAACTATGAGGTTATACAAGGTGAGACAACTATGAGGTTATACAAGGTGAGACAACTATGAGGTTATACAAGGTGCTGGCAAACTCATCATGTAGAACACATTGCCACAGAGACCACCATTATAAGAGCCTGGTACAGGTTTCCTGTAAGGAACCAGCTCTAGTGGTGGCTCCATGCTCCATAAGGAGCAAACAGAAAATAATGATGATGTGTTTAATCAATAATTTCCTGATGTGTTTAATCAATAATTTCCTGATGTGTTTAGTCAATAATTTCCTGATGTGTTTAATCAATAATGCCCTGATGTGTTTAATCAATGATGTGTTTAATCAATAATTTCCTGATGTGTTTAATCAATAATGTCCTGATGTGTTTAATCAATAATGCCCTGATGTGTTTAATCAATAATTTCCTGATGTGTTTAATCAATAATGTCCTGATGTGTTTAATCAATAATTTCCTGATGTGTTTAATCAATAATGTCCTGATGTGTTTAATCAATGATGTGTTTAATCAGTAATTTCCTGATGTGTTTAATCAATAATTTCCTGATGTGTTTAATCAATAATGTCCTGATGTGTTTAATCAATAATTTCCTGATGTGTTTAATCAATAATGTCCTGATGTGTTTAATCAATGATGTGTTTAATCAATAATTTCCTGATGTGTTTAATCAATAATGTCCTGATGTGTTTAATCAATAATGTCCTGATGTGTTTAATCAATAATTTCCTGATGTGTTTAATCAATAATTTCCTGATGTGTTTAATCAATAATTTCCTGATGTGTTTATTCAATAATTTCCTGATGTGTTTAATCAATAATTTCCTGATGTGTTTAATCAATAATTTCCTGATGTGCTTATATTTTGTCAGAATGAAGTAGATTTTTTTGTTTTGTTTGCATAAGTATTTGTACAGATAATGATTTTCTAATTCCAGACAAAGAAACAAAGAATTTTAGGCTTTATCATCTGTTTGTTGATGGGAACATTTTGCTTAAGCTTGGTAAGTTGGCAACAGTGAGTTTGTGTTAGGTTGAATTTATGAATTTGATCTGAGTGCATGCTGAGTATTTGAAGGTGAGGGAATGAAGTTGAGTGCCCGAACTTGAGTACATATTATTGAATACTTGCAGGTCAGTTTGTGAAGGTGAGTACATGCAGCGAATATGTGAATTTGAGTACTTGCATCTGACTGTGTGTAGTTGGGTACCTGAATTTGAATGTCTGAAGTTAAAAATTTCAGTGCTTGCAGTAAGTGCATGATGTTGAATACACAAGGGTCAGTTTGTGAAGTTTAGTACGTGCAACTGAATATGTGCAGTTGAGTGGCTTGATTTGAATATGTGAAGCTGATTGTCAGCAGCTAACGTTTACATGTCGAGATAGGCTGCATGGAAAAGGGGAATGCATAGCAGAAGTGTTTTGTGTGAGCTACATTGTCTTTTGAACCACTACAGCAGTCATGAAAAACAGCTAGAGAATCATAACAAATCTAGAAAACAGCTGGAGAATCATAACAAATCTAGAAAACAGCTGTCATATATTATTTAACACTTTAACTACATGGTAGGAAACTAACAGAGCATTACAACAGGAGAAAATCTGATCATCAGAACAGCTCTTCCCCCCCTTCAAACGAGTGTTTTGTCCCTTTTATCTCCTTTACATTCTAAGGAGGACAGGGTCAGTCCCATTTGGGTCATGACACCGAAGTGTCAGCCTCCTGTTGAATTTTCCTGCTTGCGCTAGGAATTGAACAAACTCCTCCTTGGTTGTGACTTCCAATGCTCACGTAAACGTGTCTCCTTCAGCATTTAATTTAGAAATAGAGCAGTCATGATCACCAGTGAATTAAAAAAAACTAAAAGTTGGAACTTGTTTTGAGGTTTGTTAACAGTCTGTCGTGTCAGACATGAAGGGAAACTACGCATTGATACCAGCAAGATGTCAGAACCTGTCATGATCGCTCAATTTACTGCGACCTTCAAGAAAGTGCTCAGTAGCCCTCAGCATGGTGATACTGTTACAGAGAACTGGGAGCATCTACGGACCACCATTCAAAGTACTGCACTTGCCACCTTTGGTAAGAAAACAGTGAAGTCAAATGACTGGTTCGATGCTTCATCAGATGTGATGACACCTGTCATTGAAGCTAAGAGCAGTGCTGCGAATGAATACGAACGTTCACCGAGTGCTAGAACCCTACAGATCCTGAAGGCTACGAGAAGCAAAGTTCAACAAACTGCTCGACGCTGTGCAAATGACTATTGGCTCCAGCTCAGTGAGAGCATCCAGACCGCAGCGCAAACAGGCAACATTAAACAAATGTATGATGGTATAAAGAAAGCCCTTTGTCCCCAAAAATCAAGACGTCGCCGCTAAAAACCATCAGCGGAGAGAAGCTAACCGATAAGGGTAAGCAGATGGAGAGGTGGGTCGAGCACTACTCTGAGCTTTACACTAGAGAAAATACTGTTACGCCTGCAGCCCTTGATGCTGTAAAATGTCTGTCAACTATGGAGGAGCTGGATGCCGAACCAACATTAGAGAGCAAGGCCATTGATAGCTTGGCCTCTGGCAAAGCACCAGGCAGTGATGGGATTCCTCCTGATTTAATCAAATGCTGTAAGAGCACGCTATTACATTCCCTGCATAGGGTGCTGTGCCAGTGCTGGGAAGAGACAACTATTCCTCAAGACATGCGAGATGCCAAGATTGTAACACTGTATAAAAATAAAGGAGACAGAAGTGATTGCAATAACTACAGTGGCAACTCTCTCCTTAGTATTGTTGGTAAGGTTTTTGCCAGAGTCATCTTAATGCGACTACACAAGTTAGCTGAGCGCATATATCCAGAGTCACAGTGTGGATTCCGAGCTGGTAGATCAACAACAGACATGATCTTTTCTCTCTGCCAGCTTCAGGAAAAATCAAGAGAGCAGAAAATGCCCTTATATATCACCTTTATAGACCTCACAAAAGCATTTGACCTGGTTAGTAGGCATGGACTCTTCAAAATCCTCCTGAAAATAGGCTGCCCTGCTAAATTTCTGAAAATGATAAAGTCATTCCATGACGACGTGAAGGGAACAGTCCAATATGTTGGAAACACATCACAACCCTTTGACATACGAAGTGGCGTTAAACAAGGCTGTGTTCTGACTCCGACCCTCTTCGGGATCTTCTTTGCCTTACTCCTGAAACATGCATTCAGAGATGCAGCTGAAGGAATATGCCTTCACACTAGGTCAGATGGCCGTCTGTTTAATCTTTCAAGGCTGAAGGCAAAAACAAAAATCAGAAGGGTCACTATAAGAGACTTGTTGTTGGCTGATGATGCTGCAGTCGTCACTCAAAGCCAACAGGAGCTTCAGAACTTGATGAATCGCTTCACCCATGTATGCAAGGACTTTGGCCTCACAATAAGTCTAAAGAAAATAAATGTGCTGAGTCAGGATGTGGGTGCTGCACCAGTTATCACTATCGATAACTATGAATTGGCAGTGGTGCACCACTTCACATGCCTGGGGTCTACCATCAATGACAAACTCTCACTGGACACAGAAATTGACAGCCGCATTGGCAAAGCTGCAGCTACTTTTGCCCGCCTCACATCGCGTGTTTGGGGAAACCCCAAACTCACAATGAAGACCAAGGCTTCGGTATATAACGCCTGCGTCACCAGCACTCTCCTATATGGCAGTGAGACTTGGACAACCTATGCTAAGCAAGAAAGAAGGCTTAATACCTTCCATTTGCGGTGTCTATGCCACATCCTCGGCATCTCATGGAAAGATAAAGTGACAAATGTCAAGGTGTTATCACGTGCTGGCCTTCAAAGCATGTATACACTGCTTAGACATCGCAGACTACACTGGCTTGGCCATGTCCGCCGCATAGAAGATGGTCGCATCCCGAAAGATATCTTCTACGGACAACTGGCAGATGGCAAAAGAACAGTTGGGTGACTGCAGCTGAGGTTCAAAGATGTGTGCAAGAGAGATATGAGGGCACTGGACATAAATTCAGCAACGTGGGAGGATGAAGCTGCCGATCGCTATTTACAGCGCCACCTCAGATTGGGCGAGAAGAAGCTTGCACAACAAGCTGAAGAGAGGAGAAAATGTCGAAAGGAGCATCAGGAAAATAAGCAGCTGAGGGCTGTCACCTCAGGGGTGCATTCCCATAGTCAGTTATGACTGAAGGGGCTATTATTATTATTATTATTATTATGATTATTAGAGCAGTCATGATCACCAGTGAATTAAAAAAAACTAAAAGTTGGAACTTGTTTTGAGGTTTGACAACAGTGGAGTCTTCAGTGGCTTTCTTCAGCTCATACGGTTGTACAAATATTATATTGTGATTTCATATTTTATTTCAAGGATGGTAATATATAGTGTGATAATATGTATATGTTTTTAGAGTAATAATGTTTTTAAGAGTAATAATACTAACATATTGTCACTGGTAACTATGGAAACTGCTACCAAACTGCTGTCATGCCCAGAATAATTTGGGCATTTAGCTTCAGCTGAGGAAAGAAGCTAGGCCTAGTGTTAAAAACAGTTATCAAGAAAGCAAGACAAAGGATGTTAACGTATGGATGCTAAGAATGAAGACAAATACATGACACTTTTTGTGTCTATGACTTCTTGTTTCTTTTTATTTTGTTTTTTAATTTATGGAGAAAAATATCCTGTTTCCTGATGGGTCATAATTAGACCATTGCTGTTTTGATATTATCAATAAACTGTTGAATTAGGCCATTTATTGTTGATGTTGATTGTATCAACAGACTGTTCAAATAGACTATAAATTGTTGATGTTGAATTAGGCTATTTATTGTTGATGTTGAATGTATCAACAAACTGTTGAATTAGGCTGTGTATTGTTGATGTTGAATTAGACCATTTGTTGTTGACGTGAAACGTATCAGCAGACTGTTGAATTAGACCATTTGTTGTTGATGTGGAACGTATCAGCAGACTGTTGAATTAGACCATTTGTTGTTGATGTGGAATGTATCAGCAGACTGTTGAATTAGACCATTTGTTGTTGATGTGGAGTGTATCAACAAACTGTTGAATTAGACTGTGTATTGTTGATGTTGAATTAGACCATTTGTTGTTGATGTGGAATGTATCAGCAGACTGTTGAATTAGACTGTGTATTGTTGATGTTGAATTAGACCATTTGTTGTTGATGTGGAACGTATCAGCAGACTGTTGAATTAGACCATTTGTTGTTGATGTGGAACGTATCAGCAGACTGTTGAATTAGACTGCGTATTGTTGATGTTGAATTAGACCGTTTGTTGTTGATATGGAACGTATCAGCAGACTGTTGAATTAGACCATTTGTTGTTGATGTGGAACGTATCAGCAGACTGTTGAATTAGACCATTTGTTGTTGGTGTGGAACGTATCAGCAGACTGTTGAATTAGACTGTGTATTGTTGATGTTGAATTAGACCATTTGTTGTTGATGTGGAACGTATCAGCAGACTGTTGAATTAGACCATTTGTTGTTGATGTGGAACGTATCAGCAGACTGTTCAATGAGTTTATAGCTCTTGCTCTGTTTACTTGATTTCAGGCATCATTGTATCTTCCTATGCTGGTTCTGAAAGCAAGAAAATTTGCTCTCCTGTACAGTCTTGGTAGCTTATTTGTCATATCAAGGTAAGAGTTGGGTTTATTCACCGTAATCACTTGGTATTTAGTTCATCACATCATGATAGTGGTTGGTGTTATTCATCTTTAACTCTAGTCAACCCAGCTGTAAACCTGACTGCTCCTGAGTTAGGGAAGGCAAAGGGAACTGGTCACCCCCAACCTCTCGATGATGGACCTAGTCTCTAACACTTCACTCCCCTACGGCAGTCTATGCTATGGGACTACCTTGACCTTTTACTGACTTGATAGTCGGACCTTATTCATCACATCAGTGTAGGGTTGGTTAATCCACATGCACTGACATGGCAGCATATTCAACATAAGAAGGTAAGAGTTGGGTTTAGTCACCTGTACTCACTTGATCTTCTTTGATCCTTAGCCGCCGACCGTCAAAGCAGTCAGTGGCCATCACGCCTAGTGGCGTCTTGTAGGGCAACAACAAATTGATTCCACTTTGCTCGGTCGGCGGCCATCCTTCGTACAGTGCCCCAACTCTGGTTCATTCTTTGCATCTCAGCCTCCACAGTCCTCCGCCAAGTTGTTTTTGGTCGGCCTCTCTTTCGTTTTCCTTCAGGGGTCCATAGCATAGCTGTTCTTGTGATGGCATCGGGGTCTCTTCTGAGGACATGGCCAACCCAGCTCCAGCGTCTGCCAGCTATGATGGTGTGCATGTCCTCTTGCTTGCTCCGAGTAAGCAGATCTTGGTTGGTGATGATATTCGGCCAAAAGATTCAGAAAATTTTTCTTAGGCATGTTGTGTGAAAAGAGGACAATTTCGACATTTCCTTCTCTGTAACTCTCCAGCTCTCCACGCCATAGAGAAGCACAGAAAGCACACAGCTCTGATATAATCCTAATTTTGTGCTTGTGCTGTACTGAGAGGACTTCCAGATATTGTTTAGACTAAAAAAGGCTGTTCTTGCTTTGTTCATTCTGTTGTTGATGTCTTTGCTTGCTCCGCTGTCTGGTGTTACTATGCATCCTAGGTATGTGAAGGCATCTGTCTGTTCCATTTGCTGATTCCTTACTGATATGGGCTCAGGGTTGCTCACATTGAGCGTCATGACCTCTGTCTTCTTTAGGTTGATGTTCAAGCCCACCTGCTGGCTATACTTATTAAGTCTATCCGTTTTTTCCTGGATGTGTTGATGTGAATGTGCTAGCAGTGCAATGTCATCTGCATATTCCAGATCTTCCAATGTAGAAAATGTAGTCCATCTTATTCCTCTTGGATTGCCCTCTGTTGTCTGGCGCATCACTCAGTCTATGACTGTTAAAAATAGACTGGTTGATAAGGGGCATCCCTGTCATACTCCTGTCTTCACTTCAAAGGTTAGGTTGCTCTGCCCAACACTACACGTAAAGTTGGCATAAAGGCTTTTTATGATTGACGCTATGCAGCTTGGAATTCCATAAACCCTCAGTATTTTCCATAAACTGTCCCAATGTATACTGTCAAAAGCCTTTTCAAAATCAACGAAATTAATGTACAACTGTCTTTGCCATTCTGAGCACTGCTCTATAATGTTCCTGAGAGTAAATATATGATCTACACATCTTCTGTTCTTTCTAAATCCTGCTTGTTCTTTCCTCAGTTTGTGGTCTACTGCTTTTGAGATTCTCTGTATAATTATCCTGCCTAGTATTTTGCTGGGAACTGAGAGAAGAGTTATTCCTCTCCAATTATTGCAGTCTGCAAGATCTCCCTTCTTGGGCAATTTGACAATTATTCCTTTTCTCCACTCTGTTGGTGTTGTCCCTGTTTTCCAGACTTGTGCAAATAGTGGTTCTAATAGTTCTGCTGCTAGCTCTGGGTCTGTCTTAAATAGCTCTGCATTTAAGTTATCATGACCAGGAGCTTTTCCATTCTTTAACCCTTTGATTGCTGTGATGATTTCTTCTTTTCGTGGGATGTCTGTATTAACCTCTAGATCATTTTCAGCCTCAGGAACATTCAATTGTGTCTCTGTTGGTTCCTTAACTCTTAGTATACGAGCGGCCTTCTAGAGAGGCTGATGATCGATCCCCGTCAATAGCGAAAATTTATAGCTGAATGCATGTTTCAAACCACTGATCAATTTAGTTACGTGCATGATGTAGGGGTTTCATTTCTTCACATTTTGATATATAACACTTATGTTATCTTTATAAATAAATTATTTATTGCAAAATCTGTAATGGTAGTCATGAAAGGCAGCTCGTATACTAAGAGTTATTCAGAGTTTCTCTGAAATGCTCTGCCCATCTTGTTTCCTGTCCCTCTACTGTTGTGATGAGATTTCCTTGCTTATCTCTTACTAATGTGATATTGTTTGCACCTCGTTTTCCACTGATGATTTTAGTTATTTTGTATACTGTGCTTTGTTCATTTCTCAGTGCTGCCTCTTCTGCCTGTCTTGCAAGGTCATCCAGAAATGTCCTTTTGTTAGCACGGGTTTGACATTTAACTTCCTTGTCCAGCTGACTGTACTGTTCACTATATATTGCCTTTAATCTGGGAGACTTAGCTTCTGTTTTCTTTCTTTTCATTTCCTTTCTCTTCGCTATGGTGTTTAGCGTATGGTGTTATCCAGTCTTGGCTCTTTCTTTCCTGGAATCCCAAGCATGACTTGCTGCTTTCCTTGTATATTGTTGAGATGGTGTTGAATCTCTGGTCAACATCATCGGTCTCTGTTCTTTCCTGGCTTTTGATAATCTCATATCTTCTCTTTATGTCGACCACGAAAGCTTTTCTGGTGAGGGGATCCTTCAGTTTCGTGATGTATCTTTTCTGTTTGACTGCAACTGGTCCAGCAGCTCTGAGTTTCACTTTCAGTCTTGCTACTACTAGGTGATGATCACTTCCCACATCTGCGCCTCTTCTTACTTTCACGTCTTGTAGTGCATGTCTCCATCTGCCATTGATCATTATGTGATCTATCTGGTTTCTGTCTCGTCCGTTTGGTGATTCCCATGTTAACTTGTGCACTTCCTTGTGTTGAAAAAGTGTTCCTCCAATGACCAGGTTGTTAATACTGCAGAAGCTTATTAATTTATCCCCATTCTCATTTGCTGTTCCACTGCCGCATTTCCCCATTACTCTTTCGTTATAATTATTGTGTGCTCCCACTTTCGCATTTAGGTCTCCCATTACTATAATGAGATCGTACCTGGGTGTAGTTTCCATTTCTTTTTGTACCTGTTGATAGAACTCGTCCTTGATCTCTTCATCGCTGTCATTTGTTGGTGCATAGCATTGTATAATTGTGGTGTTGGTGAACCTCCCTCTTAGTCTTGCTCTTATCAGTCAGTTGTTGATGGGTTTCCATTCCAGTAAAGACCTTTCCATTCCTTTCTTCAGGATAATGGCTACACCTTCGTTGTGCTGACCATCCTCTCTGCCAGAATAAAGTACTGTTTCCCCTGTAGCTGTTTTTATTCTCCCCCTACCTGTCCATCTGCTCTCGCTTATTCCCAGGATATGTATCTTGTAGTTCCTCATCTCTGCTGTGATTTGTCTCAGCTTCCTGCCTCATTCATAGTTCTGACGTTCCAAAAACCAATTCTGGTTTTGTGTTTTGTGGTCGGAGCATCCGTTTTCATGCCAGTGGCTTCCTTTCGGCTTTCACCACTGTCAGTCATACGAGCCTGAGACTCCGGATGTCTGTCCCGCAGCAAAGTTTTTCCATTTATTGTTGTTTCCGTAACGTGCAATTTTTTTTACATAGACAGGGGTGTCAGCCCTGTGCTAAAACCCCCAACCTGGAGGACCAGAGTACCGGCTTTTGTCTGACCCCTACCCACGCAGACCAGTCCAGCTTGGTTGAACCTACCAGGAGTAAATCTCCCACTGGCATAGCTCTGGACTCACTTGATAGTCGGACCTTATTCATCACATCAGTGTGGGGTTGGTTTATCCATATGCACTGATATGGCAGCATATTCAACATAAGAATGTAAGAATTGGGTTTAGTCACCTGTGCCCCACTTGATAGTTTAATCACATTTCACTTGGTAATGTGTCATTTCAAGATCAGGTCTGAGATCCTCAAGCTCTGCTCACTTGGTAATGTGTCATTTCAAGATCAGGTCTGAGATCCTCAAGCTCTGCTCACTTGGTAATGTGTGAATTCAAGATCAGATCTGAGATTCTCTATCTCTGCTCACTTGGTAATTAATTTATCACATCAAGATCAACTGTGAGTGTGTCTAGCACGTACAGACTGTGTAGTTAATTTCTTAAGCTTAATTAAAGATTTAATAACAGATGAATGGAAAGCAGAGTGGGATGGAAATCTGAAAGGAAGACATGCATATAAGTTGTTCAAGGCTCCAACAAGAAAATGTCAGATATCTAGGGAATTGAAAATTACCAGTAATAAGAAACTTCTCAGACTACAGCTGGGAAAAGGCTATTTCAGAATAGAAGAACCTTACTGTGCAGTATGTCTTCAAGACAATAATATAGAACATTTCTTGATAAATTGTAAGAGGTATGAACAAATGAGAATACCAATATTAGATTATTTGCAAGCATCCAACTTACCTATAAATATAGAAGAGGTGTTAAGAGTACGAACGAACAAACTTTATTTTCAAAGGGTTAAGAATTGGGCACGCAGGCCCGTCTTACATTCTGCCCTTCTTCTCTCTGTCATTTTACATACCTAGGGACAGTAGGCAGACCTAGGGAACTGCATAATATAGTCAAACAATATTTAACACGAACAAATGTTAATATATAGTGGCTGGGAATGTGAAGGTCTGATGCTGTTCTTACAATGCATTTGACTTTTAACAGATGAAAGTCAATTAAATATCTGTTAAAGTCAGTTATATAACTGGAACCACCAGGCCTTTACACCCCTTCACTTTAAAATTATTCTTGTTCAGAGTTTTTTCTTGATTTTGTTTGTTTGTTTTTTTAATTTTATTTTTTATATATTTTTAAATTTATTTTTATTTATTTACCTTATAAGCACAATTGTGATTGTCCCTGTTTACAGTGATTTGACAAATGTGATGCCACTTTCTCATATCGGCAGTTTTTCATATTATTTGGAATTGAAAACAATATATATCCTAATTATAACCCATCAGAGGTTGAATGGGGGAAAAAAAAATAGTTAATTTCTCATATCAAGTTACCAGTTGGGTTTGTGCAGCTGGACTGTTTTTGTTCATAATTTCAAGGCAAAGGTTTATTTAACCACTTGTACCAACTTGGTAGTTTATTAATTATATGAACGTAAAGGGTTGGTTTGCTCCTCCATCCTCACCCACTTTGTAGTTTATTCATTATGTCAATATGAGAATTTATTTTGTCCTTCCATAAAGATCTTCTTCTTTTTTTCTTCTTTGATCCTTAACCGCCAACCGCCAAAGCAGTCAGCGGCCATCACGCCTGTTGGCGTCTTGTAGGGCAGCAACAAATTGATTCCACTTTGCTCGGTCAGCGGCCATCCTTCATACAGTGCCCCAACTGTGGTTCATTCTTTGCATCTCAGCTTCCACAGTTCTCCGCCAAGTTGTTTTTGGTCGGTCTCTCTTTCGCTTTCCCTCAGGGGTCCATAGCATAGCTGTTCTTGTGATGGTATCAGGGTCCCTTCTGAGGACGTTGCCAACCCAACTCCAGCGTCTGTCAGCTATGATGGTGTGCATGTCCTCCTGGTTACTCCGTATAAGTAGTTCTTGGTTGCTGATGGTGTTTGGCCAAAAGATTCGGAGAATTTTCCTTAGGCAGATTGTGTGGAAGGAGGACAGTTTCGACATTTCCTTCTCTGTTACTCTCCAACATTCCACACCATAGAGAAGCACAGAAAGTACACAGCTCTCATATAGTCTTAATTTGGTGTTTGTGCTATACTGGGAAGACTTCCAAATGTTGTTGAGAATAGCAAAGGCTGTTCTCGCTTTATTCACTCTGTTGTTAATGTCCTTGCTTGTTCTGCCGTCAGGTGTTACTATGCATCCTGGGTAAGTAAATGTGTCTGTCTGTTCTAACTTCTGGTTCCTTACTGCTTCCATAAAGATGTCGAGACATATTTGCTTTCAAGTCTGCCAGACTTATATTCCTGCTGTTTATATAGAAATTCTTCTGTTAATTAAATGCCATGGTTAATTCATTAAATTCTGCATTAGTGGGAGCAACACCCTGTCCTTAGCTAGGTGGTGGGTGAAAGGGGTTTACAGGAATAACTTACATCTACCGTGATTGTTATCAGCGCCTAAAGAAGTCATGGGAAGTTGACTCTAAAATAAAAGACGTGTAAAAGTCACTGTCGTTATGGCCATAGGGGGTTAAAGTGGTCAAAGCGTTACCTATCTTAGCTCTTAGTATACGAGCGGCCTTCTAGAGAGGCCGATGATCGATCCCCATCAATAGCGAAAATTTATAGCTGAATGCATGTTTAAAACCACTGAACAATTTAGTTACATGCATGATATAGGGGTTTCATTTCTTCACATTTTGATATATAATACTTATGTTATCTTTATAAATAAATTATTTATTGCAAAATCTGTAATGGTAGTCATGAAAGGCAGCTCGTATACTAAGAGTTAGGCCACAGTTTTATAACGTGGGATGATCGCTTTCTTTCTTTGCTGCCTTTGCCCGCCCACTTTGCCATGGCTGTCCAAAATGTGATGACATTTTTAAAGAGTGAAACCTTCATACATGGAGTGTTTGAATAAATGATTAAATGTCCCTTATAGAGCATGGGATGACAACTGCTGGACTTAAGCATTAAACAGGAGTTGTGAACCACAGCACTTCATGTTTTCTAGCGATGGTGGACTCTGTAGCAGATAGATTTACATGGTGAATGTGCTAGGCTCATGAATAATTCACTTTAGTCACTTCTTATAACATCTGTTTGAATGTTTCAGTTCATATTATTTCTTAAAAGAACAAAGAAAACAATAACGTATGTTGGGAGTAGTGTTCTCTCATGTCTTTTGTTGACATGTCTGTAGAATAGTATGTCATCATCATTGTTGACCTTTCTGCTTCTTATGGAGCATGGAGACCCAGCACTGCAGCTGTTGCTTGAGACCATTCATGTGCTGTAGCAGCAATGGTTTCTCTAGTCATTTGTTTTACACGGGGTCTTCGCCCACATGACCAGCCTCATATTGGTTGTTGTTGTTTAACTGTGGCTGCTGAACTTCTCGCTCTTTTGCAGCCAATACCAAGTTGAAGATACCTTGGTATTATCTACAGTGTAGATCTAGTCTCCTCCTGTGGCTTTTCTGCCATTCCGAAACATGTTGAGTTGAAGTCATGAGCTCCAGTTTCTCCAGCTTGGCTTGCATTTAAAGGATCGTCACTTCTGGTCCCAAGCTAGGAGTAAGAAGTGCATGGCATACTGTGCACTCCCCGCCATCCAAGGGGCTTTCCAACTATGCAGAGCTAAACTACTGGGCTCTGGTTCTGGGCTCTCCCGAGGAATTGTCAAGTCCTACACAGAGCCACTTATCAGCCCCCCCCCCCCCCCCCCCCCCCCCCCCCCCCCTGCCTATCACAAGGTCAATAGTAAGATCCTCCTACATGCATCCAACCAAGTCAAAGCCAAAGAATCCTGTATGGGGTTCAAGTAACTTCTCCAAGCTTAGTGTGCAATGCTGGATTCTCAACAAGTTTCACCGGGGGGGGATCCCTGGAAGTGTGTGGATGATTTCAAGAGTCAGTGAGGGTGTACTTAGAGCCTCACAGACTGAGGTTCACTTCCACATATGTATATTGTAGCATTGTGCATAGCCAGGGTCATATAAAGATGACCCCCAGATATGCCACCATGCATCCTAATATTGGTAACCTCTTTTGACACTCCTGTTGAAGCAGTAGTCCTAATTTTTTTTTTTGTCTTGGGGATCCCCGGGAACATTTGGGGCAGACATAGTACATGATCCAGTGATATAACTGTATCACAAACATTAATCTAAGCAATATTTAAATGATGTCTACTCAAATGTGAACTAATGTCGTGAATACATGCTTGTACACACACTATTAGCTGTAGTGTAGCAGCAAGATGTCACAGTATGTCATCTGGTGACGTGAAGTCATAATCATCTGACATATGTTTCAGCTTTGCTCTTTTATGGGGTCCCATGCACCATTTGAAACATCTTTTCTCTGCGGGACGTCTGCCTTTCACAGCGACCTATTTTGGAACAATGTTTGGAACCCTGTATTTCTCACTTTGGGTGAGTTGTAGTTAGTTGATTGAACATGTGTGTATGTCTCTGTATGATTATTACGTAAGTTTTAGACAATAGCTGGTTCTTTGAAACTTGACATTTCTGTATGAGTAAAGTTTTAGACATTCGCGTGATCTTTGAACTTGATGTTTCTATGTGAGTAAAGTGTTAGATAATAGCTGGTTCTTTGAAACTTCTGTTGTTTTTCTGTTGTCTAGTGTTCTACTTCTTTATTTCTTACGAGTGCCTGAAAACATACCTTTATGTTTGTTTAATATTTATTTACTGTTTACAGGCCTCAGGTTTCCCTTCCTTATGTGTTTTGATAATAGCTGGTTCTTTGAACTTGATGTTTCTATGTGAGTAAAGTTTTAGGCAGTATCTAAAAAAAGTTTCTCCAGCTTGGATTCCATTTAAAGGATCATCACATCTCATCCAAAGCTAGGAGTAAGAAGCACGTGGTATACTGTGCATCCAAGGGAGCTGTCCAACTATGCAGAACTAAAATACTGTGCTCTGGTTCTGGGCACTCCCAAGGAATTCTCACGTCCTACACAGAGCCACTTTTCAGCTCCCCTGCCTATCTTGGGTTCATAGTGGGATCCTCTTGCATGCAGTCAACTAGGTCAAAACCAAAGAATCACATCTCGAGTTCAAGTGACTCCTCCAAGCTTAGTGTGCAGTGCTGGGTTCTCAACAAGTTTCACCACAGGCAGAACCCCTGGAAGTGTGGATGATTTAAAGAGTCAATGAAGGTGTAATTAGCCTCACAGACAAAGGTTCACTTCCACAAATGTATATTACAGCATTGTTCATAGCTGGTGGTCATTTAAGGATGACTCCAGATATGCCTTCATGCAGTGTATGCAGATATAGTTTCATAATATCATTTGCTATAAAAAGTCAGAAATGAATTGTTCAGGGAAAAACCATATTGGTTAATATATTTCTACCTTCCTACTCATCAGGTACACAGTACAGTTTTCACAGTCATATTTGCTACTGCTCAAGTCATTGCCTTGGTTTGGTGAGTACATATACTCAGATATAGACGTCCGCAACTTTTGTAAGTTGTGACATGCTAAATTAGCAAACACAACTTATGTAAGTGGTGACATGCTAAATTACCAAACACAACTTTTGTTAGTGGAGACACACTAATTACCAAACACAACTTTTGTAAGTTGTGACATGGTAAATTATCAAACACAGCACAGGACTTTAATGTTAATGTTAATCAGAATCAACGTCACTGCACTCCGGGCAAACCCATAGGTGCTCAGTCTCGCACAGCAAATGTAGAAGGGTATGAATGCTAATTGTTCCTGTTGAGCACTAGTTGTATACATGGTGGATGCGTCCTCTAATATGCCCATCCCTGCTGGTCTTACATTTGATGCCAAATTCCAGCAGTCTTAGCCTTGATGTCATTCTCTAATAGACGAACATGCATTGCCCTCAGTATTTCTTCCTTATCCATGGATAGTGCACCTTTTATGGGTGCTCTTGAAGCTAGTCTGTCAGCTCTTTTATTGCCACGTACCCCGGCATGACCAGGACGGTAGATCCTTATCAGTTCTTGAAGATTCGATGCTTCTATGGAGGTTTTCCATTCATGTCGAAGCCAACCATTTTGGACCTTTCGAAGCATGGATTGTAAGTCTGATACAATAACTGCCTTTGTTAATAAAGTCACAGACAGCCATCTTAAGGCAGCAGTAACTGCCTCTACCTCCATTCTCATGCTGAAGGTTGTTATCATGTAAGCCCCGCTATGTTCAGCGACGGTTCTGCCCTTTACTCTAGCAGAGAAGCCCCACCCTGATTTACTACCACAGATTACAGACCCATCAGTGTACACAATGGCATCATCATCCCCAGAATTATCATTTATAAGCTGATCAATTTCCAGCTCTGCTCTCCCATTGTCCCAAGTTCTGCATTCTCTACCAAGGCTGATGATGACTTGCTGGTAGTTCATCCAGCTCTCATCTGACTTACTCCACTCTTCTCCCTTGAATATACTTTCAACTGGGGTCACCTGTCTAATAGTCTCCTCTGCCTGCGTCATCCATGACATCCCCCTCTTTATTCTTGCTCCTTTGATGTCAGTTATGTTCCCATGCAGGTGATGCCTTTTGTCTTTGGTTACATGCATATACGCTTTTACCTGGGCCATCGTATATCTGGATCTAATTGACAGCAATCCAAGCATGTGCCGCATCATCACAATAGGGGTATCTCACGTGCAGCCCAAGACTATAAGCATCTCTTTGTTTTGAATGTGTTCCATTCGTTCACATTGTGATATTGACAGCGTGAGTATTCCCAGGCCATACTCGATTACAGACCAGCTGATGATACAGGGGAAACAGTAGTCTCTGCTCCAGGTGCGCTGCAGCCATTGTTTTTAGGGCTGCCAGACCTCTCTTGCACTTCTGTATGATGTGATCAACATGGTGCTTATATGGTAGCCCACGATCAAATGTTACTCCAAGGTATTTAAACTTGTTCTACCTGTCAATTTTCTGTCCACTTAGAGTAATGTCTGGAAGATCTGCTTTCAATATGGAGTTATTCAAGGAGCACCAAAGCACACAGGCTTTGTTGAGATTGACCTTGGAGCTGGTTTCGTCGCACCATTTAGAAACTGCTTGTAGTGTCTCATGTATGGTTTTAACCATTTCATTTCTATCTGAACCAGTCCTGTAAATGAGCAAGTCATCTGCAAAAGTTAATGTTCGTCCCAAACCTGTTAGTTGGATTGCAGCTATTTTTGCTGTATAGATGTTAAACAGCACCAGTGATAATGGAGAACCCTGAGGTAATCCCAGGCTAATGTGCATTGGTTCTGATGTCCATGTTCACAAGCAAAATGCAACTGCTCTCTCAGTTAAGGCAGCTGCTATCCACCTTGTTAGCCATGGCTTTACACCACATTCCATTACACAGTCCATCAAGGTTGCAAAGTCAACACTGTTGTAAGCATCCTCTAGGTCAATTGCCAAAGCCACCGTTTCTTGTTTACCCTGGAAACCCTCATATACATCGTACGCAAATGTTCCAGCATTACCCCATGACACTTTTATTGACCTATAACTGCCCAGGGTATCAGGGAGGATGTATGCATTTTCAAGGTGGTTCATTAATTGTCTTGCCACTATCTTCTCAAGTAATTTGCCGTAGACATTTTGCAATGTGATGATTCGATAGCTGCTAAGCAGTGTGAGGTCTTTACCAGGTTTAGGAAGTGGCCGTAGGTAGCTATGTATCCAGTTTTCCGGCACCTCAGCATTCTGTATACTGGTATTGAAATTCATCACTACATTCGTAATACCTCTGTCATCAAGCTGCTTTAAACATTACGTTTCATTTCACTGTGAAACATAGGCATCAGTAAATTCTTGTCTTGTGCCATCTTGTCTTGTGCCATCTTGTCTTGTGCCATCTTGTCTTGTGACATCCATTCAAAGTGTTTCCATGTCTTGTTTATCCCTTTCATACCTGTCTCAAACTCCCTTCTCCCTGTCTTTGTAAGTATCCCTCCGTTTCTCTGACCTTGGAAATCCAGAACAAGGACTGCCTTGTATTACTATCAGCTAGTGTCCTCATTGTGTGTCCTGTCCAGTACTTGTACCTTGTCCACACTTCTTGTTTTACTGGTATTTGTAATATATCACTTAACAGTTATGTTATGGGTACAGCAATTCATGAAAAGGAACATTGAAATGTTGTGATACATTCTGTCCATACTCATGACCCACACTTTGGGAACCACTGTCTGATCTTGACACCATTGATAAAAGGACTACAAGAATATACAACTACACTCAGTGCATGTGGGAGATTGGTTTGGTTTGGTTTTAAGGGCTATCTCCATTGCACACGGACAACTCCATCAGTGCTCTGATCTCCTCCCTTAGATCACAGAAGGAGGATCTCAGCACAGCGCACAAACTCCGTAGCACCGGCGAGATTCCCAATGTGTGTATGTAGGAATCACACATTCTATAAATATTTTTTATGGTGGGTAGGCTTCTAGTTTTTAAGTTTTGCCAGGACAGCGGCCTGATAGGCCTACTCTTTATGATTTCTAACTGCCGTGGGATTTTTAACGGGCTCAACTTGCACACGGAACCTCCTATTTTTTTGCCCTCATCCGAGAAGGCTAGGCATCCGATCTCACTACCCAGGAGACCAAGAGGGAGTATAACATCATTAGGATCATTGGTTCTGAATAAAATGTCCATAAATTATATTCCCTCAACTGGGAATCGAACACGATACCTCTAGAATTTGAGGCAGACACCATTCCGACCCCTATGTGGGAGATAGAGAACATCAGCATGTCTCAGATAAAGGATGTTCTGAAAGTCCTTGTACAACTTTAAACTTTAATAATGTTGCATACACACAGCCTTGTTTCACCCCTGTTTCTACTGTAAACCATTCTGTATTCCCTTTATTTGTTCTAACACAACATCTTGCATTGTCATATAGCGCTTTGATTATATTCACATATTTTGTTGGAAAACCATAGATTGTAAGTATCTTCCACAATGATGGGCGGTTCAAAGGCTTTTTGTAGACTATCATTGTTCTTAGGCTTTTTGAAAATCGGACGAAGGTGATAATAAGTGGCGATTGCCTTTCCACTGATTCTTCTATAATTGTTCTTAGTGTGAATATTTGATCAATACATGATCGTTTCGGCCTGAAACCCGCTTGTTTCCTCTGATCTTTTGTTTCAAGCATGCAATTGCCAGTCTTTCTAGGCATATGCATTCAGTAATAATTTTCCAGGTACTGATTTAGAGATATAACCATTTTATTACACTGATCACAATTTTCAATCAGTTGCAGGATCTGAACAAAAATTACTGTCTTTTACATTGCCTCTTTTGTGGTGGTTGTATCTTCTCTCACATACTTAATTAATAATATAAAATTATGCTCTTAGAGATACTGTTTGTCATTAGTGTGCTTTAATCATTAACGCTGAAATTTCGTCAACTCCAGCAGCTTTCAAAATTTATTAATCTTTTAAACGGCTTGTTGATCTCGTCCAGCTTGAATTCATCGCACCCTGTAGAAACAGGGTGAAACAGGGGCTAGGCAGATTATGTCACCACTACTTTTTGGTCAAGCTATGAAATTATGATGAAACCTATACCCAACATTCATTTCAGGAAAACAAATAAACGGTTGGCCTGGGGGAGTGGCGTCACAACTGGATTTCACTGCTTAAAAAATTTATTATTTCCTTATAACACACCAGGATAGAAACACATCACAGTAGAGTTTCCAAATTTTGTTTCAACGCAACACCTTTCGAGACATATCAAGATTTTCCAAGACATGTTGAAGAGCTCATATAACCATTGAAGCACGTTCACAAAAGATGATAGAATGGAGATATACATAGAGGTTTAAAGGCTAGTGTACTGGCTTAACTGTTGACTTCACTGCTCATGCATCTGCGTGGAAAAAAACAATAACAGCTGTTAAAAGCTTATTCATACCAACTCTTTGCTATCAGACATGGACATTACACAATGTACAGGAGAGGAACTGTACATTGAAATACCTGAGAAAAGCTTCATATATCACCAGTTGAAAAAAAATTTAAAAAACACACACACCCACACAAATAGCCATATATCACCAGAGGTGATAAAAGAAGAGGGAAATATAAGGGATTAGCAAGTGGTTAGAGCAACACCATTCATCAGTGAGACAGAACATGCAATGTTATATGATACCTTGTTAGAATGCAGCCAGAATCTGCTACCACCACAAACCTCCAACTACAGAATTAAATTAATAAAGAGGGGAAACCTAAGGCCTGTAAACAGTAAAAAATAATACACACATTAAGTTATGTTTTAGGCGCTCATGAGAAATAAAGGAGTAGAAAACAACAGAATCAGCTTCCTAGATGCGTATTTATATATCACCTTGTCTGGCCTGCATTTATCTTATCTTTTACTATCCGCAGGTACTAATTATCCTCCCTTATATATAGCTGCATATTTATCACTCTTTTTCTGAAATACAGTGCAATTTTGTTTTGAGCGAAAAAATATGTTGTGTCATAGTTTACAACTGGGCTGTGATATCTGTGCCTTTTGGCCTGCCTTATTGGATGTCAGCAAGCATTTTTCTTCAGGTTCGATGTCGTAAGCCTTTAACTGTCCTCAGCCTACATACATGGCAGTAGTTGTTTTCCTTCTCCTAGATGAGTTGCCATCCACGGCTTATGGGCTTCATCTAACCGGAGCTTTTTGGTTTTAGGGTGCTAGAGACTCTCCCCTTCTCCAGTTAGTGGTCCAGCTACCAGAAGGCCAGGAGCTGGGCTTAAGCTGTTAGAGGCTATGATTACGCATGCCTTACGAGTATTTAAATGGAAATTGAGAGCTCGGCTATGACAGAGTTTGGGATACTTGCTTTCTCTAATGTGGAGATGCACATATTTGTCTCCCCTTATATGATATTAATATGTGCACATTTATCTCCTCATGTGAATAGTTACATGTTTGTCCCTCTTCCTATAATGTGAATATTTACATACTTATCTCCATATATGACTAGGTGCATATTTATCCCCCTTCCTATATTGTGAATATGTACATATTTATCTCCTTTTATGACTACGTATGTTTATCTCCCTTCCTATAATGTGAATATGTACATATTTATCTCCTTATATGACTAGGTACATGTTTATCCTTTCCTATAATGTGAATATGTCCATATTTATCTCTTTATATGACTAGGTACATGTTTATCCCCCTTCCTTTAATGTGAATATGTACATATTTATCTCCTTATATGATTAGGTATATGTTTTTCCCCCTACTTATAATGTGAATATGTACATATTTATCTCCTCTCTTTGATCTTACTGTGAATCTAGATCTCACGACTCAATTGCTGGTGTACATTTTATTTCACTTTCTCTCATCTACAGACCTAGATCTTCTCTCATCTACACACATATATTTACCTAGATCTTCTATCATCTACAGACAACATATGTACCTAGATCTTCTCTCATTTACAGACACATATTTACCTAGATCTTCTCTCATCTACAGGCACATATTTACCTAGATCTTTTCTCATCTACAGACACATATTTACCTAGATCTTCTGTCATCAGCAGGCACATATTTACCTATATCTTCTCTCATCTACAGACATGTGTCTTCTCTCATCTACAGACCTAGATCTTCTCTCATCTACAGACCTAGATCTTCTCTCATCTACAGATACATATTTATCTAGATCTTCTCTCATCTACAGACCTAGATCTTCTCTTACCTCCAGACACAAATTTACCTAGATCTTCTCTCATTTACAGACTAGGTGCATATTTATCCTCCCCTTCTCTATCTCCAGACACATATTGTACCTAGATTCTCTCTATTTATATGACTAATAATAATAAATCTCCCTTCCTTTAAGCGCCAAACACGGCGCATAATGCAGAAACCAGTGCTCTCCAGGTTGTTCGTTGTGACGCCATTTAGCTCCTTATATGACATTTATTTAGGTACGTTTATCCTTCTCTCCTTATTGTGAATATGAGTGTTTCTTTTGGTCTTCCTTTTTTCCTCTTACCCTCAGGAACCCAAGTGAGCGCCTGTAGTGGTATTGTGTTGTTTTGCATTCGTAGGACATGACCGATATATGACCATCGTCTTTTCCTTATATAGTCGGAGACATATTTCTGCCTAGAGTCTTCTCTTACTTTGTCTAGATTAGTCCCTTGAATTCTATTCCAACTGGTGTTCATTTTAGTTTTCTAATGACATTTGTTCTCGAATGTATTCAGCTTGTTCTCCAATGATTTTGTTATTTTCCAACTCTCACAGCCGTATGTTAACACTGAGATAACATTTGAATTAAACAGACGAAGCTTGGTATCTATATTCAATGATCGTAATTTCCAAATGTTACTAATCTTCTCGCTAGCTCACAGCAATTCTTAGTATGGATTTCTCTTGATTTGTCTCACCATCTGATTTTTACAGACACATATTTACTGCCTATCATGAAATTCTTTCAACTTTCTGTAGTTTTTCCCCGTTCAAGATGATATCAAAGGTCTCGTTAGAAAAGTTCATAGCTTTAGTTTTAGAGGCATTTATTTGGAGACCTATTTTAACCGAGAGATGACACAAATTATTTATTGCTTTTTGTCTGGTCTTGAACTTAAGATGCTAATCTATCTGCGAAATCCAGGATTTCTCATTTGTCCATTTTTTATACCTCCATTGTTCATTGTGGGTAAAGTTTCTCATAGATCCCAATCAATAGCTATTCCAAAAAGTAGTGGTGACATAATACAGCCTTGTTTCACCCCTGTTTCTACTGTAAACCATTCTGTATTCCCTTTATTTGTTCTAACACAACATCTTGCATTGTCATATAGCGCTTATTTACAGACACATATTTACCTAGATCTTCTCTCATCTACAGACACATATTTACCTAGATCTTTTCTCATCTACAGACACATATTTACCTAGATCTTCTGTCATCTGCAGGCACATATTTACCTATATCGTCTATCATCTACAGACACATATTTATCTAGATCTTCTCTCATCTACAGACCTAGATCTTCTCTCATCTACAGACCTAGATCTTCTCTCATCTACAGACACATATTTACTTAGATCTTCTATCATCTACAGACCTAGATCTTCTCTCATCTCCAGACACATATTTACCTAGATCTTCTCTTATCTACAGACCTAGATCTTCTCTCATCTCCAGACACATATTTACCTAGATCTTCTCTCATCTACAGACCTAGATCTTCTCTCATCTCCAGACACATATTTACCTAGATCTTCTATCATCTCATCATCATTCATAACCCTCCACTCCCAAAGGAGCATAAGCCTTCAACAAACACATGCCAAGTCCTCCTGTCACGTGCCATCATGTCAAGTTCTTTCCACGTTCTCATCATTTTCACCTCTGTGTCCAGCTCTCTTCTCCATGTGCTTCTTGGTCTACCTCTGCCTCTCTTGCCCTGGGGGTTCCAGAACAAGGACTGCCTTGTAATGCTATCAACAGGTTTCCTCAGTCCTATCCATGGCCATCGTCTTCTTCTCATCTTTTGTTCCACTGGCACTTGTCTGGTTCTTGTCATCAGTTCCACGTTGGTAACCTTGTCATACCATTTTAATCCCTCTATTCTACGCAAGCACCCATTTATGAAAGTCTGTAGCTTTTTGGTTGTTGTCTTTGTTGTTCTCCATGTTTACATTTGAGTTGAAGATTCTTATTTTCGTGTTGGATCCAATTTCTCTTGATCTCCATATATTTCCCAATGCAATGAAAGCTCCTCTTGCTTTTTGTATTCTTATTTTGATATCAGTGTCTGTCCCTCCAACTTTGTCTATATTGCTGCCAAGATATGTGTACGATTCTACATCTTGTAGTGATGTTTCTTCAAGTTCAACCCTGTTATCATTACCTGCATTTATTCTCATCATTTTGTCTTTTCCCTATGTATTTTTAGACCCAATTGCCATGACCTCTCATCGAGTGTTTTCAATTTGTCCTGCATCTGATTACGGTTATGGGACGGAAGAGCCAAGTCATCAGCAAAATCCAGATCATCCAACTGCTTAGTCAGAGTCCACTGGATTCCATTTCTGTTGTGTGTTGTCAATGTTCTCATAACCCAGTCTATTGCTAGTAAGAAAAGAAATGGAGACAAGAGGCATCCCTGTCGCACTCCCATTCTTATCCCAAACGGTTCTGTAAGCTGTCCTTCATGAAGAACTCTGCATGTCATGTCTTCATATGTTTTCTTTATTAAATTAATGATCTTCAGGGGAACTCCATAATGCCTCATCAATTTCCAAAGTGATTCTCTGTCTACACTGTCAAATGCCTTTTCGTAGTCCACAAATTCAACGTATAGTGGTGAATTCCATTCCAGACTTTGTTCAACTATTATTCTCAAAGTGACTATCTGGTCTGTACAGGATCTGTTTTGTCGAAAACCTGCTTGTTCATCTCTCAGTTTCTTGTCTATGGACTCTTTTAATCTCTCAAGGATAATCCTGTTTAATACTTTTCCTGGCACTGATAGTAAAATTATTCCTCTATAATTTGTGCACTCTTGTAAAATTTCCCTTCATAGGCAACTTAACAAGATATCCTTCCTTCCATTCTGCTGGTATCTCTTCCTTTTCCCAGACTTTACCAAGTAATTTATATAACATCTCTGTAGCCGTGTCGATATCTGCTTTGATGGCCTCTGTTGGAATGACATCAGGTCCAGACGCTTTTCCATCTCTTAGAAGCTTTATTCTTCTTCTTTCTTTGATCCTTAGCCGCCGACCGTCAAAGCAGACAGTGGCCATCACGCCTGGTGGCGTCTTGTAGGGCAACAACAAATTGATTCCACTTTGCTCGGTCGGTGGCCATCCTTCGTACAGTGCCCCAACTCTGGTTCATTCTTTGCATCTCAACCTCCACAGTCCTCCGCCAAGTTGTTTTTGGTCAGCCTCTCTTTCGTTTTCCTTCAGGGGTCCATAGCATAGCTGTTCTTGTGATGGCATCGGGGTCTCTTCTGAGGACATGGCCAACCCAGCTCCAGCGTCTGCCAGCTATGATGGTGTGCATGTCCTCTTGCTTGCTCCGAGTAAGCAGATCTTATTTGGTGATGGTATTCGGCCAAAAGATTTGGAGAATTTTTCTTAGGCATGTTATGTGAAAAGAGGACAATTTCGACATTTCCTTCTCTGTAACTCTCCAGCATTCCGCACCATAGAGAAGCACAGAAAGCACACAGCTCTGATATAATCTTAATTTTGTGCTTGTGCTGTACTGAGAGGACTTCCAGATGTTGTTTAGACTAAAAAAAGGCTTTTCTTGCTTTGTTCATGCTGTGTTTGATGTCTTTGCTTGCTCCGCCGTCTGGTGTTCCTAGGTATGTGAAGGTGTCTGTCTGTTCCAGTTGCTGATTCCTTACTGATATGGGCTCAGGGTTGCTCGTATTGAGCATCATGACCTCTGTTTTCTTTAGATTGATGTTCAGGCCCACCTGCTGGCTATACTTATTAAGTCTATCCGTTTTTCCCTGGATGTGTTGATGTGAATGTGCTAGTAGTGCAATGTCATCTGCATATTCCAGATCTTCCAATGTAGAAAATGTAGTCCATCTTATTCCTCTTGGACTGCCCTCTGTCGTCTGGCGCATCACCCAGTCTATGACTGTTAAAAATAAAGTGGTTGATAAGGGGCATCCCTGTCGTACTCCTGTCTTCACCTCAAAGGTTAGGTCGCTCTGCCCAACGCTACACGTAACGTTGGCATATAGACTTTTTATGATTGACACTATGCAGCTTGGAATTCCATAAGCCCTCAGTATTTTCCATAAACTGTCCCTATGTATACTGTCAAAAGCCTTTTCAAAATCAACGAAATTAATGTACAGCTGTCTTTGCCATTCTGAGCACTGCTCGATAATGTTCCTGAGGGTAAATATATGATCTACACATCTTCTGTTACTTCTAAATCCTGCTTGTTCTTTCCTCAGTTTGTGGTCTACAGCTTTTGAAATTCTCTGTATAATTGTCCTGCCTAGTATTTTGCTGGGAACTGAGAGAAGAGTGATTCCTCTCCAATTATTGCAGTCTGCAAGATCTCCCTTCTTGGGCAATTTGACAATTATTCCTTTTCTCCACTCTGTTGGTGTTGTCCCTGTTTTCCAGACTTGTGCAAATAGTGGTTCTAATAGTTCTGCTGCTAGCTCAGGGTCTGTCTTAAATAGCTTTGCATTTAAGTTATCATGGCCAGGAGCTTTTCCATTCTTTAACCCTTTGATTGCTGTGATGATTTCTTCTTTTCGTGGAATGTCTGTATTAACATCTAGATCATTTTCAGCCTCAGGAACATTCAATTGTGTCTCTAGTGGTTCCTTGTTCAGAGTTTCTCTGAAATGCTCTGCCCATCTTGTTTCCTGTCCCTCTGCTGTCGTGATGAGATTTCCTTGCTTATCTCTTACTAGTGAAATATTGTTTGCACCTCATTTTCTACTGATGAATTTAGTTATTTTGTATACTGTGCTTTGTTCATTTCTCAGTGCTGCCTCTTCTGCCTGTCTTGCAAGATCGTCTAGGAAATTCCTTTTGTTGGCTCGAGTTTGGCGTTTAACTTCCTTGTCCAGCTGACTGTACTGTTCGCTATATAGTTGCTTTAACCTGGGGGACTTCGCTTCTGTTTCCTTTCTTTTCATTTCCTTTCTCATCGTTATGGTGTTTAATGTTTCTGGTGTTATCCAGTCTTGCTTCTTCTTCTTCCTTTCCTGGAATCCCAAGCATGATTTGCTGCTTTCCTTATATATTGTTGAAATGGTGTTGAATTTCTGGTCTATATCATCAGTCAATGTCTTTTCCTGACTTTTGGTGATATCAATTTGCCAAAAGTCAAGAAAGTTAGAAGTTTTATGGCTTTCTTTATTTCTTCCTTCGTTGGTCTTTCACAGTTAATTTGTAGCTCTTCTTCTGCTGGCTGGATGTCTGGGGGGTTTTGTGGAGCTGGTCTATTGAGAAGGTCCTCAAAATATTCTGTTCACCTCTTCATTTGCTCTTGTATATTGCTGAGCAGTTTTCCATTCTTGTCTTTTATGGGGCAACTTGTTTGCTTGTATTTCCCTGTAAGCTTCTTTGTGCTGTTATACCTAGATCTTCTCTCATCTACAGACACATATTTACCTAGATTTTCTCTCATCTACAGACACATATTTACCTAGATCTTCTCTTATCTACAGACACATATTTACCTAGATCTTCTATCATCTACAGACCCATTTATCTAGATCTTCTATCATCTACACACCTAGATCTTCTATCATCTTCAGACACATATTTACCTAGATCTTCTGCAGACACATATTTACCTAGATCTTCTCTCATCTACAGACACATTTTTATCTAGATCTTCTCTCATCTACAGACCTAGATCTCTCATCTACAGACATATTTATCTAGATCTTCTATAATCTACAGACACATATTTACCTAGATCTTCTCTCATCTACAGACCTAGATCTTCTACAGACACATATTTACTTAGATCTTCTATCATCTACAGACACATATTTACATAGATCTTCTCTCATACACGGAGACATATTTACTTAGATCTTCTATCATCTACAGACACATATTTGCCTTGATCTTCTATTATCTACAGACACATATTTACCTAGATCTTCTATCATCTACAGACACATATTTATCTAGATCTTCTATCATCTACAGACACATATTTACCTAGATTGTCTATCATCTACAGACACATATTTACCTAGATCTTCTATCATCTACAGACACATATTTACCTAGATCTTCTCTCATCTACAGGACATACTTACCTAGATCTTCTCTCATCTGCAGACTAATATTTACCTAGATCTTCTATCATCTATAGACACATTTACCTAGATCTTCTGTCATCTACAGACAAAAATTTACCTAGGCTAGATCTTCTATCATCTACAGACACAAATTTACCTAACTGTTCTCTCATCTACAGGTACATAGTGAGTTACATTCCAGGAGGGCAGACTGGTCTCCGATTTTTCACAAGCATATTTTATGCAGCGGCGTCAAAAACTGTGGGCAAAACTCTTCCAATTTAGCTCTGTGTCTCTGTGATTCTTGTGGATGAATATATGAGTATTTATGTGTGGGAATGAATACCTTTGCTGTGGGTGAATATATTTATTGTGAAACTAAGGACAACTCAATCGGACATCTGTGTGGTATTTTTTTTTTTTTTAAATGTCTTGTGTGCAATCTGGGTCATTTTGCAGAAATTCTGGGAATTCATTTTACATTCAGCGACGAGGTAACTTTCATGTTGTCTAGTCTATGCTAAATAAATTGTATGCATGAAGTTTGTGGTGAGTTTATAAGGATATAACTGTTATGTTAATCAAGTTTCATAAAGATATCAAAGTCATGAAATCTCTAATCAAATTTCATGACAATTCTGCAATTATGAAATGTTTAGAATATGCTAGTGTTGTAAAATATTTGATCGAGTTTTATAATGATGACACTGTCATGATTGTTTAACTTAGGTTTCATAAAGACAACACTGTTCTAAAGTGTGTGGTCATGTTTCTTGAAGACAACACTGTCATGAAATATTTGATCAGGTTTTATGAAAGTCCTGCTGTCATGAAATGTTTAATCAAGTTTTGTGAAGACAGCATGGTCATCAGGTGTCATGAAGACAACACTGTCATAAGGCACTTAATCAAGTTTTGTGAAGACAGCATGGTCATCAGGTGTCATGAAGACAACACTGTCATAAGGCACTTAATCAAGTTTCATGAAGATGGCACCATCATCAAGTTTTTGGTCAGATTTCATGATGGTGCTGTTGTGTCCATTTGATTGTGCTTGTATTAGTTTGGTTATGAGTAAAAGAATACATATATGTGCATCTTTGTGTGTGTGTGTGTGTGTGCATTTGCCTATGCATACACATTCACACGCATGCATACATCACCTAATTGGCACATCTTGGTACGCAGGGTCACACACTGTAGAAAGCTATGATCCATGACATACAGTTACTTAATGTCATATACTTTGAGTGTGTCATTGAATGTATTGATATGAGTATCTTGTGATTTGTTTGATCAATGTATGTTACAATATGTTGTGTTGAATGTATGATGATTATGTTTCTCTGCGCCAGTTTATACTGTTTATGGCTCCAGTGCAACATTTTGTGAAGGGAGTGTTACATTATGTAAATTTTAAAATGTTACTACTTATGCTGGCTGGAGTGTGATAAATGTGTGTTTATCTTGTTGATGTGTCACAGTAAATATATAATACTGTTACGGTTGGGATTTGTGTAGATGTTGATTGTGCAACAATATGTCAAAGTATCGTGCTGATAACTTGAAGAATGACGTGGGGTTACAGATGGAACATTCAGTTGATAAATTAATTCAGAATGCTTTGGTGGATGGGTCCACTTACAACGACGTTTAATATGATGAATAGAAGTTCATTCATGGGCAAAATTCATAAAGTACATACATGTAAAAAGAGCTCCTCTCTGTCTTGTCTGGTCAATACATAACTGGCCGCTGTACTGAAGGTGGTGTCCAATCCACCCAAGTAATGTGGGACAGATTATGTAGACTTAGGAATATGAATGTAATTCCTTTTTAAAAATAGTTACGAATCTTCTCTCATACATCTGAATTACTTGTAACACATTGTGGTGGCCCTCGAAATACTTTAAGCCACATAAATTATATCTTTCCTCCAAAATCTCAGGAACTATATCAAGTACGTCCTTCTTTGACAACTACAATCGACGAAAGGCCAAGAACCAACCGTTTGCATATATTAGTGCGACACGGATTACGTCATAAACTCCCGGTGACGTATTAAATATATCACGTTCAATAACAATTAAAACCCGTGCAACATCATGATTAACCACAGATAGACATATTACCGCATAGATTAACTGCTAATAGACTAAGTGTGGTCAACATGCAAAAATACATATAAATCTTCTTTAACAAATACATATATATGCATTTATGTTGACATATGAGAGATTGCCAAAGCAAATATTCTGGTACATCTGTTTACATTCTGTATCTGATGCCGACATACATTCCATGGAACATGGTATAATTTCTGGAGCAGCTCATTATTTTTGTTTTCTATTATACAATTTTGTTGTCCTTAACTGAACCTTTTTTTTTTTTTTTGCATCTGTAGTCACTCCTGCTAGTTTCTGCAGATCAAACGTTGGCTGACTGTCTTGTAGACTTTCTTATTAATTGGCAGCAGTCTGCAAGGATAGGATGTGTAAAAATGGTTTCACTTATCTTGGCATTCTTTTTCTTCATACATTCTCAGACGTCTACTGCTTGAATATTTTCAAAGAAAACAGTGGTCAGTTTCAGGCTATTTATATCTCCATAGAGTTTTTCTTGAACATGGTATTTGTGACGGCCATATGTGCTTTCTATGTTCCTTATACGTTAGGCATCTTTGAAGCAGATGTTCAGCAGTCATTTTATCAGTGCCACAGTTACACTCATCGGTAGTTCCTATCTTTAGCTTGTTGAATAGGTGATATCCCAATCTGTTGTGACCCGTGCAGAGTCTGAAGATTATCACCTGTTCTCTTCTCTTGAGCTGGTAATATGCATCATTTTGTGTGTGTCCTGGATGCTCTGCTTCCCATTTGTTTTGTATTTGGTTCTGATAAAACACTGTGCTTCTTCGAAAGTTATTATTGTTATTATCATAAGCTGTGTGCTTATAACTAGAAACATGTCAGAGCTGCTAGCAGCAGTAGTATCTGTTTTACTACGTTCCTTTAACCATGTGATCAATAACCAGGAACTGTAATATTTATATAATTTGTAAGACTTCATTTATATCGTTTGCTTAAACCTTTTCTTTACCCTTCTTCTTCCATCCTTAGCCACCGACCGACAAAGCAGTCCGTGGCCATTACGCCTAGTGGCGTCTCATAGGGCAACAAGAAATTGGTTGTTGTTCCGTCACGCCTAGTGGCGTTTATAGGGCAACAAGAAATTAATTCTTGTTTCCGTAATCAGAGTGACTGACAAGCGGGTGATCAGCCCACTGTGTTCTTTACCCTGTCTCTGTCATTTTTTTTCCCCATAAACTGTATACAAATATAATAGTAATATATATATAGAAATGTAATAATAATATAGTATTGTATATTGAACTCATCAATTTATTCAGAAATATATTGTGAGAAATTTAAATAAAATTAAATCAATGATGGTATGTCAAAAAAGGAACAAAACAAAAAATGTATATCATCTTGATCCTTGTGATTGGGTTTGTTCTGTTGTTTTCTCTGAGGGACAAGGTAATCTCTGACCTTATTTGTCTGTCCCACACAAAGAGCTGAATATTTTTATGAACACCAGTTTAACTGTTTTCTTATATGCATGATTGCTGTAAATTACACAAAGGTTTTATTATGTCTGTATAGAATGCATTAAATTGTCTGCCTGTGTGCAGGCCACTGCTTGTTAATTACGTCTCAGTGTTGAGTTTTTTCTGTATTGTGAATTATTGAGCTTAAAAAAAAAAAAAAAGACTTTTTTCATTTTTGTAATTTATTCTTTGGCTAGTTAACACATTAACTACCGAATTGAAAAACACACTGTGGCCGAATTAAATTTTGTTCCCATTTTCATCCTGTAGGTGTTTGCACAAAGTAAGCTGTAGTTTTCGTAATTGTTTACAGACTTTTATGAATTACACGTCATTTTAAAGATAAATGAATGTACTATTACAATAAACACCAGTTGTAACTCTAATAGAGGTTGTTGCTATTTAACGGCCCTCTATTGGCCGAGGACTTGCAATATTTTCACAATTATAACTGCTTGCGCCCCATATCTATCAAAATCACAATTTCAATCAATGCGCATACCGTTTTCCCTCTTGTCCTCGTCGCTAGATCTATCAGTCAATTGTTGAAACACGTTTCTATCCTATTCAGCCGTTAGACGAGATGTACACGCATTTTTTGTAGTCCTATCACTAGTTGCCACTGTAAACAGTTTTACACGATTTGGTAACTTACCCAAAACGCTGAAAAATATGAACATAATATCAATTTTCCAGTGTTCTACAACAACCATGCTTTGGGAATTTGTTTTCCGGTGGCAACTTAAAATCTCGAACCAGATCAGATAGTGTTTCAGTACATTTTTCATTCGTTTTATTACTAAAATTAGATTGGCGCTCTGAGCGGCTTGCGGTCCAAATGTGATTATTTTGTGAGCCGCTGACAGCGGCTTGCGGTAGTTAATGTGTTAATTTGTGATTTGTTTCCACTGCGATTAATGGGTTGGTAAAGAGAGGAGGTGAAACAGAGTTTGTGGAGGAGGCGAATTTATAAAAGAGGCAAAGTTGGTGGAGGAGGACCCAAAAAAAAATTGTGACGCATCGTAATAAAATCATATCAAGGCAGTCGGTTTGTTCTAGAACTTCTAGTGTAAGTAAGTAGAGGAAGATCTAGATACATAGGTACAAGGGAATGATAGACAGATATGAAACGGGTAAAGAAGACATTAAATGGATGGCACGTGACAGGAAGAGCCTATGCTCCATTTGAAGCTGACAGGTGATTAATTATTCTTATAAAATCATAAACATGTTGGTATATCTGAGATAGAGAATTCTTAAAACATCCGTTAACCCTTTCCAGGCCCCCACCCCAACCACACACACATAGTAGGACACATAGAACACTGTTCTAATCCACAGTGCAGAAATGTTTACTTTTAGTTTCTGTCAAATCCACTGTCCCATTAAGTTTGTTATAACGTTATTGAGTCAATATGGTATTTCAGTCTACAGTACTAGTGATATTTCAGTCTACTTGTAATTTGAGTGAATTTTCAGTCTACAATACTTGTAGTTTGAGTGAATATCTTCTTCTTCGTACACTCTCAGACATCAGCTTGAATATGTTCAAAGAAAGCAATGATCAGTGTGAGGCTGTATTTCCATAGAGCTTTTTAAAGAATGGTACCTGTGACAGTCATATGTTCTTTCTCTGTTCCTCATTTGTTGGGCATCTTTGAAGCAGATCTTCAGCAGTCATTTTATCGGTGCCACAGTTACACTAATCGGTAGTTCCTATTTTTAGCTTGTTGAATAGATGGTATCTGTTATGGCCTGTGCAGAGTCTTAAGATTACCACTTGTTCTCTTCTGTTGAGCTGGTAATATGCATCATTTTGTGTGTGGCCTGGATGTTCTGCTTCCCATTAGTTCCTCTATCTGCTTCTGATCAAACTATTTACCTCTTCAAAAGTTATACTTGTATCAGGCTGAGGTAGCTTTCCCCCTTCCTTTGCCAATCTGTCAGCCTCTTCATTGCCAGGTATGTTGCAATGAGATGAGATCTACTGTGTACTAGAACTGTTTTGAAACGCTGACACAGTTTGTAGAGTATCACTCTTAGATCAGCCATGTCTGCATTATTCTGGCTCTTTAGCATTGCAATTACTGACACTGCATCCGTAAAGCAAGTGATTTGTCTTTCTATACTTTCCTTTGTCATTAGAACCTCTGCTGCAGTTTTCAAGGCTTCTTCTCTGAAGTTTCTTGAGAATGTTCCTGCTGCCACTGACAGATTTTTGTTGTTTGTGTATGAGTGATTAAGGAACAGTCACTTTGAGTGAATATGATATTTCAGTCTTGCGTAATAGCAAGCACAGTGGAGCATTCTTATTAGGAGAAAATTGACATGTGTTTCAGCAAGTTAAGGCGTCACTCTTTATTGCTACTGCTGATCTGGGGCCAGCCACATCCTTTCTGCAAACGTCCCTGCCAAAATGGCACGTCATATCAAGAAAAACCAGACACAGCCACAACAAGGGAAAATAAATTTTAATGAAAACCCATATCATTTTAACAGCATGAATGAACAAACTGTAAATACAATCAGACAATCAATTTTATCAGTGCAGAATTCAGACCTGGACGTGTTGAAAAGTTGTGGATTTTTTTGAAAATCAAGATTTATAATATTTGAGACGATGGAGGAGCTTGAAACTGCCATAACAATTTATGATGAATAAGTATTCCAAGTGCTAATACTTGCAAGACCTGGGCCATGAACACTGATGTGAACAGCCTATGATAATTAATGCCATATATTAGTGAATAAAAATACCAGGTTTATGATCTGGCTATTTATAATGACGTAATGTTTTTTCAAGGCAGTATCATCTACCAGTTATCTGATTTAATTTAAATTTTGATTTTTCATGCATTTTAAAATGAAATAAATACAAGCGTGTGAGACTTTTTTAGCCTGTAGATTACTCAGCAATATCTGTGAGTTTAATGTATGGTACATAACAGATACTGACACCATAACTGGAACTGCAATGATATGGACTCCAGAAGAAAAGCGAAAGAGAGGCTGGCCAAAAGCAACCTGGCGGCGAACTGTGGAGGTAAAGATACAAAGCGTGAACCAGAGCTGGGGCACCACATGAAGGATGGCTGCCAACCAAGCAAAGTGGAGACAGTTTTTTGATGCCCTACCAGATGCCACCAGGTGTGATGGTCACTGATTGCTTTGTCAGTTAGTGGTCATGACTAAAGAGGAAGAAGACATAATATATAACTTTTGTTACTTAAGGACATATATGGAAATAAAAAGGAATTAAGTCTAACTTAAAAAAAAATCAGTATTCAGCTCAGATGTCAAGGCAGTCTTATCAAATTGCTGTTAAATATGGAGAATAACCAAAGAAAAAAACAACCATATATGGGTGCTTGGGTCATACATGCCACACTTAAAGGTTTACCCATAATCTGTACGGGGTGTTTGCGTTTTCAGAGTGAAGGACGTACACGGGTCTGTAATGCCTAATTATTAACCCTTTCAGCACCATTATGACGTACGCCATACGGCATAAATCTTGACAATTTTTGTCGCTGTGCCGTACCGAGTACGTCACGGAAGTAGTGCGATACCTCGTTCCCATACAAATAAAACGAGATTTTAAAAGCACCAGAAGTTTACAATCGTATCGGCAATTGCTGATAATCGGATTCAGCATTGAAAAAGGGCCACTACAGCTTGAAACGAACAAAATATTTTACTGCTAGCGAATACGGTAGTGATAATAGTGATTTTACAAAAGCGAAAGTTACAACCCATGGACGCTGCCAAACCGAATCATAAACAGAAAAAGAGAGAAAATTCTTGTTTGGTAGGATAGACATGATTCTGACTGAGATTCTGGTAAACACCTTTATGGACGAGTACAAGCACATTTGGAGTTAAGGTTGAGGAACTAGGAGTGCGTAAACATGTAAATTTGAATAATAATACAAAACAATTAGTAGGCCTAATATCGGAATGACGGTGCCGAATGCTCTGCATGTATTTTCGTAGCATTTGGTAGGATTAGGGGACAGTTGGGGTTAGGGAACCTTGAGCTGGTACGACAGGAGGACATGGCGACCGTCATTCCCAAAATTATGAAACTGAAAAAAAACCCACAAAAGCTGGTGCATCTTAACCAGGTCAGAGAAAAGTTTTATTTGGAGACATCTTCTTAGTTTTTAATTTCGTTTCTTTTGAGCTGGTGACATTACGGTCATCCAATGATTTATATTTATTAAATAATTAATTACAATGTTTGATGGTAAAATTCGTATGGGTATAACGGCTATTCCAATTTTTGAAGTTCGGTAGAGAAATATATAATACCAGTTATATTTTTGAGCTGGTGACAGGAGGACATGGTGAGACCTTGATTACTGGTGACTAGGAGGACCATGGTGAGACCTTGATTTTTTTTGCTAGGTGACAGGACCGGACAAAATGGTGAGACCTTGAGCTGGTGAAGACAGCTTAAAAAGGCAAAGGACATGGTGAGACCTGTGAGCTATTGTTGACAGGTTTTGGAGGGACAGGGTTTTTGGATTTGAGACAGGTTTTTCCTGTGGCATGTATGGCTGGTAGACAGGAAGGACTGAAATGGATGAGACCTAATGTGGCTGCCAAGAACCAGACAGGAGTGACATGGTGAGAAACCATTGGGCTGGGCACACAGGAGGACATGGTGAGACCATTGCACAACCCCTGTTCTGACCCCAGAGAGGTGGATAGACATGGTGGACAACAAGCACCTTGAGAACTGGTGAAGGGCACAAAGAAGACATGGTGAGACCTTGAGCTGGTGACAGGAGGACATGGTGAGACCTTGAGCTGGTGACAGGAGGACATGGTGAGACCTTGAGCTGGTGACAGGAGGACATGGTGAGACCTTGAGCTGGTGACATGGTGAGACCTTGAGCTGGTGACAGGAGGACATGGTGAGACCTTGAGCTGGTGACAGGAGGACATGGTGAGACCTTGAGCTGGTGGCAGGAGGACATGGTGAGACCTTGAGCTGGTGGCAGGAGGACATGGTGAGACCTTGAGCTGGTGGCAGGAGGACATGGTGAGACCTTGAGCTGGTGGCAGGAGGACATGGTGAGACCTTGAGTCAGGAGGACATGGTGAGACCTGGTGGCAGGAGGACATGGGAGGACCTTGAGCTGGTGAGACTTTGAGCTGGTGGCAGGAGGACATGAGCTGGTGGCAGGAGGACATGGTGAGACTTTGAGCTGGTGGCAGGAGGACATGGTGAGACTTTGAGCTGGTGGCAGGAGGACATGGTGAGACTTTGAGCTGGTGACAGGAGGACATGGTGAGACTTTGAGCTGGTGACAGGAGGACATGGTGAGACTTTGAGCTGGTGACAGGAGGACATGGTGAGACTTTGAGCTGGTGACAGGAGGACATGGTGAGACCTTGAGCTGGTGACAGGAGGACATGGTGAGACCTTGAGCTGGTGACAGGAGGACATGGTGAGACCTTGAGCTGGTGACAGGAGGACATGGTGAGACCTTGAGCTGGTGACAGGAGGACATGGTGAGACCTTGAGCTGGTGACAGGAGGACATGGTGAGACTTTGAGCTGGTGACAGGAGGACATGGTGAGACTTTGAGCTGGTGACAAGACATGGTGAGACTTTGAGCTGGTGACAGGAGGACATGGTGAGACCTTGAGCTGGTGACAGAAGGACATGGTGAGACCTTGAGCTGGTGGCAGGAGGACATGGAAAGACCTTGAGCTGGTGGCAGGAGGACAGGAAGGGTTAGCTGAAATTTGCTGAAGATTTATGGTTCTTGGGGAGCCAAAGGGAGATAATGTTGATGATGACATCATGACCTTTGCTCTTAGAGGAGCATAGGCTGTCAACAAACGTCTGCCAAGTCTTTCCTATCACGTGACATATGCTCAAGGTCTTTCCATGTCTTCTTCATTCCCTTCATGTTTGTCTCTAGTTCTCTTCTCCACCTGTGTGTTGATCTCCCTCTACCTGTCTCTTGATCTCCCTCTACCTGTGTCTTGATCTCCCTCTACCTGCATGTTGATCTCCCTCTACCTGCATGTTGATCTCCCTCTACCTGCGCGTTGATCTCTCTCTACCTGTGCCTTGATCTCTCTCTACCTGTGCCTTGATCTCCCTCTACCTGTGCCTTGATCTCCCTCTACCTGTGTCTTGATCTCCCTCTACCTGTCTCTTGATCTCCCTCTACCTGTCTCTTGATCTCCCTCTACCTGCGTGTTGATCTCCCTCTACCTGCGTGTTGATCTCCCTCTACCTGCATGTTGATCTCCCTCTACCTGCGTCTTGATCTCCCTCTACCTGCGTCTTGATCTCCCTCTACCTGCGTCTTGATCTCCCTCTACCTGTGTCTTGATCTCCCTCTACCTGTTTCTTGATCTCCCTCTACCTGTGTCTTGATCTCCCTCTACCTGTGTGTTGATGACATAACAGATATTAATATCGTTTCTCCTACAGTTTAAGGCACAGTGCATAGCAAAATACATCTGTTGTAGGGTTAAAAGCAAAGTATATAACAGCCATGTATGACTTTGGGAATTGTGAGTACATAAGTTGAGTCTCACTTATACATGATAACCATACAATGTATTATTCAGAGAAGTATTTAGTTGAATGTTTTTTCACAGTAGTAAACAGAAATGGTAACCTTTATACACTGGTCTTTGGTAAAACAACAAGATACAATACAGACTATCCTTGACTGACTTATGACAGAGTTCCGTTCTGATGACAAAGTCATAAGTCAAAATGGTCGTAAGTCAGAAATCACTATATACTACATGAACCCTAAGGACAACAGTATATATGTATTTTAACATGCCTGAATGCTAAAATGTCTATGTCTGTGAGCCCATATCGGTAAGGAATCAGCAACTGGAACAGACAGATGCCTTCACATACCTAGGATGCATAGTAACACCAGATGGTGGAGCAAGCAGAGACATCAACAACAGAATGAACAAAGCAAGAACAGCCTTTTTTAGTCTAAACAACATCTGGAAGTCCTCTCAGTACAGCACAAGCACAAAATTAGGATTATATCAGAGCTGTGTGCTTTCTGTGCTTCTCTATGGTGCGGAGAGCTGGAGAGTTACAGAGAAGGAAATGTCGAAATTGTCCTCTTTTCACACAACATGCCTAAGAAAAATTCTCCGAATCTTTTGGCTGAATACCATCACCAACCAAGATCTGCTTACTCGGAGCAAGCAAGAGGACATGCACACCATCATAGCTGGCAGACGCTGGAGCTGGGTTGGCCATGTCCTCAGAAGAGACTCCGATGCCATCACAAGAGCAGCTATGCTATGGACCCCTGAAGGAAAACGAAAGAGAGGCCGACCAAAAACAACTTGGCGGAGGACTGTGGAGGCTGAGATGCAAAGAATGAACCAGAGTTGGGGCACTGTACGAAGGATGGCCGCCAACCGAGCAAAGTGGAATCAATTTGTTGTTGCCCTACAAGATGCCACCAGGCGTAATGGCCACTGACTGCTTTGACGGTTGGCGGCTAAGGATCAAAGAAAAGAAGAATGCTAAAATGTCTATGTCTGTTTTGTTATATTTTTTAACTAATTTTATTGTGTTCATATAGAGATAATATGATGTAAAAATTACTAGATAGAATTTCTGTATTGTACAATACTGTAATAAATAAAGAAATAAAATTTACAAGCAAATTTTGTTGGGAGTTGAAAAGTAATCAAAAATAATATAATAAAAATAATGGGATGGCCTTCGTAAATATGAATGTTTGTAAGTCACTTATGGCATAAGTCAAGGACTGCCTGTACAAACATAAGTACAGCATTAACTTGTGATAGAAACCTTGCTACAGAATGTTTCTTTAGCTCCTTTATAGGGAGTTGGGTGGTGTTGATTGATTGAAACAAGGATTATGCCTTCTATACATTGGTATTTGATGATAACAACAAATAATGCTAAACATTAGTACAGCATTTACTTGTGACTGAATTACTGCTCCAGCAATCATTGTGACTGCAAAACTACACAAGTCATCTCTCTCTATCTCATTATTGATGTTCCATGTGGAGCACGTGACTGCACCTATTTGTTTTTGGGCCAGGTTTGTTGACTGCCCATTATATCATTATTGCTTTAGCTTTCTCGTTTCTCTATCAGGCCTGCCCCCATCCCATTATTTAGTCCAAATTTCTTTGTTTTATTGATTTTGATATGTAGTTCTGTTCTTACTGCTTCAACTGTCTAATCTTGTCTTCTCATGAATGTTCTGTTGTTTTTCTAATAAACGACTCATCACCTGCAAAACTGAGATCCTCTAATTGTCTGCCAGATGTTTATTGTATTTATGTTGTCTTTCCTTCTGTTGTCTAATTAACCAGTCCAGATTGCTGGTGACAATGGACACTGATTTGTATCATTCAACAGTTGCACATTGTGACAAACAGTTAATCTGGTACTTCTCATAAATCATTTTGAAAGGAAAATGTCAAAAGTCACTTATGTTGCAGACTACAGTTTTACTTATGTTAAAAAAGTTCAACTTTCCACAACAACAAAAATTTTTAATAAGTTGATTTAAAATTGATAAATACAGTGTAGCAATCCACACAAGAAACCAAAGTAATTAAATAATGCACACAAATGATAAAATATAATTTAAAAAAAAAAAAGGAAAATAATAGCAAAACAAAACTTGATTTATGAAATGTGCAGACAGACAAATTTAACAATATTCAGTGTTGGTGGATCAAGAAAATTGAGGATATAGCATATTGGTTTAGTGTGCATGTATATGAGAAGACAACAAATACATGCTTAATATATTAGGTTTAATTCTTCTTCTTCTTCTTCCATCCTTAGCCACCAACCGTCAAAGCAGTCAGTGGCCATTACGCCTAGTGGCGTCTTAGGGCAACAGCAGACAGGTTTTCTTTGTCGTTGTTTCCCATCACGCCTAGTGGCGTCTTTAGGGCAACGACAAATCAGCCCATTTGCTGTTGTTTCCGTAATCAAAGTGACTTGCAAACGGGTGATCAGCCCGTTGTGATTAGGTTTAATACTAGTAGAAAAATTGAGACAGGAATGTCATATTAACTGGATATGCTGCAACAGAAAAAATATAATTTCTGTGTCAAGAAAAATTGTGTTCCTTTCTCAGTTACTATTGGTAACAGATTGTGTGTTTATAGAAGTATTATAGATCAGATTAATTGTGTGTTTATAGATGTATTATAGATCAGATTGTGTGTTTATAGATGTATCATTGATCATATTGTGCGTTTATAGATGTATTATAGATCAGATTAATTGTGTGTTTATAGATGTATCAATAGATCAGATTGTGTGTTTATAGATGTATCATAGATCAGATTGTGCATTTATAGATGTATCATAGATCAGATTGTGTGTTTATAGATGTACTATAGATCAAATTGTGTGTTTATAGATGTATCATAGATCAGATTGTGTCTTTATAGATGTATCACGGATGAGATAATGTTGTGTTTACATACTTTTCATAGTTAGATAATGTATTATTTACAAATGTATCATAAGTCAAATAATATAGTGTTTGCAGATAAATTAGATTATTTAGTTTTTAATAGATATATCATAAATTAGATGACTTAGTTTTTACTGATGTATCATAAATTAGGTGATTTCATTTTTATAGATATATCATAAATTAGACAATTTAGATTCTGAAAGATGTATCATAAATTAGATATATTTTTAATAGATGTATCATCAGTTAGATAATGTAAAATATTATAGATATACATTAAATGAATGCACTATCACTAATGTATAAAGCCAGTCTGATAGAACAGATTTCACTTTCTGAAACTAAAGATATTTTCTAAGGCAATAATAAACGAATTTGGTATTTCAGTATATCTCTATCTCTTCTTCCTTCGATCAATTTAATTCATACTTCTTTATGATAACAGTTTCTGAGATGTCCTAAATGTCTGGTCCTGTTGACCTGGTCACGAGACTGACATGTGATCAATAAAGTTAGTTAGCATCAGAGGCAGACTGACAGTGATGTAAGCCGTAAGTCATTGGACCCTAACTACTCATCTGGTATAGATTACTGGTTCTGCCCTCTAATGCTGTGGGCCATCAGGCACTGCCCGATTTCTAGACCATTCAGTCTGCCCCTAGTTATCGCACATTCTTGAGACAAAAAATAGCTCTGATAGTAAAAAGCTATGCATTTTACAGTCACAATCATAAGTAGATTGTAGATGAGATCAAACACTAGCTGCTACACCATGTGGCACTCCAACAGAGTTATTAGAACACAGATGGAAGAGTCAGAGACCAAGTAATGGAATCAGCCTGGCAGTTGAATAATGCTATTACAATCTGCTCTCAAGTTAAATAGAAGCTATTAGAATTCATATGCAAGCCACGTACAGGTCAGCAGAATTTACCTAGGAACCAAAAATCTACTAGAACCCACTTTGGAGTCAAATACAAACATATTTAACAGTCAAAATAAGCTATAATTTACATATGTGAGTCAAAAACAAGCTTATTTATATATGAGTCAAAATTAAGCTATAAGTTATGTGTGAGAGTAAAAACAAAGCTATAGTTTACATGTAAGAGTAAAAAATAAACTGAAATTTACATAAGAGTCAAAAGTAAGCTATAGGTTACAGCTGAGAAGCAAAATTATGCTATAATTTACACAGGAGAGTCAAAACAAAACTAATTTACATATGAAAGTCAAAAATAAGCCTTAAGTTGCACTTGAGAGTCAAAAATGAGCCTTAAGGTGCACTTGAGAGTATAAAAAATAAGCTATAATTTACATAGTTAGTTGCTTATCCTTTACAGGACGTGGCAATCAACCCCAGCTTTTCTATAATTTACATAACAGAGTCAAAAATAAACTAATTTACATGTGAGAATAAAACACAAGCTCATAAAACATTACTTAACTCACCCCAGAGCCGCCTACATGAGTTTATTTGAAAGATTGGCAAACAGAGTGAGTAAATTAGCAATACACGGCACCACCATATAAATAAACAACATTAAGGAATAATTCTACATCAGAAACAAACTAGACAACATCAAGATAAAATCTGGATGATAGCTCTTTCTCAGAGTCATATGGTGTTTTCCAATCACAGTATCTAGCACTTGAAAAACCTTTAGGATTTCAGAGTATTTCATATTTTGGAATTTCAAGTAAGAGATGCTGAACCAGCTATTGGCTGTGGTAGGTAATATTTCCATTATTCTCATAGTAACTGAAATTCCCCCTTTCTTCTATATTGGCTGTAATAGAACGGTTTCTTACACCAGTTGAAATAGAGCAGAACTTTTTTCTCACATTGGTTGAAACAGAGCTGTTTAACCATATTGGCTAAATCAGAACTGTTTCCCATACTTGCTAAAACGACTGTTTCCCATATAGGCTACAACAACTGTTTCCCATATTGGCTGAAGTAGAACTGAATCCCATATTGGCTGAAACAGAACTGTTTCCCATATTGGCTGAAGTAGAACTGTTTCCCATATTGGCTGAAGTAGAACTGTTTCTGTTATAACGTAATATACTGGCAGTAAGTGTCAGAGTAGTTACTTCTTGAGGGTATCTCACTCTGCTCGTGGGTTAAGGAAGGCGGAGGCAGCGAGGAAACGAACTGGTCACCTTTTCATAAAGCAGAGAACTAATAAAGAAGTCTCTAACACTTCGCTCCACTACAGCAATATCTGCTACATCACTACCTGTATCTTTCACACTGAGAGTGCATTTTTACTGTCAAGGTCATACCTCCCAGTGTGTGTTCTCACAAAATTGTACAATTTTTTTTTTAAATACAAAAATTTAACATTTGGTTTTCAACGGTACACAACAATTCCCTCTACAACATGGGAGCTTTGCTAGCTATCAGTCCTTTGTAACTAAAGACTTGAAATATTACTAATGGTTAATGTAGACATGCTTCTTTACCGTACTGATAAATTTGATAACAAAATTATAAAAGATTCACTAACTGAATTAACCTCAAGTGAAACAAGTTTGAAACCACAGCTGCACGAGGCTATGAATGCTTGGGGCAGGCATCCTATATAGGACCAGGTGCAGTAGTGGTTCCATGCACCATAAGGAGCAAACAGAATGATGATGATTATTAATTAGATTATTTAAAATTATAAAGTTTAATGGAATGTGTAAGTCTGAACACTAGGCCAGGAGAATGTGTAAGCCTGAACACTAGGCCAGGAGAATGTGTAAGTCTGAACACTAGGCCAGGAGAATGTGTAAGTCTGAACACTAGGCCAGGAGAATGTGTAAGTCTGAACACTAGGCCACGAGAATGTGTAAGTCTGAACACTAGGCCAGGAGAATGTGTAAGTCTGAACATTAGGCCAGGAGAATATGTAAGCCTGAACACTAGGCCAGGAGAATGTGTAAGTCTGAACATTAGGCCAGGAGAATGTGTAAGCCTGAACACTAGGCCAGGAGAATGTGTAAGTCTGAACACTAGGCCAGGAGAAAGTGTAAGTCTGAACACTAAGCCAGGAGAATGTGTAAGTCTGAACACTAGGCCAGGAGAATGTGTAAGTCTGAACACTAGGCCAGGAGAATGTGTAAGTCTGAACACTAGGCCAGGAGAATGTGTAAGTCTGAACACTAGGCCAGGAGAATGTGTAAGTCTGAACACTAGGCCAGGAGAATGTGTAAGCCTGAACACTAGGCCAGGAGAATGTGTAAGTCTGAACACTAGGCCAGGAGAATGTGTAAGCCTGAACACTAGGCCATGAGAATGTGTAAGTCTGAACACTAGGCCAGGAAAATGTGTAAGCCTGAACACTAGGCCAGGAGAATGTGTAAGCCTGAACACTAGGCCAGGAGAATGTGGAAGTCTGAACACTAGGCCAGGAGAAAGTGTAAGCCTGAACACTAGGTCAGGAGAATGTGTAAGCCTGAACACTACGCCAGGAGAAAGTGTAAGTCTGAATGCTAAGCCAGGAGAAAGTGTAAGTCTGAACACTAGGCCAGAAGAATGCATAAGTCTGAACACTAGGCCAGGAGAATATGTAAGCTTGAACACTAGGCCAGGAGAATGTGTAAGTCTGAACACTAGGCCAGGAGAATGTGTAACCTTGAACACTAAGCAAGGAGAATGAGTAAGCCTGAACACTAGGCCAGGAGAATGTGTAAGTCTGAACACTAGGCCAGGAGAATGTGTAAGCCTGAAGACTAGGCCAGGAGATTGAGTAAGTCTGAACACTAGGCCATGAGAATGTGTAAGTCTGAACACTACGCCAGGAGAATGTGTAAGTCTGAACACTAGGCCAGAAGAATGTGTAAGCCTGAACACTAGGCCAGGAGAATGTGTAAGCCTGAACACTAGGCCAGGGGAAAGTGTAAGTCTGAACACTAGGCCAGGAGAAAGTGTAAGCCTGAACACTAGGCCAGGAGAATGTGTAAGCCTGAACACTAGGCTAGGAGAATGTGTAAGTCTGAACACTAGGCCAGGAGAATGTATAAGTCTGAACAATAGGTCAGGAGAATGTGTAAGCCTGAACACTAGGTCAGGAGAATGTGTAAGCCTGAAGACTAGGCCAGGAGACTGTGTAAGTCTGAACACTAGGCCAGGAGAATGTGTAAGTCTGAACACTAGGCCAGGAGAATGTGTAAGTCTGAACACTAGGCCAGGAGAATTTGTAAGTCTGAACACTAGGCCAGGAAAATGTGTAAGCCTGAACACTAGGCCAGGAGAATGTGTAAGCCTAAACACTAGGCCAGGAGAATGTGTAAGTCTGAACACTAGGCCAGGAGAAAGTGTAAGCCTGAACACTAGGCCAGGAGAAAGTGTAAGCCTGAACACTAGGCCAGGAAAATGTGTAAGCCTGAACACTAGGCCAGGAGAATGTGTAAGTCTGAACACTAGGCCAAGAAAATGTGTTAGTCTGAACACTAGGCCAGGAAAATGTGTAAGTCTGAACACTAGGCCAGGAGAATGTGTAAGTCTGAACACTAGGCCAGGAGAATGTGTAAGCCTGAACACTAGGCCAGGAGAATGTGTAAGCCTGAACACTAGGCCAGGAGAATGTATAAGCCTGAACACTAGGCCAGGAGATATAAATGTATATGGTCGTAGGCAACAATAATTTTCACGTTATGTTTCCAGGCTGTATACATTTTTAAATATTATTTAATTTGGCTGCGTTATTACAGGGATGAGGACACAGGTCTGAAGGCAGTACGTGAATGAAAAACTGACCCTGAGTGAATGGAGTAAATAAAATAAAATATAAAGATTAAAAAACCCCTTAATCACCACATTCCAGGTGATCCGTTCACAACTGCAGTACACCACAGAGATAACCTATTTTCAGCAGTGCACGAGACTACTAATCTGTTAGGTCAGTAATTATTAGTGAAGGTTTTGTAAAACTGTATGAGCACTCATTGTAATAGTGAATGAAATAATAACTGGAAAGGATTTTTGTATATCCTTTACTTAAATATGTACCAGCACTGAGGACAACAAAATAACCTACAATGTTTTAACAGGAAGGTTGAAGCTGGCATGGTATGGCTATATCGCAAGATGACATGTGCTACACAAGATGACATGGGATACACAAGATCACATGGGATACACAAGATCACATGGGCTGCACAAGATGACATGGGATACACAAGATGACATGGTGTTGATATGGTCTTTGTATATATAATCCTGTTTCGATGTTTCTAGAATTACTTGCCCTTATCGGGAACTCTTCTGCTTACCTGCTTACTACTTCCTGTCTTCTAAGATGTCCGATTAAATATGTGTCCTGTATCCAGTGTGTTCCGGCTTAATCATTATGCTTCGTAACGTGAGTATGTATGACAGCCAGCCACGTCTCATTATATATTACAATATTTACTACACACGACGGTAAATATCAACATGGTGGCAGCGGTGTTTATTTCTACAGAATTCGAACTATTCTGATGAATATCTTGTAACACGTGTGCTGAATGTCATTAGACTACTTGAAGTGAGATTACGTTCAGATTCTGGAACACACCTCTTCAAGATCCTTTTAATTCTTTTTTGACTGAGCTGAGAACTAAGGCAGATTGGTGCAACTTTAATGACAAGGATCGTATGATAAGAGACAAAATTGTCTTTACTGTCAACAAAAGGTTACAGGAGAAGCTCTTGAGAGAAGCTGACCTCGATCTAAAGAAAGCCATTCACATATGCAGAGTCTTCGAGCAAACTGGAAACGACATAAGAGAGATGAGTAATACAGTTCAACCTTCTGAAGCAAGGGTTGAAAAGGTACAGAAAAAATCACTCAACCATAAACCTCCCAAGAGAGACACTGGGCGTGCTGCTGGTAAAGCCTGTCAAAGTAACACTGACAGTGGGTACTTTGAACCTAGAAAGGAGTGTCATTACTGTGGACAGAAACATCTATTGATTAAGAAAAAGTGTCCTGCATGGGGGAAGTTTTGCTCAAACTGTGGGGGAAGAAACCATTTCAAAGTTAAATGCAAGAAAGTTCATACTGTTCACACAGAGCCAGTGGAAGATTCTGAAGTTTTTCTTAATTGTGTGAAGTCTAGCAAAGCTTGTACATCTGCACAACTCATTATCAATGGGAAAATGGTAAAATTTCAGCTAGACACAGCTGCTGATGTGAATACAATATGTCAACGCTTTGTGATGCAAGAACAACTGTTACCACTAAACAGAGGCTTGTTACGTGGAATGGTACTAAGATGACTCCACTGGGAGAAGTTATATTAACTGCTGAGAATCCTAAGACTGGGACAAAACACAATATAAGGTTTACTGTTGTGAAAAATAGATTCACATGTTTGCTGGGCAACAACACACTGCAGGATCTACAGTTTGTGACTGTCAACACAAACAAATTTATTGCTAAGGTGGTTACTGACAGTTTAGATAATGATCATAACTCTGATAACCATCTAGGTGTCCTGGGTGAAGCTGTGTTGCATATTGATCCTAATATTCGTCCAAAGACACTGCCGTGCAGAAAAATACCATTTTCACTTAAGAGCAAGGTAAAGTCAGAGCTTCAAAATCTAATGAACAGAGGTATATTAATACCAGTAGAGGAACCGACTGAATGGGTTAACCAAATGGCTGTTGTTGAAAAATCTGATGGTTCCTTAAGAATATGCATTGATCCTAGACCCCTGAGTGAGGCGTTGCAGAGAGAGCATTACAGATTACCAACTTTGGAGAAGAAGAGGGTACGCTGTTCAGGTAAAACATTCAAAGGGAGGTAATGTGAAATTAGGTCCCTTACGGGTTTGAGTGAGTTGGAAAAAAAAGTATTGAAAAAATGATGTATTGCCTGAACTCAATAATGCCAAGATTTTCACAAAGCTGGATATGAAGGAAGCATTCTGGCAAATCAAACTTGATAAGAAGTCTAGTAAACTTACAACAATGATTACACCTTATGGTAGGTTCAGATGGTCTAGACTACCATTTTGGGTTGAATGTAAGCAGTGAAATTTTCCAGAGGCATCTAGCACAAGCTCTTGAAGGTCTTCATGGTTGCATCAATGTTGCTGATGACATAGTTATTGCAGGTTGTGGATCAAACAGACAGCAAGCAATTAAGGACCATGATCTGAAGCTTAAAGCACTGAAACACAGGTGTAAAGAGAAAGGTATTAAACTGAATGACGGTAAAGCTCAAGAGAAGAAAGAAGAAATTACCTTCATGGGTCACCTTATTACTGCTCGAGGTGTTGAACCAGACAAGAAAAAGGTTGAGACAATACTAAACATGCCCGTTCCTAAGGACTGTCATGAGGTTCGCAGATTTTGCGGCATGATACAGTATCTAGCAAAGTTTCTCAACAATCTTTCAGAAGTTCTTCATCCAATAAGAGAACTTACCCGTAAGGATACTCCTTTTATCTGGTCTGCTGAATGTGATCAAGCTTTCAAGAGAGTCAAGAAACTGATTACTTCTACTCCAGTACTCGCATACATGATCCTGATGAATCTTTGTGTATTCAAGTTGATAGTAGCAGCTATGGACTTGGGGCTGTCCTCCTACAAAATGGTCAGCCAATAGAGTTTGCTTCTAGAGCTCTAACTGAAACAGAACAACGCTGGGCTCAAATTGAGAAGGAGCTCTTAGCTGTTGTATATGGTTTGGAACTCTTTGACCAGTACACTTATGGAAGGAAAGTTACAGTCATCAACGACCATAAACCTTTGGCAGCCATCGTTAAGAAACCTCTGAGTCAAATTCCTCGAAGACTGCAGAATTTACTGATGCGCAGCCATCGATATGACTTTGAATTCCAATGGGTACAAGGTTCCGATCTTCTTATAGCCGACACACTGTCCAGAGCTTGTATTCATAATGTCACATTGGATTCCTTAGCTGATAGAGAGAGCAATGCAGGAGCTGATGCACCTGTAAGGTTACCTGAAATACCAGATGTGATGATGGAAAAGATTAAAGCTGAAACTCTCAAAGACAGCGTGCTCCAGAGATTAAAGTCGACCATTTTGGATGGGTGGCCTAAAAGAAAGTCTGATGTACCAGCTGAGCGTATGCCTTATTTCGACATTCGTGATACTCTGACAACAGAACAAGGCATAATACTTAAAGGAGAGCGTATTCTTATCCCAAAAGCACTGAGGCCTGAAATCAAGCAGAAGCTGCACGCTGCTCATCTTGCATTTGACAGCATGATGCGCCGGGCCAGAAGTTGTCTGTTTTGGATCGGCATGACGGCTGAGATTCGACAGATAGCTGACAGTTGTCCAGAATGTCAAGAAACGAAGGCAAGGAATACTAAAGAACCTTTAAACCAACACTCAAGAGGTTTATCACCCTGGGAGAAAGTTGGCACTGATATCTTTATTATAGAAGGCCGATATTATTTAGTCCTGATTGACTACTTCTCCAACTTCATTGAAGTAGACTTCCTACCTACAATGACAGCACAGTTAGTCATCAGGAAATTGAAGTCTTATTTTGCTCGTTATGGTATTCCCAAAGTTATTGTATCTGACCAAGGTACTCAGTTTACGTCTGCACAGTTTAGATCATTTACTGCTAGATGGGGGATACTTCATGTTAAATCAGCACCAGGTCATCATAAAGCCAATGGATTAGCTGAATCTGCTGTGAAACTCATTAAGGGTATGATGAGAAAGACTGTTCAGGACAATACAGATGCATATGAGGCACTACTTGAACTTCGTAATACGCCGAGACAAGGGTTTGATCAAAGTCCAGCAGAAATACTGTTCAACAGGAAACTGCGTACGCTGATACCTTCTGCAGTGAAACCCGTTGCATCTCACAGCAGAGTTATTGAAAGTAGAGGCAAGAGAGACAGATCAGTGAAGAAGTATTATGATAAAACTGCTCATGATCTGCCCAAGTTGTCTCACCAGCCAGTCCACTATCAAGACCCTGAACAACCAAACTGGCAACCTGGAAGGATTGATAAGAGGCTCTCTGAAAGAGCAACACCTTTCACATCTGATCCCGAGGACCTGGAAATTGATGTCTCCTCTCCAGTTCTACCCGAGCAACAGTTTGTTTTGCCAGACACGGAGAACACTTGTGAAGTGAACATTTCCAATCCTCCAGAAGTTGATCTTTCAGCTCCAGTTACTTCTAGTCCTGGGAAATCTAGCCCTGGGAGACCGCAAAGAGATCGCAAGAGACCCTCTTGGATGAAGGACTTTGTCCGCTCATAGAGAAGGGGGATGTTGATATGGTCTTTGTATATATAATCCTGTTTCGATGTTTCTAGAGTTACTTGCCCTTATCGGGAACTCTTCTGCTTACCTGCTTACTACTTCCTGTCTTCTAAGATGTCCGATTAAATATGTGTCCTGTATCCAGTGTGTTCCGGCTTAATCATTATGCTTCGTAACGTGAGTATGTATGACAGCCAGCCACGTCTCATTATATCTTACAATATTTACTACACACGACGGTAAATATCAACACATGGGATACACAAGATCACATGGGCTACACAAGATTTTCCTTGTGCTCCTTACAGAACATGACACTACTACGACAGCTGGTCTCCTTGTAGGAAGCCTGCACCAAGCAGTCACGTGTTCTTGCTGTGGTGGTTTCCGTTGTAATTTGTTTGACATGACGGAAGTTGCCAGGTCCAAGCACAACCTCATATTAGTCGCCCGGGGGTGCAGTAGGCATATTCTTTCTTTGTTCCTTGAGAGACCCCCGGAACTACACGGGACAACACGGGACAAAAAAGATAGTGCAGACATATCTACCTGTCACAAAACTAAACAACCATCAGACAATGTGCTGACTACGAGTCAAGCATGCATTACCTGTGGTGCTCTAAGGACTAAGTGTCCCCGGGGGGACATTAAGTGAAGTAAAAATTAGAAGGAAAATTCTAGAGAAGGACAATAAATAATCAGAGTGGGCCATCAAGGCTAAAGGTACAAAATATGGCAGATCTATCACCGCTAACCTACATTTGAGGAGCAAGAGCTTGATTTGAAAAGAGCTTAGTTGGTCGTATGTCATAACACATTCACTCTCGCAGCAATTCAATAACACAATTTAAATGAATTTGGATCAAATCTTCAGAGCGCTTGTTACTACTCGTATGTTCTGTTACTGATTGTCCTTTTCTTTCTTTCTTTCTTTCTTTCTTTCTTTCTTTCTTTCTTTCTTTCTTTCTTTCTTTCTTTCTTTCTTTCTTTCTTTCTTTCTTTCTTTCTTTCTTTTGTGGCCGTGGATCGTATTAGAAGGTTCGGACCACTGCCCTTTCAGTAGATAGTGTTTAGTAAGGTAAATGTGACAAACTTCCTTCTCTCAGACTGACAAAAATATTTTCTCATACTCTCTGTTGATTCAAACGAATTCACCCGAGTAATAGCAGTGAAGATGTCAAAGGTCGAACTTTATTAACAAGGTTAGCAGTCTTTCATAACGACAGCTTCTTCAACAACAAAAGTATTCAATATTCAAAACTGCAATTTCTTGTCTTCTTACTATTTGCTTATTTCAGCTATCACAATGTCATATAATTCTTCAGGTAGAAACTTCTTGTCTCTCTTCTGTACTGACTGTTTATTTTAGGTTTCATTTCATATGTCTCTTGGTATATCTCACTAAGAGAAAACTGGCCTTACCGCCAGGGCTGTCACTTTGCCAAGATTTTCGTCTATTATTCTTCTCAACTCAGACCTGGTCTGCTGAGCTACACATGTTACTGATATATAAAAGTGTTCTCAAACGAAATACACTTTCTTTTCTTTCACATCTATCATGTCCTCAGAATAAAATACTATCAAAATAAAAATACTGCCGTACACCAAATTTATGGTACATAATGTACTGAGCGTTTTCTATACACTCTATTTCTCACAGCATAATTCTTGCTAATCATCTAAGACTGAGTATGTTTTCTCACACATCTATTACGCTGAGCGCGTTTCTCAAGTCTAACTTTAACACTTGGAAGAAAACCATTTTTCCTTCCTACGCATAGCGCGTCTCAAACCCGACTGTCTAAAAACCCCGTCCCCACATTTCTTTTTTCCCCTAAACTGTGTTCACGCATCTCAACTTTCCCGTGCGTACTTTTTTTTCCAACTCACTCAAACCCGTAAGGGACCTAATTTCACATTACCTCCCTTTGAATGTTTTACCTGAACAGCGTACCCTCTTCTTTAACGCTTACAACAAATTCGTCATATGCTAATTTTCTAACCCATAACTGATAACATTCTAAATCTACTTAACCTAAATTAAACCTTTCTCATACCAACCGAAATATGTGGAGTTTCCTCCCTTATGACAAAGCCTTACTTTACTCATCTTATCTCCCTGCAACAATGACAAATAATCTGTAACTGAAGTTATTTATATTTCTTAAACCATTTTTCCACACTCTTTCGCTCTATCAAAACCAAACCACCGTTCACACTTTCTTTCTTTATTTGTGCCTACCATATCTTCTCTTCTTCAATTAAGATGCCTAGTTGCATGGCAATCATGTCCCTCTGGCTTGAGCATTTATAATGCTCCTAGCAAACCCAACGGCCTAATATCCGGCTTTTGGCTAGGATCATGTGTCTACACACAGGGACCAGTAGTGACATTTATGTCATGAGGTCCTTTGTACCTGTTTGTCTTAAACTATGATTACAAGCAATATAAGAGAATGGCTGTATACCGCTCCACCTATGTCCCAGTCTTGACATATGGATGCGAGTCATGGGCAATGACTACAACCCACAAAAGCCAGATCCAAACCTCAGACATAAGGTATCTGAGGAAGGTGGTTGAGGTAACAAGAAGAGACATGGTCCGCAACCAGACGATTCGTCAAGGCCTAAAATCCCACCCGCTGCAGACCCAAATAGAACAGTCCCAACTAAGATGGTTTGGCCATGTCTGCAGAATGGGAGAAGATCGGCTACCACGACAAGCATGGGAAACAAAGAGCCAGGGATCCAGACCTCCAGGACGACCCAGAGTCCGCTGGGAGGACAACATTAGACAATCTTTGAAGGACCGAGGACTAGAATGGAACCAGGCCAGGAAGAAGACAGCTGATAGAATAGTCTGGTGCTCTCTCTTCCAAACCTCTACACCTCACGGTAGAAGAGGAACGACTAAGTAAGTAAGTAAGGTTCTTTGTGTGAAAACACGGAAGACCACTACAATGACACATGGTGTCATTGGGTCTTCTTGTGTTGGGACATGTGGTTTTGACCAGAGCCGGGTTTGGGCGGGGGCCAACGCAACCTCATGCGAGGAAAATATGCAACCTCATGCGAGGAAATTAAAAAAAAAAAAAAAAAAAAATCATGTCCCTCTATAACTTCGTGTTTCCAATACTGTTTTGTTGTTGACTTCTTTCCATGCCACGATGTCAAACTGTCCAATACCTTCTCTCTTTGTCCTCTTTTTTCTTCACTTGTTTCCTAATGTCACAATAGATTCCATTTCCCTGCTTCTCATAACATACCAGAAGAAAGTGACTTGCTTACTTCTAACACGAGCATTAAGCTTCCTTTGTGCATTGTCATCTTTCAGGACTTCCTCTTGACTCTTGTTAGCTGTCCGTGGTATTTTTAACGTTCTTGTGTAAAACCACATTTCTGTGGCTTCTAGTGCTTTCTCTGCCATATTGGACTACCTATTTTATGTTATTTGACCTGAACTGATGAAGGCCACTTCAGTTTCAGTTATATCCCTTTATTTTCACAGACTTATTTTGCTCACAAAATAACAGCCCCGTCTTTTGTTATTGTTGATCAGAATCGACGCCATTGCACTCCTGGCAAACCCATAGGTGCTCAGTCTTCCTCAGCAAATGCCGAAGGGAATGAATTGCTAATTGTTCCTGTTGCGCGCTGGTTGTATACATGCTGGATGTATACATGCTGGTTGTATACATGCTGGTTGTATACATGCTGGTTGTATACATGCTGGATGTATACATGCTGGTTGTATACATGCTGGTTGTATACATGCTGGATGCATCTTCTCATATCCATTGTTACGAGTTGCCTCCCCTTAGCTCTGCAGTAGTTGTCCAACAGGGGCCAAAACTCAAAGAGTACTTGAAGTGGGTCTTAAAAGGTGTCTACCTTTGCACAAGATTACTCTTGGCAGAGTTGTAGGTAGAAGGATAATGATGCTTCGACCACAAAGGGAGTCTTCACAAGATATCCAGAAAAGCGAGAACAATGCTGCATTGGCTGAGCACGTTAACTCTAGGATCTGCCGACAACTTAAGTAAAGGATATGGTTATCTTATCATTCGTTAGCTCGTTCAAGCCCCCAGCTGAGTTCAGCGAATTTCCTCTTATTATTATTTGGTAGCTCTGATTGAGTGTATTTAAGAAATTTTTGTCTGAGACATACTGATACAGCACATTCAAAATGATTAAATCAACTTTACATTTGGATAGATATAAATAACAAATTTAATAATCACTTAGGTTTTAACAGTTATTAAAAATTGAATATTCTTTAACAAAAATTGGTCATCATCATATGATGTTAATGGGGAATTATATAAGGGGAAGTTTCACTTGGCAGCTTTTATGTGTACACTTAGCTGCTGGGGTTTCTGCTCCCGCTGGTGTTTTGGTTCTTCGCAGATAGGTGACTGGATTGCTCACGTTCCTGGTCAAGATTAAGAGTTGCAGCACGTTCCAAGTAAAATCAGGGAGTAACTGCAAAGCTGGTCCCGCGTCTCTAAGACCCGTCTGATGATGGTGTCTAGCGTCGACTTCAGGCCACTTATACCCTCACTTGTTCCAGAAATAGTACCCTCAACTGGTACCACCAACTAGTATGGCAAAAGAAGAGAAACGAATACCCTCTGAGTATTGAGTTTCTCGACACATAATTATGTGCCCCCATCTTCCTATTCCATCATCCAATCTATCTCAGAATTTTTACCCTCTCTGAGAATTAATCTTAATCCCAGTGGGTGAAAAACTATCTTTACATTTAAAATGAATAGTTTTATATTTAACTTTAGTTGAAAATGTTAACAATATAGTTTGAATATGGATTACATTTACATCGGTTGAAAAGGTTGTAAACTTTCATTGCAGTTAGAGTGAATATGTTTTATACATTTACATTGGTTGAATAGGTTGAAACTTTCATTACATTTAGAGTGAATATGTTTTACATTTACACTGGTTGAAAAGGTTAATAATATAACAAGTATGTACATCATTTCTTTCATCATTCCCTCACTGCTCCATGTGGAACTTGGGACTACCTCTGCTTTTGGTTCTTTATAAGAAACTCGCAATAAAGCAGTCACCAGCCCTGGCAGTGTTGGTTCATATCTTTAGGATCACAGACTGCTGGCTCAGAGAAATAAAGGCACTTGTAGAGGCCTCTTACACTTGGTCTGGAATGTTGATACTTTAACAATAAGTTTCCACTTTAAACAGTTCTCTCAGATTCCAGTTTTCTGTTTTAAAATGGTCGAGTTTTTCCTGGGCTTTTTAAGTCCCGAGAAGGCTCAAACAAGGTCCGGTCTGATAAATGAAAGCTGATTTTAGTCTTAACTCTGGCAAGGTCTGGTTGTCTTCTAGGTGCGAATGCATTTTTCTCAGTGTTCTACTCTGGCTGAAGTGTCAGATTATATTGGTTATATTGCTTGTCTTCCCCCGCATTTTTTTGGTTACGATGTTAAACAGGGCTCCAATCGGAAGGGGTGTTATGCCTTCATTCCGAGTGTCTGCCAATCGTTTCAAACATTCGTGTTTGGTAGGGTAATTCAAATTATTTCCTTATGGAAATTTCTGCGCGTTACTGCAGAGGTCATGTCTCCCAAATATGGAATGAAAACATCCGATCCTCTCTCGGCAATGTTTAAAAATAATTTCTTACATCTGCCCGGACTATTACAACATTTCCTCACAGGTATGTCGACTGATAAGTGCATGTCTGTAATCTGTCCACAGGCGGGTAATTTATCGCCCGGCATGCCTTAGGTAAACTCAACGCTCCGTCAGTGACCGGCCCATCTGGGTTCATGGCGAATTATCACTGACTTTTTTTTTTCCTAACGAAGTTTGCCTCGTTTTGGCCAGGCATGCCACATTCAACCAAACATAAAAACTCTTGCAGTCTGGTAAGTTTTATAAGCTAGTGCAGATGTTTTCAAACTTCTTTGGTCCGCGGCTCCCTTGACCTGCGCATAAATCACCGCGGCTCCTCTCTATACTGTAAATTATATATAAGCAATTGTACCCAAAAAGATATTAATGACTTCTGAATGTGCATATTTTACATCTGATACCAATTGTGGGGGGTAAATAAGTTAATTTTCGGACACAAAATAAATAAGACTGTATTTATTTTGTAAATGAAAAACTAAATTAATTTCGTTTTGCACACTTAATTAAAAATGTATCCATACTGTCTGAAAAACAGAGACAATTACACAACACAATTTAAAACAAACTGCATTGGACAAAACTACGTCCAAACTACAAAACAGCAAGACCAGACTGATTTTAATTATTGTGACACGTGGTACTACTCGACTACCATCTACCAAAACAGTAGTAATAACAAGCCAGCCTGCTCGAGGTCACTAGCGCACAGCTCATAAACAGAGTCGGCTTGGACGATCGCTGTTGGGTCATCTCATCTCTTAACACCAGCATCCGCCATGATGACATCAGAGTTAGTTATCAGCTGTTCGTAACATAGACCTGCTCTGGAGTTTTATGGTGCATTTGTCAATAACTTCTAGTTCCTAAAGACACGTATTAATACATGTAATAATACCTCGGCCCAAACATATCGCCCTACGAAGATCTATATTTATTGATGGACCTTGGCTCATTATATCGAGCCCAACACTTTTCCCAAGCCACCGCGACGCCCTTAGCCGAGGGCCGCGACGCCCCTGGGAACCGCGACGCACAGTTTGAAAATCTCTGAGCTAGTGTGATGTTCTGTCAGGCTTAAATAAATTCAGCTACATGTAATCTACCCATGGCGTCAACAGCCACGTTCCTTAGAATTATGCTGACCAAAATATGGTCTCGCGTATACAACATGTACATCTCAATGTGATTACTTTGCAAAGTTCACATGTTTTTTGTATGACAAATAAATGGTCAATTGCCTGAGCCAACTTCTGGAAAAATCAAGAGAGCAGGGAAAAAAACTGTTATGCATCGCCTTAATCGACATCGCAAAGGCATTTGACCTGGTTAGCAGACTCTCAAAAATCTTCCTGAAAATAGGCTGCCCCACTAAACTGTTAGAAATTAAAAATTTTAATTCCGTGAAAACATAAAGGGAACAGTCCGGGAGGCTGGAAACACACCACAGCCATTTAATATATGCAGTGACGTCAAACAAGGCTCCATCCTGGTTCCGACTCTCTTCGGGATCTTCTTTGCCTTACTCTTCAAACAAGCAACTGAAGGAATATGCCTTCACACTAGGTCAGACGGCCGACTGTTTAACCCCGTAATGCTGAAGGAAAAACCGAAAGTCAGAAGGGTCCCTATAAGAGACTTGTTATTCGCTGATGACGCTGCAATCGTCAATCAACGTCAACAGAAGCTTCAGAGCTTGATGAATCACCTCACCCAAGCATTCAAGGAATTTGGCTTCACAATAAGTCTAAAGAAAACAAATGTGCTGGGTCAGGATGTGGATGTTGCACCAGTTATTGCTACTGATAGCTTTGAATTGTCAATGGTACACTGCTTCACATACCTGGGGTCTACCATCAACTACAAACTCTCTCAGAACACAGAAATTGGCAGCCGCATTGGCAAAGCTGCAACTATCTTTACCTGTCTCACAACGCGTGTTTGGGGAAACCCCAAACTCACAACGAAGACCAAAGCTGCAGTATATAACGCCTGCGTCACCAGCACACTTCTTTATGGTAGGGAGACATGCACCAGCTATGCTAAGCAAGAAAAAATGGCTCAATACCTTCCATCTATGGTGTATGCGCCACATTCTTGGTATTTCGTGGAAGGACAAGTGACAAATGTCAAGGTGCTGTCCCATCCCCAAAGATATTTTATATGGACAACTGGCAGATGGATAAAGAACAAAAGTGAAATGAAGGTACTAGACATAAATCCAGCAACCTAGGAGGACGAAACTGTAGACTGTGCCAAGTAGCCCTGCTCCATACGGCGCTATCTCAGATTGGACAAAATAAAAGCTCTTAAAGCAAGCATAAGATACAAGAACATGCCGAGAGCAACATCAGGTTAAAAAAGCAGCTGAAGACTTCCACCTCAAGGACACACCATTCCCATAGTCAGTTATGACTCGAGGAGGCTACAACGATCACCTCAAGGACACACCGTTCCCATAGTCAGTTATGACTCGAGGAGGCTACAACGATCACCTCAAGGACACACCATTCCCATAGTCAGTTATGACTCGAGGAGGCTACAGCTATCACCTCAAGTACACACCATTCCCATAGTCAATTATGACTCGAGGAGGCTACAACTATCACCTCAAGGACACACCATTCCCATAGTCAGTTATGACTCGAGGAGGCTACAACTATCACCTCAAAGACACACCACTCCCATAGTCAGTTATGACTCGAGGAAATTACAACTATCACCTCAAGGACACACCATTTCCATAGTCAGTTATGACTTGAGGAAGCTACAACTATCACCTCAAGGACGCACCATTCCCATTGTCAGTTATGAATGGAGGAGGCTACAACTAAATAGTACATTGGGTGTCATTCCAAACAGCCCATGATTCCAACCCTCCTCTCCCTTACTAACAACATGATAGGTTTGAGAGACCACCATTTTGGGACAAAGGAAAACACACATGCACATTCACACAATTTGACTCTTTTAATTTGCTCTATTTACACTAACTGGATACGCGAAATGACACCATGATCAGGTATCAGCAGTCAAAATTATTATTTGGAATTAAGGGCACTTTATATCCTAATTATAACCTATCAAGGGTTGAACAGGATACATTTACGTCATACAATTTTTTGTTGGTATTGTCTGCTCACATCATTAAAAAAAAAAAAATTTAAATGATTTATAAATGTAGCACAATTTGCCCATCTTGATTTCCATCTGTGCAGAAAATACATAAAGGCCCCTTAGAATTTTCTCTGCCTAACAAGTTTATAATTGTCAGAAATAACGATCCTCCCTCCTGTCATCACTGGCAATCTTTTCACAAATTATCTTACAAATATCATTATTAAGGGACCAGAACTGCATTTAGCACCTCACCAAAATGTTTCTCATGTCCCTTGCAGTGTGATTTCTGCAGCATTTATCGTACATGATTATGTCACCAGCTGTATGCACAACCATACACTAATCGCCCGCTACGACATGCCTGATGGAGCAGTGATTACATTTTTCTTTGTCCCCTGAGAGACCCCCAAGGGAAATAAAACCACAACCATCCCACATTTCAGTCCTGAAAACTGTTCACGAAAAGTCATGATGTAATTTTTCATTTCATCTAGCATTATTTTTTCTTTATCCTCCTACATCATAACATCACCCTCCATTGTGTCAAGAAAAGGACCACTCCTCCTTACAAAATCCCTCCTTACAGGCCTGACACAGGTCAGAGTTATGCTGGTTCCGAGGTTTACCTTGACGACGGTCAATACGTAATGGCGGTCTGACAAAGCCGTAGAAAATCTGGCCCACCCGGTTGTAGACATTGCCAATTACCTGAGGAAAACACGTAATAACATTAATAATTAATACGAGTTATTAATTCATTACTCTCTGGTTGACTATGGGGCAAATACATATCAAGCCTTCAAGTACTGTGTCTTCTTTACATGTCTTCTTTACATGTCTTCTTTACACGTCTTTTTTTCTCATTTTAAGTCTTTTCCGCAACAATGATAATAATGATCCATTGCTACAGACTGTCATAAATGGGTGCTTGCGTAGAACACAAAAACAAACACACACTGAAACACACAAAAACACAAAAAAAACAAACAAAACACACAAAAAAACAAAAACACAAACACAAAAACAAAAACAAACACACACACAAAACCACAAACACACAAAAAAAAAAACAACAACACAAAACACACAAAAAACCAAAAAAAAAAAAAAAAAAAAAAAAAAAAACAAAAAAAAAAAACAAAAACACAAAAAAAAAAAAACACAAACACACAAAAAACAACAAAAACAAACATACACAAAAACAAAAACAAAAAAAAACAAAAAAACAAAAAAAAAAAAAAAAATAAAAAAAAAAAAAAAAACAAACAAAAAAAAAACAAAAAAAAAAAAAACAAAACAGAAACAAACCAAAAACAAAAAAAAGAAAAAAAAAAAACACAAAAAAAAAAAAAAAAACACAAAAAAAGAGATAAAACTAAACGAAAAAAAAAAAAAAAAAACATAAAAAAAAAAAAAAACACACAAAACCAAACAAAAAACAAACACAAAAAAAAAAAAAAAAAACAAAAAAAAAAAAAAACACAAAAAAAAAAAAAAAACAAAAAAACCACACACCCCAAAAAAAAAAAAACAAAAAAAAAATAAAAAAAAAAAAAAAAAACAAAAAAAAAAAAAAAAAAAACAAACAACAAAAAAAAAAAAAACAAAAAAAAAACAACAAAAAAAAAAAAAAAAAACACACAAACAAAAAAAAAAAAACAAAAAAAAAACACAAAAAACAAAAACAAAAAAACACACAAAAAAAAAAAAACAACAACAAAAAACAAAACAACCACAAAAAAAACAAAAAAAAAACAAAAAACCCACAAAACACACAACACACACCAACAAACAAAAAAAAAAAACAAAAAACCAAAAAAAGCCACACACAAACACACAAAAACCACAAACACAAAAAACACACACAAAAAAACACAGACAAACACACAAAAAAAAAAAAAACACAAAAAAAACAAAAAACAAACAAAACACAAACACAACAAAAAAACAAAACCAAACACCACATACACACAGACAGACACATAGACAGACAGACAGACACACACTGAGTGGACCTGTTGATAACATTACCAGGCAACCCTTGTTCTGGTATTCCCAGTGTAGTAGAGGTAGAGGAAGACCAAGGAACACACGGAGAAGACAACTGGATACAGACATGAAGGGCACGAACAAGACATTGACAGACTTTGAGCTGATGGCACAGTACAGGAAGACGTTTGTTGACGGCCTATGCTTCATGGGGGGGCCTGAAGGGTGATAGTGATTGCTGTTTGATTTATTTGGCTAATTTCTTTAATATACGAGGGAAGGGGGGGGGGGGGTTGTTTAACTGATGATTGATCTAGATTAGCGTCAGGCAACCCGAGAGCTGCGGGCATTCTCTTTAGAAGCACTGAGCTCTCTGAAAGATCTGCGTTGATAAACTCAAGTCTGTTTTCAGTTTCAGCTTGTTTGAATACTTGCAGCCTATGGGTAACTTTTATCTCTGCCAGACGATCTTCCTACAGCGCAATCAACAGACCGGTGGACAATTTAAACTAACTGATAATATACCAAAAAAAACTTCAAAAATAGAAAAGATCGCCCCTAAAAAAAAAAAAATACAAAAAATAAATAAAGTGAATTTTAGTACGCTAGCTATCGAGTTTCACTGGGAATGGGGACAAAGTGCCTTTACTTCTGGCGATACAGGCCTTGTAAATACCAGGGAGAGTAGATTAGTTCGACATTTCTCAAGCTTAACATTTTCTCTCCCCCCATTCCGTCACCTAAAGATCTACAAAATCATCTACTTGTGATCTAATAGTAGATTGGGATCTACATTATTGTTACAGTACGCCCAACACTAACGCAAGTTATCACGTTAGTATTAGAAATAAAGTCTAAACAGACCGAAATACTTTAGTAAGACTAGCAAGTATAAGCAATGGTCAAAGTAAGATAACTCTTAGAAATTATTAGTTAGATAAAAAAAAAAAATTACAAAATTAACCCCCTCCCCAAAAAAATCAATAAAAAAAAACCCCAAGCCTGAGCAAAGGCCCCAAACACACTTGAGTGTGCGCAGAAAGCTTTGCACGGGCTTGAGTACTTTTGATAAGAAGAATCGAGAACTAGCTTCCGGGCGAGACACATCAGTCTTGCAGATCGGTGAGTTTTCCTTGTTAGAAGTTGAGAACTATCCCTTTCTGCAAGTGTAACCTTTTCACACGACTAAGTCAAGATATTATGTTGGAAGAATTGTATACGGTTTGTACATCAAGATACGTTTTAGGAACATTAGGATAACCTTAACCATGAAGTATATAGTTAAGTATCAGTAGAAGCCACCATTGTTTACAAATGACATTGGACAGTATTTCATTGAGGCTGTCGTTTTATACAAGGAACAATGCTCTTTTTAATTGTGATCGCCCTGACAGTCAGTAGTCAGGTTATTGAGATGTGTCCATTATATGAACCTTATAGTCCAGTTGGACTTGTAAATAAAACTGATTGTTTATAAAACCTGTGAGTCATTTGAATAAGCATGTCGTAGTGGAAGGTATCAAGGAGAATAGATAACGTGACAGCCTGTGTGAGTAATAAGAACTTGGGTTGAATCATCTTTCATTCGGGTACTAACAGCTCTGGTGGTAACCAGTTACACTCGAGAGATTCCCATAACCATCACCAAAACTTCTCTCCCCTGTCACATTATACCGACCTCTGATCAAGATTTTTTTAAAACATTTTTAGGTGTGCACATCTCCACATTAGTAGAGTGGTTAGAACGCTAGCCCACATTGGTAGAGTGGTTAGAACGCTAGCTTCTCGCCGTAAAGTTCCTGGGTTCATGTTCGAAACCTGGTAACATTTCGCTCCAGTCTACACAGCTTTAAATGGGCAACTGATTCTTCCAGTTAAAAGACAAAAAAAAAAAAAAGCGAGGAAAAAAAAAACTTCCAAAAAACCCAAAAAAACCCACCAACCTAAAACAAAAACAGTAAAAAAAAAAAAAAAAAAAATTTTTTTTTTTTTTTTTTTTTTCCCCCAAAAAAAAACGCCCACCCCAACAAACTCGAGGCGAAATCTCCAAAAAATTATTTTAAAAAAAAAAAAAAACATAAATTTTACGTGAGTATCCAAAAAAAAAAAAAAAAAAAAAAAAACCCCCCCCCGCCACAAAAGGCAAAAAAAAAAATTTCGGAGGTACCCCCAGCTGGGTCGGCTCCCCCCAAAAAAAAAAAACGAAAAACCCAACCAAAAAAAAAAAAAAAAAAAACAAAAAATCCAGTCCAAAAAACCCCGACCCAAAAAAATCCTCAACCCCCCCCCCCCCAAAAAACGGGTTTGATCCCCCCCCACCCGGTAAAAAACAAAACCCAAAAAAAACAAAAAACCACTAAAAAAAAAAAAAAAGCACGCTCCCCTCCAAAAAAAAAAATGTTGTTTAGTGAAAAAAAAAACTCCCACTACAAAAAACCTGTTAAAAAAAAACCAAAAAAAAAACCTCCCCCCAAAAAAAAACCACAAAAATTAAAAAAAAATCAAAAAAAAAAAAAAAACAAAAAAAAAAAAAAAAAACACCCAAAAATTTTAAAAAAAAAAAAAAAAAGTTACAAAAAATTTTCAACCCCCCTATTATTTGCAAACCAAAAAAAAAAACAAAAAAAACAAAAAAAACCAAAAAAAAAAAAAAAAAAAAAAAAAAAAAAAAAAAAAAAAAAGGTGAACCAAAAAAAAACCCCCAAAAAAAAAAAAAACAAGTGATGGGTCCCCAAGGTCAAAGTCGTCTAAAAAAAAAAAAAAAACAAAACATGTTCAAAAAAAAAAAACCTTCAAAAAAAAAAAAAAAACAAAAACCCCCCCCTGGGTTTTTAAAAACTCCAAAAACAAACTGTAAAGCAAAAAAACCTCAAAAAAAAAAAAAATACAAAAAAAAAGAAAACATAAAAAACAAAAAAAAACCCCCCAAAAAAAAAAAACCACCCCCCAGTATCAAATAACACAAAAAATTGTAACAAACAAAAAAACTCCAAAAAAAAAAAGGCTCTCAAGAAAATCCACTAAATAAAAAAACATTAAGTAAAAAAACCCCCCCCCAAAAAAAAAAACCCCAAAAAAAAAAAAAAAAAACACAGTTTGAAACAAAAACCCAAACATACAAACACAAACAAAAAAACAAAAACCAAAAGGCCTACAAATGTTCAAAAAAAAACAAAAAACCCAAAACATAAAAAAAATTGCATACCCCATACAACCCACATGCATATTCAAAAAAAAAAACAACAACAAAAAAAATAAAACCAAAACACACAACACACAACACACAAAAAAAAACAACAACAGACAACAAACAACAACACACACAAACACAAACACACATAAACATACACACATACAACAACAAAACATACAAAAAAAAAAAACATACAAAAAAACAACAAAAAAAACAAAACAAACAAACATTAGCAAACCATAGTAAGGGTCAGTGTATCTTTCCATTCTCGATGAGGGGTGACAGTATCCGGTCGCCATTGATAACGAAGCTATAGTTTCTTTCTGGTGGCCTCATAAACTAATTTATATTCTTTACAAATAAAAATGTCAATTTTAAAGACTTGTTTAATTTTCGTCTTTCACTGATATCCTTAATTTCTGTAGCCATCTTTTCGGGTGTTGTTATAGTCGATGTTAAGAATTTCCACTTACTAACGTGAGAGTTTCAAGTTGACACACCTCTCAAAGCCGTGGAAAAGTCTCTTCTCTGCTACAAAATTGATAAGTCAGTGGATCTTTCCATTCACAATGAGGGGTGACAGTATCCGGTTAGCCATTGATAACATACATACATAGATATATACATACGAGGGACGGTCAAAAAGTAATGCCTCGTAATTTTTAATTTCATTCAATAGGCAAGAAAACAGATAAAATTCACATTGAAATGTAGCCCCAAGTCTGAACTTCAAAAATTTATTTCTCAATGTAGTCTCCGTTATTCGTTACAGTTTTTCTCCATCTTCTCACAAGGGCATGTATCCCCGCACGGTAAAAATGTGTGTCCTTTTTCCTAAACCACTGGCGTACATACATTACATACATACATACATAATCAGAATCTTTATTTTCCAGAAAATACATTGATATGTACTGACATGATATACTAGCCGCCATTAAAAACGCATCGAAATCGTGACTTGTTTTCACTGTTAAAATGTTTATGCAAGTGAGCGATTTTCAAACCCTGAAAGTGTGCAAGTGATGAAGTTCATGTATTCCCACTTTACTGTCGATGTGATGTTTACTTCAAATTTTGCGTTACGTGCAAAACAAGGTTTTTGATAAATTCTGGCTTTATTAAAAGTCGAATCACATTGAAATTTGGCACACGCATTAGTCAAGTTTCAACGAGTAAAAAGCCATTATCTGTTTTCATCGAAAGAAAGTCTGTTAATGTTTTTGTCATGCCTCGACTGTCGTCACAAGAGCTATGGCAAGCTGTTGGTATGCTCAGCAGTGGAATGGCGACCAGAGAAGTTGTCAGACATTTCAATTGTGACCAGTCCACTATAGTTAGGCTGAACCAGCGATTTCTGGCGACAGGTACCACCAATGACAGTCCAAGGCTTGGTCAACCTCGTGTAACAACACTAGCTCAAGATCGCCAAATTCTATTGTTACATCTGCGCAATCGCTTCCAAACAGCAACTCAGACAGCAGCTCATACACCTGGCACTCGGAGACTTGTCAGCGCAAACACTGTGCGACGGAAACTTCGCGCCGCTGGCTTGCAAAACAGACGTCCCAACATCGGTCCTATCCTTACTAGACGTCACCGGACCAACAGACTGGCTTGGGCCCTACAAAAGAGGGCGGGATGGAGATCAACAATGTTCTCCGATGAAAGCCGGTTTAATGTCTCCTTTGCTGATAGGAGAAATCGCGTCTGGCGTCGTCCTGGAGAAAGATATGCCGATGCGTGTGTAGTCCAGCATGACAGATATGGAGGAGGAAGCGTACATGTGTGGAGTGGATTCTCTCAGGACCACCATACTCCCCTTCATGTTTTCAGAGTTAACGTTACCGCTGACGTCTACGTTAATCAAGTACTGCGACCTATCGTAGTGCCTTTCTTCCAGAATCACCCAGATTTGGGAATCTTTCAGCATGATAATGTTAGGCCTCACACAGCTAACGTTACCAAGAATTTCTTAGCTCAGCAACCTTTTCTTGTACTGGATTGGCCTGCAAACTCTCCTGACATGAATCCGACTGAACACGCATGGGATGAACTGAACAGAAGGGTCCGCCAGTATGACATCAACAATGGGAATGATCTGGAGCGAGCACTCATTGCAGAATGGAACGCCATACCCCAAACATTTTTCGAGACACTCTGCAATAGCATGAGACGCCGATGCCAAGCCTGTATTGATGCTGTAGGGGGTCATACATAATGATGGCTGTGACTGAATGACAGTGAGTGCGACTTTTGTTTTTACACCTAGGGTTGACAACTGCTTAGGAGCTGGTTCTGAATTGTCTCATGTTTAATAATACAGCAAATTTGGGTAAGTAAATGGATCAGAAATGTAAAATCAGTGGTTTCGTGTATTTTAAATTTAGCACAACAAGTTGTGGTTCATAAACTAATGCGATGCGTTTTTAATGGCGCTAGTATATAATAAAATACAACATGGCATATAGGAGAATCATTAGAATTTACATAAAGTAAATTTACATAAATTCATACAGCGTTAATTAGAGCTGTTACCACATTGTCTACATACACACATACATACACACATACACAGGAAAAAACGAGCAAGTAACGACAGACAAGGAGGGAAGAAACAAAGGTGACAATAATCATACGGTACATGTTGACCTGAACTGACCTTGATGACCTCCTCTGGGTACCACATCGCGTGCTCGTAGCTTCCGTTCTTACATTTCTGACACTGTTGTCCGTAAAGTTTGAACATAACATAGCCAGAATTTGTCGGGTAGTTCAAGTGGAACCAGAAGATCACACGCCCCTTCATAGATGTCCAGCCGTGTCCACACACCTAAAGAAAAGTCCATTGAGGTCAAAGAAGACAAATGTATCGAGGTAAAGAAGACAAGTTTACCAAGGTCAAAATAGTAAAGTTTATCCAGGTCAAGTAAGTGAAGTTTACCAAGGTCAAGGTAGTAAAGTTTATCCACGTCAAAGAAGTAAAGTTTACCAAGGTCAAAGAAGTAAAGTTTACCAAGGTCAAAGAAGTAAAGTTTATCCAGGTCAATTAAGTAAAGTTTATCCAGGTCAAATAAGTAAAATTTATCCAGGTCAAATAAGTAAAGTTTATCGAGGTCAAATAAGTAAAGTTTAACGAGGTCAAAGAATTAAAGTTTATTTAGGTCAAATAAGTAAAGTTGGTCGAGGTCAAATAAGTAAAGTTTATCGAGGTCAAACAAGTAAAGTTGATCAAGGTCAAAGAAGTTAAGTTTATCGTGGTCAAGTAAGTTAAGTTTATCGAGGTCAAATAAGTAAAGTTTATCGAGGTCAAAGAAGTAGAGTTTATCGAGGTAAAATAAGTCAAGTTTATCGAGGTCAAATAAGTCAAGTTTATCGAGGTCAAAGAAGTAAAGTTTATCGAGGTCAAAGCCACTACCACGCCAGCTGCAAAAGTGACCATGTCTCTCCACAACTTCATGTCCGCAGTATTGTTTCTCGGTTCCGTTGTTGACTTATTTTTCATGCCAAAATGTCATTTTGTCTAGTTTTATCTTTCTTTATTGTCTTCTATCTCTTCTTCCTTCAATCTTCCTTCAATCTTCCTTCAATCTTCCTGTTACCAAAATATATTCCAACTCTACCCGTTTTATTACAAGACCACAACAAAAGTTGATTGCTTCCTCCTTGTCTAATAATTTAATTTGCACTGTGACTCCTGTCAGGATATCCCGTGTATCACAACAAGCGTTTAATTATTACAGAACGCTGTTTTTGTCTGGTCTATTGTTCTTTTAACCTCTGAGACGCATCTTCCATTTTAATGTTATTAATGTGTCAAGGTATTTGAATCTACTGACTTGATCTTAAACTGTCCCATTTACTTTGATGGTGCTTTCTGGAGAAGTCATTTTCTTCCAGGTGACCATTAATTGTTATTTTGCTATTTATTCTAAGACCTTCTGCCTCGTGTCCCTATGTTTCATATTGCCAGAAAATAGTAGACAATATCATGTCTAGATCTCGATGGACATAACATAAACAACTTCAAGTCAGAAATAATGACCAACTCGGAGATAACAAGGTTCACCATAAATTGGACAAGTCTGAAACAGGTCCGTACATGTAAATACCTGGACTGTACCTTTCTTTTTAACTGCTTACTTTTTCGTTCATCTCGTGCCACAAAGCGTATGGGGCGCTGAAGTTTGTGTTTGTGAGCCAAGTTTGTCTCACTGGCTGCGGTGAGCCCATGTTGTTGTAGGGTGTCTGTGATGTTGTCTATCCATCTGCATCTTGGTCTACCCCGTGCTCCGAAACCAGATCTTCTACTGTTCTAGGCGTGTATTCGGGTTTCATTCTCGTGAGATGGCCAATCCGCAATACCTGGACATGCTAACAAAACCATAGCCTGACAATCTTTCTTCTGTCAGACTAGTAATACAATACTGAAGAGTCACACATTCTAGTTTTCTAACAAGTCCAAACATCTTCTTCTTCTTCTTCTGTCCTTAGCCACAGACCGTCAAAGCAGTCAGTGGCCATTACGCCTAGTGGCGTCTTAGGGCAACAGCAGATAGGTTTTCTTTGCCATTGTTTCCCATCACGCCTAGTGGCGTCTTTAGGGCAACGGCAAATCAACCCATTTGCTGTTGTTTCCGTAATCGAAGTGACAAGTCCAAACATAGGTTAGGGCATATACCTTTACTCACGAGGCAAGACTCACCTGGCAAGAGAATCTGACCTTGGCACTGTCCTTGAATATTCGCCATCTGTCACTTGGCGCGTAGAAAGTAGGGATCAGGAACCAAATGTGCGGGAAGTATTGACCAAACAATCGGTCAAATTCTCCATGCCATACAAGTTCCATCCTGTGAAGATCAAGATAACAAGCTTAAGGTCAGGTAAGCGCTGATCAGATCAAATGCCGTCTCCTCATTACAGGCTGATTTGGAAACTTCAACATTTCGATTTTCGCCATTTTTTTTATACAGCTGATATTTTTGTGCCATCTCGTGATATTTCCTTCTTACATGCAGCGCAGTTGCCTTATTGCCTGTTTGTCTTCCTCTGTTATTCTGTTTAGGTTTTTAAAATAGTCAGGCAAATTAAATAACTCCGAGTTACGCACAACAAACCAAACAGCGATTACGAACTTCACGAAAGATAATAAAATTACATTTCAAGCACAAATCATCGGATTATTAGTAAGTACAGTAGGGCTCCGCTTTTCGGTGGTATCCTTCTACGGCGGTTTTCAATTATATATATATATATATATATATATATATATATATATATATATATATATATATATATATATATATATATATATATATATATATATATATATATATATATATATATATATATATATATATATATATATATATATATGGTCATTACATTCGGCGGAGCCGCGCTGGTGTAGTGGTTACCAAACTGCACTGGCGACCGGGTGACCCAGGATCAAACCCGGGCGAGGACATTTGAACATTTTTCGTCGACCGGGATTTGGACTGGATTAACTCGAGCCCTGGCGAGGACATTTGAAGAAGTGTCGTCGACCAGGGACTGGTGGCTCCTGTGCCGACCCAGCTCTAATGGGTACCTCCGAAATCGGCGAGTATCTGCCCGAATGGCGAGGGACACCTGTCTCTGTACAAGAAAAAAAGCGATACTCACGTAAAATCAGTCTCAGGTAATGCATACTGTCACAGAACATTTTCATGAGTATGAATGATGATAGTGATTGGTGTTAAGGGTCACTGAACTGTTGTCAACACTTGGTTAAGTGTAACTCAGGTATTGAGTTCATGTCTGACTTTATGTCAACATGGTGTGACTCGTGCATGCGTGGGGAGAAAGCAGGTAGTGAATACAAGTCTGGTGTGACTGAGACATTCTGTGTTTGGCAGCCGAGCTGGACGCTCGAGTCTGTGATTAGTAGCCGAGCTGTGAGCTCGTATTGTGTGACTGTGGAGAAACACAGATGTGATTATTCGAATATGTGAGGAGTTATTTATTATATATTGTGTAGGTCCTATATATTGTACAGGCGAAGATTATTGTACCGCCTGGAAGTGTTCCTGTTGGAACCATTTTGTTATTTCTGTTCGTGGAGAACAGTATAGGGCGTTGCAGTGTCCGCCCCTGGAGCTACTGGAAGAAAGGCGACGCGTTTCCCGCCTTGTAGCAGTATTGGAATAATACAGGCGTTGTTGAATTCCCGCCTGGATGAGATTCTGGGAGAATCTAGATGGCGATGCTTAATGCCGCCAACCACTATTAATAAGTGGATCACACCTGGATGGTGTTATGATTGTGCGAGGAAGGTATGCCGCACCAAGGACTCTATTTGTACACATAATTGAGGGAAACCCGAGGCCTGTAAACAGTAAATTAATATGAAACAAATATAAAGGTATGTTATCAGGCACTCGCAGGAAATAAAGAAGTAGAACACCAGACAACAGAAAAACAACAGACATGAGTGGCTTACCCAGATGATGCGTAGATGGCAGGGCGGATAGTGTGATTCGCTTGCATGGCTAGGCGGGGTTGTCGCACGGAAGGTCCAGTGTTCAAATCCTGGGTAAGCCACTCATGTCTGTTGTTTTTCTGTTGTCTGGTGTTCTACTTCTTTATTTCCTGCGAGTGCCTGATAACATACCTTTATATTTGTTTCATATTAATTTACTCTATTTGTACGGTTAGTGTGTGTAAGTGTGAAGTCAGTTCGTGAACACGAGAGTTATTTCCTGCAGGCAATGTCAGCCTGGAGGTGAGTCAGTATGCTTGCTACATGTACTTGATTTCCATGATGTATGTATCAGTCTAATAAATGTCTTGGAACTGTACCAGTGGTGTTGGGTTAATTCGTACGAGCCATTGTTGATCTTCATCTACATACAACCCACACCCACCATAATAATCGTGTTCCTGACAAGCAGGGTACATCTTTTATATCCTGACATCTGGGAACGTCGTTAATATAGTTCCTGACACATATTAACCTGAGATTTCGCCTCTAGTAATAGCGGGCATACTAAAAAATAAAATAAAAATTACATTCGGTCCTTTTCTGCTCTTTCGGCGTTTTTCATGGAATTAGAACTGTTAGTCGAGCGCGTGGATGTGGCAGGATTACATGCCTCTCATGACCAAGCCTTAACAGACGAAGATCTTCTTCTATCTGAAGAGCAAAGACGGATGTTTCGTGAAGAGGCGTCCCATCCTGATGATACTTCATAACGATAGCGCTTGCTATAAACTAATTCTAAGTGAAGAAGACGGCAATCCATGGGCAAAGTTAACTGTTTTCTTACTTTAAGAAAGTACCATCGCAAACTTCGACAGCTACAGCTAGCCTTGAACAACCTTAAACATCAACAGCTAGCCTTGAACAACCTTAAACAGCAACAGCTAGCCTTGAACAACCTTAAACATCTACAGCAACAGCTAGCCATGAACAACCTTAAACATCAACAGCAACACAAACCCCTACAAGAGCTTCGTCAAAGTCTCCATCATCAAAATGAATAAGATTCGTTGAAGAGTCTGATGATGAAATTAGGCCACCCCATTCATTCTTCATATATATATAATAAACAAACTCATTTTTCACATTTACCCTTGCCAGTCACTATAAGCTAACGATGAAAAAATGTTACAGTAAACAATGTGTGTACTGTAAATTCATTTTTAGACCTAGTTTTATTGTGGACGTAATAACGTGACTAGACTTCTGGATTTGTCCGGCTTTTCGCGCCTAAACTGAGCGTCCGGCCGGATTTTTTGTTTAAATGTTGAAATATCCGGCTTTTATGTGACTGGCTAAATTAATCACGTGAAAGACACCATGTTTGAAAAATCTTCATTGGAATCCGATTTCTGAGAACAAAATTAATGAATTTTTATCTCCGCAAAATCGACGGATCGCGCAAATTGCCAACAACACTAGCGTAAGTTGTCATGTTGTTCAATAGTTTATAATAGATTACTATCATATGTTAACCCAGGTTAAACGCTGTTTAGGTTTATTGGCATTTGTTAAGGGAAAATATAACAGAAAAAACGGCATGAATAAGAACTTGGGGCAGGATTTCGTCACTTATAACTTCGCTGTCTATTGCAAATTACAAATAATATTAACCTTAGTTCATAATTATTGCAATTAGTTTATTATGAAAAAATACATGAGTAGTATAGTAATGGGTTTGTTAAAATGAAAACCTCGTCTGTTGCATTTTACAAATAATTTTAACTTTAACATCGAATGTACCATTGATTAATGGCATTATATTATATTTATATTGCAGATACCTGCTCAAAATGCCAAAACGGAAGTGTATGTTCACGGATGAATTGAAAAATAATTGCAGTGCTTTTCCAGTGGTCGACAAGAGTATGAAGCAGAATGTCTTGTATGCAGCGGCGGCACATTTGTATCGGTAGCAAATAAAGGTGTGCAGCTGATTTATAAAAAAAAAAAAAAAAAAAACAGAAACAGAAAAGCACAAGAAATGGACTAAATATTTTGAACAATCGAGAAATGTTGAATTGCATTCAAAATTCTTAAGACTTGCACAATTTATTTTTGCAATTCCTGGACACAACGCCAATGCTGAGAGACATTTTTTTTTCACTTATGCAGGGTCGATGGACAAAGGAAATGAACATTTTGAGTGTAGATTCCATTAAAGGCACTCTGCTTGTGCAGTACAATTTCAAGGAGCTTTCATGCTCTGATTTCTATGCATATTTAAAACGTAGCCCAACTTTGTTGAAGATTTTATCATTAGAAAAATATAAGTAGGCAGGAAATCAATGTGATTTTTTTAGCTTATTGTTTGAATGTTAAAAAAATATGTTTCAACGTCTTGTAGTTATTGAATAAAGGTGTCCTACTTTTCGTCCTACTTTTTAATTATACTGTCCTCTCTTGTCCTCCTTTTTAGGACCAAAAAATGGCATTTGTCGTCCTTTTTGAGTTGAACAATATGGTCACCCTAATATAAACATGTTATTATGATTTTGAATGAAGGTAATCGATTGTAAATTAGTTACCTAATCATCATCACCTCTCATCTCCCTAATCACCATCACCTCTCATCTCCCTAATCATCATCACCTCTCATCTCCCTAATCATCATCACCTCCCATCTCTCTAGGGATCATATGTTTTATGCCAAGTGTTCCTGTCCTGTGCCATCAGTTCAAGGTCAGTCAATATCTTCTTCATGTCTATCTCCAGTTCTCGTCTCCGTGTTTTCTTTGGTCGTCCTCTGCCTCTCTTACCCTGGCGATTCCAGAACAAGGACTGCCTGGTCAAGCTATCAGCAGGTTTGCTCAGTGTGTGTGTCCTATCCATCTCCAGCGTCTTCTCCTCATGTCTCGTTCTTCTGGCACTTGTCTAGTTCGTGTCATCGTGATCTTGTCATACAACTACAATCCTTCTATTTTAGACAAGCACCCGTTTATGAGAGCGTCTTTGGTTAAAACGCAGGTTTCTCGGGGCAAAGGTAGCGGGGTTAGAAACACGGTGGCGTTACGCAACAGTCTATCCAGCTGTAAACGGATACCTGATTCTCTTCTTAGGTCAGGATAGGTAAAGGCAGCGAGGAAGGGGATTGGTTACTTCATCTCTCGAAGCTTGATCTCTAACACTTAACTCCAATACGGCAGTATCTGCTATGAGACTACCTTTTCTTTTAAACCCATTTGTGAAAGTCTGACCTTTTTTGGTTGTTGTTGTTGTTGTTGTTCTCCACGTTCAGAGTCATACAATAGGACTAACTTGACATTTGTGAAAATCTGAAGCTTTTTGGTTGTTGTTGTTGTTCGCCATGTTCACAGTCATACAATAGGACTAACTTGACATTTTAATTGGTTGTGATTTGTGTGTTGGACTTGAATGTTTTTGTGTATGTCTTTTAATATCGATACATTTGTTTGATCTCATCAGACTGTTGTCGCGATGGTGATAACCTGTTACTGTTATTTTTTTTTTAAATCTGGTTTTACACAGTGAAAGAATGACATAAGATGTGTTATATTTCGACCTCAATTCTGAAGAGGACGTTGTGCACACGTTGGAAACCAGTAGAAACACCGCACCAGGCCCTGATGGTGTCCAGTATCAACACATTAAACGTTGGACGACACGGGAATTATGAATGTGGTGAGGGATTTCAACACCAGCATACAAAACGCTGAGGTACCGGAAGACTGGCTCATTAGTTACCTACGGCCTCTTATTAAACCTGGTAAAGACCTCACACTGCCCAGCAGCTATCGAAATATCACACTGCAGTCTATGGTAAAACTACTTGAAAAGATAGTTGCGAGATAAGTAATGAGCCACCTCGAAAATGCACACATCCTTCCTGATAGGCCCATTAAAGCAACATGGGAAAATGTCAGAACATTTGCGTACGACGTGTACGAGGGATTCCAAGATAAACGAGAAACAGTTGCTGTAGAAATTGACCTACAGAACGCTTAACGCTGTGAACTTTGAAACGTTAATGAACTGTGTAATGGTTTGCGGTGTTAACCCTTGGCTAACTAGATGGATAGCTGCCGCCTTAACTGAGAGATCAGTTGCATTTCGCTTTGGAACATGGACATCAGAACCAATTCGCATTTGCCTGGGATTACACCAGGGTTCTCCACTATCACCGGTGCTGTTTAACATCTACACAGCAAAAGTAGCCACCATTAAGTCATCTGGGCTGGGACGAACACTGACGTTTGCTGATGACATACTCATTTACAGGACTGGTTCTGACTGCCAAGAAATGGCCAATAGCAAACACGGGACACAACTTTGAGGTAGGTAAATGGTGCAAGGACACCAGCTCCAATATTAATCCCAATAAAGCCGCTGTTTTATGGTGCTCCTTGAACAACTTCATATTGAAAGCTGATCTTCCAGACATTACTTTCAGTGGGCAGAAAATTGAAAGGCCAGACTAGCTGAAATACCTCGGAATAACATTCGATCGCGGGTTATCATACAAGTACCATGTTGATCTAATCATGCAGGAGTGCAACAGAGGTCTGGCAGCACTAAAAGCAATGACCGCAACGCCCCTGGAACAGAGATTACTGTTTCTCCTTGTAGCAAGTGTAATTTGCTGGGGAGGTTAAGATGTTATACCTAACAAGAAAGAAAGCTGTGTATGTATCAACCGTGTGAGGTCAAGCAAATGTAGGCCCCTGACTCTAATAGATGATGATGATGGTGTATTATCAGGGAACCTAACGCTACCTCCCTAGATCTCACACGGTCTGTATTTTGATTCTAGTGACTGGTGTATGATGTGACTAGTGTCTAGGGGTGAAATGACAATGGTGGTACATCAACACAATACACTTTAACTCACTATAAGTAAATGAATAAGACTGTGGTTAAAGTTTTCTTTAAAATTTGAATTCTTTTTTTTGTACAATTTTAATCTGCCTGTCCTGCCATCTCTTTTGGACAGGTCTTTGAAAATGAGGAGAATATATCTTACATATACTTGTTTAACTAAAATGTTTGGACTCTTTGTCCGATAAGTATAATGTTACTATATTGTTCCTGTAGGTGTATTCACAGACTAACTTTAATAGCTACTAGTGTTAGTCATTTGTTAGGAGGAGCTGTTGTTTCACCATGCCCCCTGTAATTCTGTTAATTCTTGGGAAAAACAAGTTTTATTTGTATGAAGTGTCAGATGTCCCAGATGTTGACACATCACCTGGGAGTCTTGGTATGAAGATAACAAGTCAGTATGGCGCTGCAGAGAATATATAGATCAGCACACACAAGCTCCTTCTGGCTATCTGCTGACAGCATAAACTTTTAAATGGAGACTTTCTGTCTTTACAATCAGGTTTCCTGTCACCGGCTGGTAACAGGAAATAAAACCCTGCAATAAAAGACACCCTGGCCTTTTTACATCTGATCACAATTTCTTATCACTATTGTACACATGATGGGATGGGGTCAGCCTCGTGTGGGTCAGCCCCTCGTGTGCATACACTGTGCACCGGTCCATATGGCGGATACGCCACTGTACTTTTACATAGTTTTCTTCAATACAATAACGTGGAGTAACCACATCTCCTTTTGTATGATTTTCTCTTCTTTTCTTAATTATAAACGCTCTAGGCATGTTGAAGAGTGTTCATGGAACACAGAGGCTTACTGACATCTTCTGATATAATAATAATGATACAAAATCATAACAATATGCAACATTCAAATACAGTTCAATGTGAGGACTCAATAATGTTTGCTCCCGGCATGTCCTTCACTTTTCCCAATAGCAGTATCTAACTTTTGCAGTTTTAATCAAGCATATTAATACATAAAGCATTCTTACCACAAATTCAATAAAATATGACACAAGTAACGTTGACTGGCAAAAAATATGGCCTCAGTTTTCTCTGCCCTGTCCAGACTGCGAATTTATTATTTATTTTACAATTTATCACATCTGTTCTCAACGTACTTGTTGATAGAAAAATTTCTTGTCAAATGGCCACGAGACTTCTAAGCCTCTGCCAATATCTATTAGAGCTGGCCAATGAAATCAGGCGACTACCAAATTTTGAATTTAGTTTTGAAAAAACAAAAACAAAATTCCAAACAGACTATGTGTCTCGTAGTCCATTGGTCAGTCTGTCTTAGTTATGCCAATACAAAAAGATGTTTAGTTTTGGTTAACATTTTCCTGCCTTCTTCCTTTACTCCTATACTCTTATACCAACCAATCGGATTTTAATTACTCCAATGCCTCTTTTTTTAAACTTGCGTCCCCAATAACGTTATGGATAAACGAGTAAGAACAACAGTCTTATCGTTCGTAGACATATAGTATTATATCAATGTCTTGGCTAATAATTGGACTATAGTGTAAATGAAAACATATTATGGGTCAGGAGACACTATGGCACCCGAATAAATAAGTTTTATGGGTCTATGTATTATGGTTCAAAATTCCATATTTTTTTCCATGTTAGTCTTCAATAATATTGAAATCTAAAAACTACCACGTGTTCACTTCTTTCTACCGCTATTTTCAAACTAGAAACGACAATCTCCCGTAGTACGTCAGAAATACGTCACTTATTTAAGAGCTAAGGTTGTCTGCGTGACCCAATTTCCGAACATATTTTGACTTTGCGTCGTATCTTCAAATGACTAACGACAATATCGCGCCTTCGCTAGGTTTTAGATTCAAACCACGCGTGCGGACGGTATCATTTTTCTGTCTCTCCCCTCTCACTCCGACTGGACGAATAGGCTTTACGTGTTACCATGTTATAAATTATTTTTCAAGGACACTAGAAAACGATAGTACTATTTACTCTACAATACGGTCTGCTAAAATCAACGCGCTTGCGGCGTGGGTGAAGAAGAAGCGTCATAACTCCACTATTTTTATTTCTACATTATTTTGACTTTATAAATACTGCTAATTTTATCGGTGTATCAATGTAATTCACCACACTCCTGTATAATCAGTTAGCCATGTATGTCATCGAGTATGGTCTGAGAATACTCACGCTGTCAATATTACAATGTGAACGATTGGAACGCATTCAAAATGAAGGAATGCGCGTAGTCTTGGGCTATACGAGAGATACCCCCATCGTGACGACGCGATATAAGCTTGGTGTTGAGAGCACATCATAGGACGAAGCAATATTGATAAAGTTAAATTTAGCGGGATTGCTGCGCACCGTGCTGAGCCTCACCAAAATACAAAAAATATGAGTCGTTATCAATGACAAAGTAACGTATCGGGGGGATGACGTAAAGGGGAGTCTGTGTCTACGCTTGGGGGCGTATAGACGTGTCCGCATATGTGGCTTGTCCACTTATTAATGTGTGGTATAACCCACTTCAACAAGTGTTCTTAAGGAATCTGCGTTCGACTGTGAACATCAGTAAAGGTATATGTAGATATATAAGTATTTCAGTGTGGTATAGCCACGGATTCAGAATATATAAATCCACAGTGTTAAACTGCCAAGATGGCCAGAAATGTGTACTAAAGAAAAATGTATCAAGATGCGCGAAGCATCAGAAGGTTGGTAAACCTATTTACAAATATGTATTCGTGGAGTATTGAAAAGTATCCTCTAATGAGTAAGGAAGTACATAATGACGAGTGTTCCTTAAATTCTGTTGAAAGGGAGCATTCTGAGAAAGACCACCTAAAAACTAGTAGGAGAAGCCTAAAAATAGGAACATGGAATGTTAGAACTCTAAACGGAGAAGGAAAGCTGGACAATCTTATATTAGAGGCAACCGACATGAAACTCGATATACTGGGAGTTGCAGAGGCAAGACTTTTGGATACAGGCTACATAACAAGAGACCAGTACACGCTTATACACTCAGGAGGAGAAAAACACGAAAGAGGGGTAGGAATGTTGATAAAGAAGGAGTTAGAAAAATACGTATGTGGATACTGGACACACAATGACAGAATGATGTTACTAAAGATGAGAGCAAAGCCATTCGACATATCAATCTTACAAACTTATGCACCAACTAAAGATTACAGCGAGGAAGAAATAGAAGAATACTATGAAGAGCTACAACACACACTTAAACCAGTCAAATCTACAGATGTGTTGATAGTAATGGGTGATATGAATGCAAAAGTAGGAAAAGGAAAATACAAGAAAATAGTAGGACAGTATGGATTAGGGACAAGAAATGATAGAGGAGACAGACTTATCCAGTTCTGTGAAGAAAACCAGCTGGTCATATGTAACACCTTTTTTGAACATCACCCAAGGAAATTATACACATGGAAAAGCCCAGGAGATGTAACACGTAATCAAATCGACTATATCATGATAAAACATAGATTTAAGAACAGTGTCACAAGTGCAAAGACACATCCTGGCGCCGACATAAATTCAGATCACAATCCAGTTGTCATCAAAGTAAATATAAAGCTGAAAAGAGCAGGAAACAGAAGACAGGAGGAACCCCAGATAGAAATATCAGCGCTGAAACAACCAGATATAAAACAGAAATATTTAATCGACGTCAAAAATAAATACCAACAGTTATTGACAGAAAGCATGGAGCAGTATAGAAGAGAAAACCCAGAAGAAAAAGCAACCGCAAAATGGGAATGCTTAAAAACAAGCATACAATCAGCAAATGCAAATTTACCTAAAAAGGAGTCTAAGAAAAATCAAATTTGGATGACAGATGACATCTTGAATAAAATGGCAGAAAGAAAGAAAGCAAAAAACACTCCAGAATATAAAACAATAGACAATGACATACGTACTATGTGTAGAGAAGCAAAAGAACGGTGGATAGAAACAAAATGTAAGGAAATAGAAGACTTGGAAGCGAAGCACATGACAAGAGATATGCATGAAGAAATAAAGAAATTATCAAATCGGTCGCGGTTTGCACAAGGAGGAAGCTGTATCAAGAACAAAAATGGTGTAATATTACTTGATGAGAAAGACATATCAAACAGATGGGCAGAATACGTAAAAGAACTATTCGAGGACAACAGAGGTAAAAAACCATCACCAGATTCTAATGAAGGCCCAAACATTCTCAGATCAGAAGTAGAGAATGCCATTCATATGATACAAAAAGGAAGATCAGCAGGCATGGATAACATAAACATTGAAATGATAGAAGCTCTGGAGAGCTTTGGTATAGATACAATCACAGAAATATGCAATGATATATACAATACAGGATATTTACCACACGACATGAAGACATCAGTTTTTATAACATTGCCCAAAAAACCAAATGCAACAGAATGTTCAGACTTCAGAACAATCAGCCTGATGAGTCATGCAATTAAGATACTGCTCAAAATCATACAGGAAAGAATAAAAAGTAAAGTAGACAGCGAAATCCAAGAAGAACAGTTTGGTTTTAGACGGAACAGTGGAACAAGAGAGGCAATTGTAGAGTGTCAATGTAATGTACTGTAAACCTCTGTAAAGTGGGTGGTGTAAAGTGTGTTCTCTTTCTTTGGTAAAGCTCCACTATCAATCACTGTAGCATGTGGTTTGTGGTGCCACTACTGTATATGTCCATTGTAGTGTACAGAGTTGTTGAGATCAGGCATGCTCCAGTCTACCCAGCTGTAAATGGGTAACTCACCCTAGTCCTGAGTTAGGGAAGGCAAAGGCAGCTGTAACAGTAGTTTCCCTCTAAGGCTCCAGGGGAAGCAGGCCCTAAACTTGGTCAATTCAACCGACGCAGGATGGTGTATATATGGAGTAGAAGTGTAGAGTGTGATTAACGCGAATGGTGTACTGTTCGTGTTCTGACCAATCTAAGCACTCATTCACTTATGTCTACAAGGCACCAATGCAGACTGCTGGAATCTTTGTTTACACAGTTTATTTAGACGCACACACTGGGACATAACGAGTAAATCATGGGTATATGTTGAGACATCAATTTGCAGGCATACATAGTAGATCCCATGTCATGACACATTCATAAATAATGGGTAGTACATCAATAGCTTCCAATGTCATGATACATAATGGCCGCATCCCCTATCTGACTAAGCGCGTCAGTGAAGGCGGATCGGTAAGTAACTAAAGTTGCTTTATGTTCATAGTTTATATCATATTATGAAACCACGATAAGGGGTTTCTATCAAAATCGAGATCTCCTTGCCACTGTCCGAATAATAAGATACATGCCCCGTTCTTTGGACAGTGATTCAAAAATATGATGACAGGAATGTAACATGGCCGCCTTCCTGAGTTGTCGCTCACTCACTCACAGGAGGGTATATATAAGCCAAAGTTAATTTGAAATGCATGTGAATAATTTCTTAAAGTTCCTCCATACAGTTCTACAGTAATCCAGTTACTTCACGTAGACATAACTGCTGTATGGAAGCCCGTCATCTTCGTCGATACAAACATGACCCTAGCGTTGCGAAGCACAAAATTCCAGCTAGGTCTAACCGACATTAGATCATCAAAAATAGGGTCTGGCATTACCTGGAGTCCGAATCATACATGGTACCGTACATTAGGAGAGTCTCTAACACAAACTCTAGTAGAGACACAGTCTCCCACAGAAGAAAAACCACTTCATAAATCATTTTTACTTACGAATGTACCAGCCCTTGAAAATGCGTAACCGCCATTGTAAACGGTACCTCGGAACTCATCACGACTTGTCAAGACAACTCCTACTTCCGCTAGAGCGGCATAACAAGAATATAGTCCTGCCTACCCATCCAAAATATACAATATAGGACTGATTCTACTTGTACTAATAATATGTAATACATATGAATTCAGGCCATAAAAATAATAAGCAAATTAATCTATTTTCTGGCCCTAACAAATAAGTACGGACATGAGTGCCATATCCATGCGCCGAATCAATATCAAGACCGATTACTCCTATAATCAAAAGTGTAAAACAATCATGGATTATCTAGCTTTCCCATAGACAGCATTTTCATACACAAATGAATGAATGTCTATATCTTTTCCATATTAAATAGCCATATCGATTTTTGTAATATGTGCGTCAAAATATGCACGCAACAGATTACCACGCCCCTCGGGAAAAAAATGGTACTTTTTTTTTTTTGAAATACATCTAGGAGCAACATACAATAGGCTCACAACGCACCAATAACAATGCGCAGATGATAAGCATAAGTTTTATGACCTTAGAGAAAGTACTTCTCTAAGTATAAATATTTCCAGAGAGGTGTCACCAACGCATACTACAATATTAGCAATGACACAATTTCTATATTAGTTTATACATAAATTTCATCTAAGATATCTTAACATCATGATCATCAAAGACGAAAAAACATTGAGAGATCAGCGGTGAATAAACATCAATGAACCGCTAAGTAGTGTTACAATCAATATATGATATATTAGATATGTGTACACATTTCAACATAGGAACAACTGTATCAAAGTTGTATAACAGTTATGAATCATGTGGGCATCTAGACAAAATATCTGCCATCACATTTTCTGACCCACGGATAGCTCGCACCGAAAAATGAAATGGCTGCAGAGCAATCGCGTATCGCGTTGATCTCGCGCTCTTCAGATTTTTACTCTGAATAGCCGTAAGAGCTTTCTGGTCCGTTTCCACGATGAAATGCGCGCCAAGAAGAAATCTTTGCAGTTTAAGGATTGACCAAACCATAGCCAATAATTCACGGTCTAGGACCGAGTAATTCTTCTCTGCCGCATTTAATTTCCGAGAAATATACATCACAGGATGCAGAGTTCCAGAGTACTCTTGCATTAGTGCTGCTCCAATCCCGGTGGATGAAGCGTCACTACGAAGAATAAATGTCTTATCCTTAGAAGGCAATACTAGGATAGGTGAAGTAGAAAACATAGTTTTAACCTTATCCAAAGAGGATTGACATTCTTGAGTCCAATGGACTACATTAGGAGACCCTTTCTTTAGCAAGGAAGAAAGAGGTGACATAATGGAGGACAGATTCGGAATGAATCGTCCATAAAATTGTATTAGACCTAACAGACTTCGCACTTGCTTTTTAGTCTTAGGAATAGAAATGTTAAGTATCTTACTTGTATTATGGTCTTCTGTTTTTAGGAACCCATGACCAACACGGTGTCCTAAGAAAGATATTTCGCTAAAACCAATACATGCTTTCGATGGTTTCGCTGTCAGGTTATGCTCGCGTAAGATAGACAATAGTTCATTTATCCCATTATAGTGATCGTTCCAAGTATCACTGAAAAGACAGATGTCATCAAGATACGCAATGACATCTGAGCGATGAGATAGGATTCGACGCATCATGCGTACGAATGTTGCAGGGGCGTTCATAAGACCGAAAGGCATGAAATTCCATTGGAATAGACCCCTAGGCGTCGAAAAAGCAGTAAACGGTTTGGCGTGTTCGGATAATGGAACTTGCCAATATCCCTTAGACAAATCGAGTTTAGTAAAGAAATGAGAATTCGATAGTCTCGTAAGTAGCTCTTCTAGTAAAGGCATAGGTTCAGCATCAAATTTAGTCACTTGGTTCAATTTGCGATAATCCACGCAAAGACGTATGTTATTGTCTTTTTTTCGTACAATAACCATCGGCGAAGAATATGCTGATGTGGATGGTTCAATAATTTTTAACTCTATCATCTCATCCAACTCTTTCTCTACATGTGCTTGAAAATGTATCGGGATAGGATACGGTCTGACTCTTATAGGACTATGGTCAGTAAGAATAATGTCATGTTGAATGACATCAGTTTGACCAGGAATGTCAGTAAGGACATCCTGAAATTGTTCTAACATAGTAGAAACTTGTTTCTGCTCTCCTGGAGATAATTCTGGAGAAATTGCAACATCTTTCCATGATTCATTAGAGTGAAGAGGAATCATTGGAAAAGGTAGATTTACATCCGAGAAACTCGTTTCCTCATCCTGTATTACTGACAGAGATGAGTACTGTCCATGTTGGACTGGAAAATCGTCCGTTGCCTGAAAAACAGGTTGTAAATAATCGTGCTGATAACGCGAATGTCGTGGGTTTGGTCCCCATACTGGCCACCACTGTAGAGTGTCAATGTAATGTACTGTAAACCTCTGTAAAGTGGGTGGTGTAAAGTGTGTTCTCTTTCTTTGGTAAAGCTCCACTATCAATCACTGTAGCATGTTGTTTGTGGTGCCACTACTGTATATGTCCATTGTAGTGTATAGAGTTGTTGAGATCAGGCATGCTCCAGTCTACCCAGTTGTAAATGGGTAACTCACCCTAGTCCTGAGTTAGGGAAGGCAAAGGCAACTGTAAGCAGTAGTTTCTCTCTAAGGCTCCAGGGGGAGCAGGTCCTAAACTTGGTCAATTCAACCGACGCAGGATGGTGTATATATGGAGTAGAAGTGTAGAGTGTGATTAACGCGAATGGTGGACTGTTCGTGTTCTGACCAATCTAAGCACTCATTCACTTGTCTACAAGGCACCAATGCAGACTGCTGGAATCTTTGTTTACACAGTTTATTTAGACGCACACACTGGGACATAACGAGTAAATTATGGGTATATGTTGACACATCAATCTGCAGGCATACATAGTAGATCCCATATCATGACACATTCATAAATAATGGGTAGTACATCAATAGCTTCCAATGTTATCATAAATTATGGCCGCATCCCCTATCTGACTAAACGCGTCAGTGAAGGCGGATCGGTAAGTAACTAAAGTTGCTTTATGTTCATAGGTTATATAATATTATGAAACCACGATAAGGGGTTTCTATCAAAATTGAGATCTCCTTGCCACTGTCCGAATAGTAAGATACATGCCCCGTTCTTTGGACAGTGATTCAAAAATATGATGACAGGAATGTAACATGGCCGCCTTCCTGAGTTGTCGCTCACTCACTCACAGGAGGGTATATATAAGCCAAAGTTAATTTGAAATGCATATGAATGATTTCCTAAAGTTTCTCCATACAGTTCTACAGTAATCCAGTTACTTCACGTAGACATAACTGCTGTATGGAAGCCCGTCATCTTCGTCGATACAAACATGACCCTAGCGTTGCGAAGCATAACATTCCAGCTAGGTCTAACCGACATGAGATCATCAAAAATAGGGTCTGGCATTACCTGGAGTCCGAATCATACATGATACCGTACATTAGGAGAGTCTCTAACACAAACTCTAGTAGAGACACAATCTCCTACAGAAGAAAAACCACTTCATAAATCATTTTTACTTAAGAATGTACCAGCCCTTAAAAATGCGTAACCGCCATTGTAAACGGTACATCGGAACTCTTCACGACTTGTCAAGACAACTCATACTTCCGCTAGAGCGGCATAACAAGCATATAGTCCTGCCTACCCATCCAAAATATACAATATAGGACTGATTCTACTTGTACTAATAACACTGACAAACAACATTTTTCTTTCTTATATAAGAATAAGTGTTCTTAGGTCAGTTTCTTGCGCTGATTTCAAATTTGAAATCCGTTTATCTCTATCACATCGGGTTCTTAAGATATTTGTGAATAAATATATTTTTGGGAAACCGTTATTTGCTCCATTTCATTTTTACTACATAACTTATTAAAAATTAATAAAATGCAAAATAATTCTACTTTTTATACTGCTAAACGATGCATGACATATGTTACGCTATTTTTCAAATAGTTACTGTATTTTGAAATAATTCTGAGCGAAATATGGCTTCTAGAAGTCGTAGAAATTCGGCTGATCTGTTCTGTTAAGTGTGTGGATATTTTACCGATCGTGTTCACCAGAAAAACTTTACACCATTACTAAAGAAAGCATATGAACTTTATTTCGATTCGAAAGTTGATGATGCAAATAAATCTTAGAAGCCAAATGCAGTTTGTTCGACTTGTGCAAATACATTGGCAGGTTGGTTACGAAAATCGCCAAAGCATAAGTCGATGCCTTTTGGAGTGCCAGTAATATGGCTTGAACTGACAAATCACGCTACTGATTGTTACTTCTGCTTGACAAATATCCATGGTTTCACTTTTAAAACTAGAAAGTCTGTGGTTTATCCAAGTATTGAATCGGTTTCGAAACCAGTGCCTCATGATCCAATTAAGTGTCCTATCCCAGTTCCACCAGAACAATATCCGTTGGACGTGAATGAACCATCAGAAAGTGATAGTTTACCTGCTTTAGAAACTAATTCTGACTCGGATTATATACCGGTGAATGATGGTGTTCACTTAATTAACCGTTCAGATCTAATACATGATCTCGCTCTTACCAAAGGACAAGCTGAATTACTCGGTTCGCGACTCAAAGAATGGAATCTTTTAGCGCCCAATACTCCGATATCTAAATTTCGTCATAGACACAGAGAACTTGTTCAATATTTTGAGAAGGATGACGACATTTGCTATTGCAAAGATGTAAACGGTCTAATGGTGCACCTCGGTCAAGAGCACATAGTCAACGAATGGCGACTTTTCATCGACTCTTCCAAGACTAGTCTAAAAGCCGTGTTATTGCGTAACGGAAATTTATTTTCATCAATTCCAATCGCCTACTCTGTTCATATGAAAGAAACTTATGACAATATGGCTATACTTTTGGCAAAAATAAAGTACAATGACTACCAATGGCGGATTTGTGGAGACCTAAAGGTCATTGCAATTCTCACGGGCATGCAGACTGGGTATACTAAATTTTGTTGCTTCCTATGTGAATGGGACAGCGCAACAGACAGGAACATTATGCAAGAAAGGTGTGGCCTATCAGGGATCATATGCAGCTCGAACATAAAAATGTAATACACGAGCCATTAGTTAACAAAGACAGCATCAGTTTACCACCGTTACATATAAAGTTGGGGCTCATGAAGAATTTCGTAAAAGCGCTAGATAAAACGAGCAAAGCTTTCACTTATCTTCGAGAAAAGTTTCCGCAAGCTAGAGATGCAAAGATAAAGGAAGGTATCTTTGTAGGACCTCAGATTAGGAAAGTTATTGCAGACAAACAATTCGAGAACTTGTTACATGGTAGTGAACTTCGCGCAAGGATGGCATTCAAATCGATCGTCGATAACTTTCTGCGAAATCACAAATCTGTCGACTATGTGCATATTTTTAAGCAGTGCATAGATGCATACAGAATTATGAGCTGTAACATGTCCCTCAAAATCCATTTGTTCGATTCACATCTTGACTTTTTCCCTGACAACCTTGGCGAAGTCAGCGATGAACATGGAGAACGATTCCATCAAGATATCGCCGTAATGGAGTCACGTTATCAAGGACGGTGGAGTGTGACCATGATGCCGATTATTGTTGGATGCTTCATCGTGATGTACCACATGCCATTCACCGACGAAAGTCGACTGCACAGAAATTCAAGCCTACATAACTGTTATACTTCTTGTACGAATGATGTTGTAATACTGTATGCGTTATTAAAAAACTTTAATTGCGTATTTCTAGAGATCCCGACCTGATAGAGAAAAACGGTTTGCAGATTTAAAAACAGCGCATTAAAATTGACCAGAAAAACATAGAAATGTTAGAGAAAGAAAAAAAAATTTTTTTTTGTTAGCCAGTGTAATATGTAATACATATGAATTCAGGCCATAAACATAATAAGCAAATTAATCTATTTTCTGGCCCTAACAAATAAGTACGGACATGAGTGCAATATCCATGCGCCGCATCAATATCAAGAACGATTACTCCTATAATCAAAAGTGTAAATCAATCATGAATTATCTAGCTTTATCATAGACAGCATTTTCATACACAAATGAATGAATGACTATATCTTTTCCATATTAAATAGCCATATCGATTTTTGTAATATGTGCGTCAAAATATGCACGCAACAGCAATATTTTGCCTAAGAAGATTAGCAGAACAATATACAGAGGTCCAAAAAAGTATGTATATGTGCTTCATTGACTATAAGATGGCTTTTGACAGAATCCATCATGAGAAAATAATTGAATGCCTCAAAGACATAGGTATTGATGGAAAAGATATAAGAATACTCAGTAACCTTTATTGGGAGCAAACTGCCACAGTAAGATCGGGAAGGAATTATTCACCATACATAGACATAAAAAGAGGTGTCAGACAAGGTTGTGTGCTGTCCCCCTGCCTATTTAATTTATACACCGAAAAAATTTTCAAACAAATACAGGAAATACCAGGACTGAACATCAGTGGAAGATCAATAAACAACCTTAGATATGCAGATGATACCGTGTTGTTAGCTGAAAGCGAACAGGAGTTACAAGAACTAGTGAAGCAAGTGAACAGTATAAGTCATGAATATGGACTCGACATTAATATTGAGAAAACTAAAACTATGATAATTAGCAAAACAGACGATAAACCCACATTAAAGATAAGCGTAAATGGGAAAATCCTGGAACAAGTCAAGAGCTACGTATATCTTGGTCATATAATAACAGAAGATGGCAGATGTGAAACAGAAATCAAGAAGAGAATAGGAATGGCCAAAGCTACATTCAACAACATGAAACATATACTGACATCCAAACAGTTATCTCACAAATTAAAACTGAGAATCATAAAGTGTTATATATATTCTGCATTTCTGTATGGTGCAGAAACATGGACGATGAATAAGCATTTGGAAGAAAGAATTGAGGCTCTTGAAATGTGGATATATAGAAGAATGGGGCGTATCTCATGGAAAGAGATGAAAACAAATAAGGAGGTCCTAGAAAATCTAGGTATGAAAAGAGAACTGATGAGAGAGGTCAAAGTTCGGCAGCTAAAATACTTTGGCTACATAAAAAGGCATAACACCTTGCAGAAGACCATAACAGAAGGGAGAGTTGAAGGCAAACGTGCAAGGGGAAGACAGCGCTATAAGTGGGAAGATAACATCAAGAGATGAACGGGAAAGAGTCTATCAGAGTGTACCACCAAGGCAAGAGACAGAAGACGTTGGAGATCCATTACAGCCAACCTTCGTTGTGGAGATGGCAACTGATGATGATGATGAAAAGTATCTATAAAAATTATTTAAAAGTAAATATTTAGCGACAGAGAAATAAGTGTGCAAAAGAGCACAGGACTATGGTATTGTGCAGATCAGCACTATAAGTAGAAAATTACACGGACAATGCAATTTGATCAAATCGATTACCACGGGATATCGGTTATTAATTGTTTGGAGCAGAATATTGTTCATGACGTCTTCTGTGAATTAAAAGGAAAGTCTTTTTAAATTAAGAAGTCGTCTCAGATGATTATGACGTTCAAACTTTGACATTTTCAAGTTTATTATAATAAATGTTTGACGTTGTATCGTCTAGTGATTTGGCAAACAAAGAAAGTTAAGTAGACGATTACCAAAAGGGGAATGAATGGCCAGCTCTAACAACAAGTGAAGATCAACTATAAAATGAAATATTATGAGATAGATACAGAGCTTATATCTGACGAGCAAGCAAAATTAAACGAAATCCAAAGAACCCTAGGCAGAACTCGGGCAAATATGTTTTAACTCTTAACACTTGGATTACTGTCGATTACATTCAGATATGTGATGGGTCAGTCAAAAGCCTATATGCGAGTAAACACAGACAATAGGCAGACCCTACATGGAAACAATGTTGAAAATCTATTATCAATCTAGTTTGTCTGCTAGAGTAAAGGGCATAACTGTCGCTGAACATAGCGGAGCTTATAAGATAACAACCTCCAGCATGAGAATGGAGGTAGAGGCAGTTACTGCTGCCTTAAGATGGTTGTCTGAGACTTTATTAACAAAGGTAGTTATTGAATCAGACTCACAATCCATGCTTCGAAAGGTCCAAAATGGCTGTTTTCAACATGAATGGAAAACCTCCATAGAAGCATCGAATCTTCAAGAACTGATATGGATCGACTGTCCTGGTCATGTCGGGGTACGTGGCAGTAAAAGATCTGACAGACTAGTGTTATGAGTAAAATCATAACATATCGATTCACATCGATAAGGCTTGTTTACAGACCATATTGTTGATAGTACGTTTCCTGGGTTACCCGGAAGTACGTCACTGTCTTTTGGTCAAATTCTAGCAGACGTTCTGGCCGGCTTCACTTGGCATAAGTGAGCAATACTTCGTGGCCTTTTCTCATGTGTCACTGTGAGTGAACGGACGTATAATTGTCCAGCTCCTATATGTGTACTCTTACTACAGAGTTATAAAGTTTTATTACAGCTAGATCGTCCATATGCTTCATGGAATCTAGGCTGGGTGAATGTATTTCTTAAGGACAAGCGAATGCTGTGAGTACGTGATACGTGAGTGGAATTATCAAATAAAGTATTGCAGCAACATGTCGAGGACATCTTGTTCATAATCGACGGAATAGCGACGTTATCAAGGACTGGCTAGTTCATGCCTTTGCCTTATATTGATAAAACTACCTGGTCTAGTAGGCTCACGAACCTATTAGTGGATGAAGCATGTACAGCAGTTTGTACCATGGATGAACAGTCTAGAAAAGACTATGAAGCTGTGAAAACCTTGTTACTTAAGAAGTATCAATTAGATGAAAATGGCTATATGTTGAAATTTTAATCACTACTGCCAGATTCAGCAAAAGACTTTACAGAATTTATTTCTTCCATCAAGATGTACTTTACTAGATGGATTGATCTTTCTAAGATTGAAAAAACTTTTGAGGGACTATCCGATTTGATTCTCAGAGATAAAGTTTTATCCTCAATTAGTGGAGATTTTTTATCTTTTTTGCAAGAAAGAAAACCAGAAAATTTGACTATTTGTGAAACTCTTGGTAGACAATTCCAAGTTGCACACCCAGGTAAGAATCTAAGTAAAAATAACATTAAGGATTCCTTGCCAGCTGCATCTGCCAGGATGTTCAATTATAACAAACCTAGGCAGAGATCAAATAGCATTGATAAGAACTATAGAATTAATCAGAATTTCCAATATGGCAATAATAGAGGCATATATAATTTTAATAAGAAATTTCAACAGCCTCAGAGATATGACAACTCTAATGATGAGGGTTTTTATGGACCACAGTCATCATTTAAATCCAATGATTACCAAAATAGAGGAGGATATAATGCCAGATCAGGCAGAGGACAAAGGTCATTCCATAGGAATAATGACAATTATGGTAATAACAGAGGTTCTTATCAGAACAATAATTTTAGTCAGTCAAGGAACCCTGAAGGTGCAAATGCTGTCGTAAATGTGAGTGACAATAATACAAGTCAAAATAATGTTGCTATCTCTCATGCGAATGCTTGTAGTTTCGACCTATCCAACAGTGCTAATTGTACTGAATGTAACTCTTTTTTTCAGCCAGAAGAAGTTCCTAGGCTCAGGTGGGGACACCCTTTGCCAGTAATGTCCTCGTATAATGGGAAAGAAACAGTGGTATTTAATAACGGTTTTGTGAACAACCAATTTGTTTCACTACTCAGGGACACTGGATCAGCCACTGTGGGAGTTCGCAGGTCATTACTGGACCCTGCTGATTATACAGGCGAAGAGGTTCAATGTATTACATTTGGGGGTACAGTGGAATAATATATCACTGCAGAAGTATTTTTAGATACCCCATATTTTACAGGCAAGACTACAGAATGTCTATTGTCAAGACCAGTGGCTGGGATAATTTTGGGGAATATCCCTGGACTTCGTGCTTGTACTGATGATGATATTGTGAGGTGGGAGAAGAAACGACATGTATATACTGCCAGGAGTGATACTGCCAGAGCCCAAGCTCTTGGGCATGCACATGCTCGGGTACATGTTCGTACTCAGTGACACTATTTTGGATAATGATGGTGGTGATGGTAACAAGTTTCCTCCTCCCATTATTGAGGAATCTTTTTGATGATTTCCATGAGGTCGAGAAATCTTCAGATGTCTATTTTGACTCCATTGAGTCACTGATTGATGATACAAGGGAACCACCTGCATCCATCACGGAAGATGTGGTGCTCGGAAGGGGTGATGACAATGTTATTCATGTGAGAATATCCACATCTATTATTGATGTTGTGGTACCTGACATTGTTAATGTAGATAGTGGTCTCAGGTCAGGGATATTCGGGTGGTGTACCCTTCAGTCAAAACTATATGATTGGCTGTTTGTTTTGCTTTTTGCCATGGTCATTTTGATATATGATGTTTCCTTTTCCTATAGGGACATCATAGGCATTAATATTGCTTCTGATTTTGTATTTCAGATGTTACCATCCCATGAGTTCATGTGGTATGTGCTGGTCGCTACATTAAGTTGTGTGGCGCTTTTAACATTACGCTTTTTCTTTTCAGACTATACAGGTGGTGTTTCACCATGTAGGGATCATAATAAACTTATACTTGTTCCTTTGCAGGGATGTGAAAATATTTTGTCCTCTAATCATGTACAGGGGATCAAGTTTCTCGGTGGTTCTTATTATGAGGTTAATGGGGTTGTTCATCTTAATGTTTGTGTGTGTAGTATGCACACATCTAGAGACTATACTTTCACTATGTGAATCGCTCAGTGATATGCGGACCATTTGTCTTGGTTAGATTCTCTGCTTAGTGGAATATCTACTGCTATCTTTATTGGCAGGATGCGAAATGTTTTCTTTGCTTGTATTTACTTCGTTGCTTATGGTCATGATAATTGTCTATTTCATCATACTTGGAATGATTATGTCAACGGAATCCATTCTTTGTTGAACATCTTACGCTGTCACAATATTACTGTTAGACCCTCCAAAACTAGAATAGGTTATACTGAAATTACCGTTCTCGGTCACAAAGTAGGAGGTGGATTCTTAAGGCCGCTCCGAATAAAATAATATGGTCGCATGCTTGTGATGTGGCCTCAAACGTGATTAAACTTGCCTTTTCAAAATCACCAATATTACGATTACCTGACATTCGATATCCTTTTGTTCTCAGAGTCGATGCGAGTAATTCAGCAATCGGGGGAACATTAATGCAGGAATTTGAAGGCCACAAGCACCCGACAATGTACGTTAGCAGAAAACTAACGCCTGCGGAGCAACGCTATCCAATCGTCGAGAAGAAGCTACTAGCGATAGTATTTGTTTTCAAGAAACTCCAGAGGTATTTCATGGGAGCCCACTTCATTCTGGGGACCGATCAGAAGGCCTTGGCATATCTTCAAACAGCCAGATTTACTAACCAAAAAGCAGCGAGAGCCTCGTTAGCTCTCCAACCATATGACTACAGCATCAAGGCTATAAAGGGAAGTCTCAATGTGGTTGCTGACTTCCTTTCGAGATGTATCAAACACCACGTCATCTATCAACTCAACAAGTCCAGATGATGCACGTAGTTCAATGTAGTTCATGTGTACATTGAGAGGTCGTGTTCAAGAACTTATCGCTTCATGAACCACGTAATCTAGGGTCACTAAATGGATTGTACAGTTATTACAGTGATTTTATGTCAAAGCGACCCGCACAGCAACATGATGATGCTGAATCCTGAATCACTCCATATCGTGTAATATATCGGTCGACGTATGACACTTCATAGAAACATCATGCAATCATGTCCATACGCACAGTCCAACTACAGACTAGCAAACACACCATATGTGCATTGGTTTCAAATGGATCATTTTTAAACAATTTCGATACACACACGTTTTGGTGGTAAAAAGACTTTATGCTGTCCTTTCAAGGGACGTAATTGGAAAATGGAGGTTACACAGGTATTAAAGGGAAGTAACCATAATATTCGAAATGGAACTTATTTCGGATAATTCGCTACAAGGTTTGAGTACTTGTGGTAAGATCCGCGATCACCCCTATCTCAAATAAATAAAATGTTTATAAAGTCAAAATAATGTAGAGATAAAATAGAGGAGTTGCGATCATCTTCTTCACCCGCGCCCGCAATCGTGTCGGTTTTGACAGGCCTAAACGTAGAGTGAATGGTACTAGCTTTTCCTAATTCGTCCTTGAAATTAAATATAACATTTTGACAAAATCAAGCGCATTTGTTCCAAGACAGAGTGAGAGAAAAAAACGGAGGACGGGTGAAGGAGAGACAGAAGGAATGCTACCATTGTCACGCGTTTGGATTTTGAAACGCAAATTGTAACGAACGCGCGCAGTATTGCCTTTTAGCAGATTTGAAAAAACGACGCAAAGCCACATACATGCCTCGTTCTATAGTCACGCAGTTGAAATGTATAACCACTTAGATAGGGAGACGATAGTGTATAAACACACACACAGCTCTCATTTCCTGCCAAAGTAGAGTATTTTCTGACGAAACACAGACACGTTGCTTCATTTTGTATAAGAACGAAAGAGGGGTGATAAATATGGTGGATTTATAAAAAAGAAAAACTTTACGGCAAACAGGGAAAAATATAAAAATACAAACGACAATGAATAGGGCAATTAAACTTATATAGATTAATAGAGTAGAGTCTCCTGATCAATAATATGTTTTAATATACAAAGTCGCCCAATTAATAACCAAGATATTGAAATAATACTATATATCTACGGACAGTAAGACGAACGGACTGTTGTTTTTGCTCATGTTATGGGTAACATTTTTTGGACGCATTTTGAAAAGAGGCAGAAGAGGGAAATTCATTTGATTGGGTAAGACGCTAGGAGGAAGGGAGAGGTTATTGGTTGGCCCAAAACAAAATATATTTTGCAGAGTAGTATCTAAGGCAGACTAACCAACAGATGTAGAAACACACCGTGTGTTGGGAGCTGGGTTTTTCAGAAATTCAATTCGAAATTGGCAGTCGCCTGATCTCATTGGCCAGCTCATTTGATATTAAGGAAAACTTAGAAGGCTTGACGCCATTTGTATAAGAATCATTCCCTTACTCAGGACGATGAAACTAGAAGTGTGACTTTTTAAAAAATAAAACTAAATAAATAAAAGATCATAGTCTAGCCAGCAGCAAAGCTGAATTTGTGCCAGTCATCGTACCTGTGTTTATTTCATTGAATTGTGGTAGGAAGAATTGATATATTATTATGTATTATTTGCAACGGCAAAAGGTTGATACTGCCAATTGGGAACGTGAATGCCATGCCTGGAGAAGCAGTTTGAGTATTCGCATTTGATTTATGTTTGAATATTGCATTGTTGTAATTAATATTTATTGTAAGATCAAGATAGAATAGCAAGCCTCCGTGTTCGATGAACACTTAACAACATGCCTAGAGCGTTTATATTTAGGAATAGAAGAAAAATCATAAAGAAGGAGATGTACAGACTCCTATTAAATTGTGTTGAAGAAAACCATGTAAAATGACAGTGGCGTATCTGCCATATGGACCTGAGGTGTAGTCACAGTGTGATGTGAGTTCATATAATTTAGGGGCTGGTGCATTTGTATGCACACGAGGCTGACCCCATCCTATCATGTAAATATAGTTAATTGGAATATATACCAGTTATGAAAAGGCCAGGGTGTCCTTTTCGTTGCAGGGTTTTAATTCCTGTTACCAGCCGGTGACAGGGAAGCTGAAGTACTATTTGAAGACAGAAACGTCTCCATTACAAGATATCCTGTATACTATTATCAAGTGAATCTCTGAGAGCGGCAGTTCTTTGCAGAGACATATCATCGATCTGAAACTACACTTACTAACTTAAGGGTGATGTGCCACAGTCTGGGCACACTGACCGTTCATCAGGAGTTTAACTGATTTCCTACCAATTATCTATAACTATCAGGGGCATGATGAAAACACAGTTCCTCCAATAACTGACTCACATCAATACTTAGTAAATGACAGTCTGTGAAACCACTCAACGGAACATTTTAGTATTAATATTATTAGTATTGGACCAAGAGTCATTTTGTTTTTTTGGTTAAATCTTAGTGTCACATATATTTTCCTCAGTTTTTAAAAGACCTGTCCCAAAAGAAATTGAAGGACAGGCATAATAAAATTGTATAAAAAATATTCTAAATTCAAACTTTAACCACAGTCTTATTAAGTTACTTCTAGTGAGTTATAGTGTGTTGTTTTGTTGTACCATCACTTCATATCTGATAAAGGTTGATAACGTTGGATTTTTATTCCCGTTAATGATATCCACCAAAAGATAGATATAAGTGGATGGAAGCAGACATCATCATCATCATCAGTTGATAAGATCTCTATGGTGTTGTTTGCTCCACTGTAGTGTATGGAATGTCAACTTGACCTACGCAGTGGTGTGTAGACATGGATTGAGTGTATAATGTGCGAATGATGATAAAGGTTCGTGGTGTTGACAAAAAATGTTCTTTTCTCACACTCATGTATGGCTGGAAGTCATCGACACCAACGACTGTGTACCTTTTCTAAAGTTTAATTGGACGAACACACTCGCATGGGCACTCATGTAGAATAAGTGTATAATGGACTGTCAGTAGCCAAGCACTCAGTATCGCCCATACATATATCATCTGACTTCACTGACTGAGCACGTCAGCTTATAAACAATATTTCAGATGGCTTCTAAACCTAATCTCGTCTAGCGACGATTCTTCAACATAATGTTCAGCACATATTTTTCCATATAATAATATTGAACCGCTAGCAATGGGTTCTCATGTGTAGCAGTGATCTCTGGACTGATCAAGCGATAATACGGGCATCCCTTTTCTCTTCTTGAAAGTCACTACATGTTTTGGTTCCAAGATGGCTTCACTCGTGAGCTGTCACTCACGTTTGGATACAGATAATGAATCTGTCCTAAAGTTAGTCATTCATAAAACATTTCATTGCTCTGTAGATTTGATCATGAACAATTGCTGCAATCTACAGGATATAGTGCTGCTAGGAATCGAAGTCGTTTTCATCGAGTCAAATATATTCTCTTAGACATTCAAATCGTAACTATCGAAAATGGTGGCTTCGATCGAGAGTTCATAAGAGTATCTTTGATTACCTTGGTATAGGAAATATGAAACTGCCATTCCTTGGCAATACGACTAAACACTGGGGTAAAGCATACACGATAGGTTTAGACGACTATCACCTTCCCCACAAATACTGAGATCACTTTTTCCCCGGCGACAGGCCGACATGGAAAAACACAGTCCCTATCAGGACGAAGCCAAATCACACCACACTCTAGCGACACATCCGCCGAATAGCCTTCGACCTCTCTAGAGACAACATAACATATAGTTCGACTTAGATATGTAAAGATATACAGATATAAGACAGACTCGTCCTACTCAGACAAACAATACACATAAATTCAGGCCATAGATATTCTGAAGCAAGAACAATCTATTATTACCCAAACAACGAATAAATCGCAGTAAAATGGATTTATCCGCGGAGTTTGATCGAAAGAGCCGACACAACTTTCAAGGGAAGTAACTCAATAATGACTTTCCCTTAAGCACTATTTTGCTTTCACAATATTTGCGAAGATAACAAGAATACCAATGTATAATATTGTAAGATATCAAAGACTGCACGTAACAATATCATACCCTAGACACTAGCCACATCAAACATCACACAGTAGAATTAAAATAGAACACCGTGTGAGATCTAGAGAGGTAGCGTTAGGTCCCTTGAGAACACATCATCATCAACCATTAGACTCAAGGTCTTACATAGCTTGACCTCACACGGTTGACACATACATCACAATCTTTCTTATCTTTTACCATCATAACCTCTCCAGCAATTAACTTTGCTACAGGACTTATGAATTTTTCGTATTACATTATTGAATGGACGACAATCATGGACAAATTCAAGGATGGATTTTGACATTCAACTTATAACATTATAAAATCATTTGCACACGAGTGAAATGACTTTATCTTAAATACTGGCACTATTCTATACAGGATTGGAAAGTGATAAATTTAATTACACTACAAATGGACTTATTGACAAAAGTTATGTCACACTTACACTAGTCTTTGAGACAGTGATACGTTTTTACGCCATTATATAATTTAAGATTTCAGCACTTTGGCATAGTATTACTATGTACACACATTCATGTGTTGCTGACATGATTTCTTCACTACTCAATTTATGTGTATGATACAGTATTGACATATCATTCACAATCACACAAAACTTTATGCATTTGACAATGTGTAACAGTCAATCACAGTAGTGGTTAATTGTCTGCCTCACTTCATCTATTATTGATTGTGATTAATTTCAATGCTTGGCATTATAATGTTACAATGAGATGACATTACGTGACTAGGTTACATTGACGAGACGATAGGTGTTCCTGATGGAATGAAGTATGTGAATGCATGGTATAATATGATTATTTGGTTGTTACATGTTGACTGACGTTGCCATAGTTACCTCATTCTGATGTTAAATGGATTTTGGTCTTTTGTAGACATTGGTATTAGCATTATGTGCTATATTCCACACCTCGTGTGTTAAATTGCCTATCTTGTTGACACAAACATAGGTTCTATGCAATGTCATACCAACATTGACATTTGATGTTACCATCTAGTCACGTTGGTGGTGTTTACCCACAACAGTAAATAATGAAAACGTAGTTTTCATTATTTGACGGGGGGTGGGGGAGGGGGGAGTAGTTGTTATGAGTAAAATCATAACATATCGATTCATATCAATAAGGCATGTTTACAGACCATATTGTTGATAGTACGTTTCCTGGGTTACCCGGAAGTACGTCACTGTCTTTTGGTCAAATTCTAGCAGACGTTCTGGCCGGCTTCACTTGGCAGAAGTGAGCAATACTTCGTGGCCTTTTCTCAAGTGTCACTGTGAGTGAACGGACGTATAATTGTCCAGCTCCTATATGTGTACTCTTACTACAGAGTTATAAAGTTTTATTACAGCTAGATCGTCCATATGCTTCATGGAATCTAGGCTGGATGAATGTATTTCTTAATGACAAGCGAATGCTGTGAGTACGTGGTACGTGAGTGGAATTATCAAATAAAGTATTGCAGCAACATGTCGAAGACATCTTGTTCATAGTCGACGGAATAGCGACGTTATCAAGGACTGGCTAGTTCATGCCTTTGCCTTATATTGATGCTTATTGGAGCTTGTGAACGTGTTAAAGAATTGTATCGTCTACACGTCCAAACTGGCCTTGACGAGTTCTTTACTGTTCAAGACTAAAACTGTATTTAAAAATGCTACCTAGAAAAGTGTTACCGGCAAGTTGGAAGGCCGTGTTGAGTCCACTCAGATAAAGAAATGATAATAGGAGGGACCTCGCCGAAGCTGAATAACCTCTACTACATATAATATAATAAATGATGAACCCTAACAACTAGCTTCAAGAGCACCCATAAAAGGTGCATTGGCCATGGATAAGGAAGAAATACTGAGGGCAATTCATGTTCATCTATTAGAGAATGACACTGCAATCGATGAATCATCAAGGCTAAGATTGCTGGAATTTGGCATCAGCTTAAGAGAAGAGAGCTGGAAACAGAGATGAAAATGATAAGGAGAACGTGGAAAGAACTTGAGATGATGGCACGTGACAGGAGGACTTGGCATGTGTTTGTTAAAGGCCTATGCTCCTTTGGGAGTGGAGGGTTATGAATGAATGAATGAATAAGACCAGAAGGGATGTACGTTTGAGAGGATGCATCCGCCGTGTATACAACCAGTGCGCAACAGAAACAATTAGCATTCATACCCTTCGACATTTGCTGAGGGAGACTGAGCACCTATGGGTTTGCCCAGAGTGCAATGTCGTCGATTCTGATTAACATTAACATTAATGCTGACATTAAGGGAACGAGATTGAAGTTGGGAATGTCATGGATGGCACAGGCGGAGGCAATGATTAAGAAGGTTACCAAAGTTGAAAATATATTCAAAGGGACAGAGTGGTGTAAATCAGATGAGAACTGGACTAATTACCAGCAAGTCATCATCAGCCTTGGTAGAGAGTGCTGAACTTGGGCCAATTGGAGTGCACAGCTGGAAATTGATCAACTGATAAATGATCATGCTGGGAATGAGGATGCCATTGTGTACACTGATGGGTCTGTAATCCATGGTGAGAAATCAGGTTGGGGGTTCTCTGCTAAAGTTGTGACGAGATGGATTTGGGGCGACCCTTTCTCGATCTCTCTTTCACTCCGGCAGTAATCATTTTAAATTGGTGTACTGACTAACTGCGTGCTTTTCCCAGGTCAGCACTTTTTCTTTCTCTGCTATTGATAAAGTTGATATTTAGTTGGATATAATATATGTTGATAAAGTACACCAGAACACTCCTAGGCGGGAAGACAGGCGTCTATCATCATCAGTTGACAAGATCCCTATGGTGTTGCCTGCCCCACTGTAGTGTATGGAATGTCAACTTGACCTACGCAGTGTTGTGTAGACATGGATGGAGTGTATAATGTGCGAATGATGATAAGGGTTCGTGTTGTTGACAAATGTTCTCTTCTCACACTCATGTATGACCGGAAGTCATCGACACCAACGACTGTGTACCTTTTCTAAAGTTTAATTGGACGTACACACTCGACAGCACAGATAGTGACAAATCACAGGTTGCCATAATACATCATAGTACAGTGGACAAATGGTCTTGCAATGTTACATGGGCACTCATGTAGAATAATGGTATAATGGACTGTCAATAGCCAAGCACTCAGTATCGCCCATACATATATCATCTGACGTCACTGACTGAGCACGTCAGCTTGTAAACAATATTTCAGATGACTTCTAAACCTAATCTCGTTTAGCAACGATTCTTCAACATAATGTTCAGCACATATTTTTCCATATAATAATATTGAACCGCTAACAATGGGTTCTCATGTGTAGCAGTGATCTCTGGACTGATCAAGCGATAATACGGGCATCCCTTTTCTCTTCTTGAAAGTCCTACATGTTTTGGTTCCAAGATGGCTCCACTCGTGAACTGTCACTCACGTTTGAATACAGATAATGAATCTGTTCTAAAGTTAGCCATTCATACAACATTTCGTTGCTCTGTAGATTTGGTCATGAACAATAGACTGCATTCTACAGAATATAGTGCTGCTAGGAATCGAAGTCGTTTTTCATCGAGTCAAATATATTCTCTTAAACATTCAAATCGTAATTATCGACAATGGTGGCTTCGATCGAGAGTTCATAAGAGTATCTTTGATTACCTTGGTAGAGGGAATATGAAACTGCCATTCCTTGGCAAGATGAATAAACACTGGGGTAAAGCATACACGATAGGTCTAGACGACTATCACTTTCCCCAAAACCACTGAGATCACTTTTTCAAGGCATCAAGCCGACATAGCCAAACACACACAGTCCCTATCAGGACGAAGCCAAATCACACCACTCAAGCGACACATCCGCCGAATAGCCTTTGACCTCTCTAGAGACAACAGAACATATAGTTCGACTTAGATATGTAAAGATATACAGATATAAGACAGACTTGTCCTACTCAGACAAACAATACACATAAATTCAGGCCATAGATATTCTGAAGCAAGAACAATCTATTATTACCCAAACAACGAATAAATCGCAGTAAAATGTATTTATCCGCGGAGTTCAAGGGAAGTAACTCAATAATGACTTTCCCTTAAGCACTAAAAAATTACCTATGTATAATATTGTAAGATATCAAAGACTGCACGTAACAGCTATGTAGCAGATACTTGATATTGTCAAAACATTTGACACTCCTTGTTGGTGATAATACATCACGTTTGCTAGGTGCGGCACAGCTTTGCTGAGATTAGCGCAAGAAAACCCATATTGGTCTGCTTAGCTTTTGCGTAGAGTTGTGTGCTCAAGCGACAGATAACTAGATTACTGAGACATAAATGACATAATCGTTTCCTGTCCGACTCTCACGAGGACATTACTTTATATTAGAGTAATATGTTGTTACATCTGAAACACATTGTCGAAGTAGTTTATAGATGTGTTGGAGAGTTTGTACACCAGGCATCGGTTGTTTTATTGTCATATATGGGAGACGTGACCTTTGCATGTTGCACAAAATTATTCCATGGTGGAATATTTTGAAATTACCCCTCCCAACATTTTTGTTTGAAATGATTGGAGCCCTGAGTAGCTTCATAACAAACAGATGCTGGGGTAGGACTTGCAATATAACCGGGCGTTTGTTCAAGTCTAACTTCACTGTGAAAATCGCTTGCCAAAATACGACCACCGAATTGCCAGAAGTTAGAATTCAGAATTTCCATTTATCAGACCGGACTTTGTGGAACAATCTTGAAGGACTTACAAGAGCCCAGGAAAACCATTTTAATAAGGAAGGATGAGGAAACTGAAACACACGGAGTCATAGAGGAAATTATCTTATAAAAGTAACGACCCCCAAGAACACGTGTAAGAGGCCTAATCAAGTGCCTTAACTTCATTCATCTTAGCAAAAAGTCTGTGAGCCAGGATTGGCATAAGTTGCCATTTTACATTCTATATTTTTCATTACTAACATGTGAACTAATATGTATATATTGCCATGTGAATATTAAAATGTGAAAATCGCTAGTTGATGTCCAAGTCATTTGAGGCTGGCAACCTCAGCGTATAGAATGATGATTTCATGAACCACCACTGCAAGGGCTGGTGACTGCCTTATTGCTAGTTTCTGAAAGAGAACTGAAAGCATTAGTAGTCCCAAGTTCCATATGGAGCAGGGAGTGTAAGATGAAAGAAATGATGTACATTCTAATATTTACATTTTCAAACCAGTGTAAATGTCTATGTAAACATATTGACTTTAAAAATAATTAAAGTTTCAATTTGTTCAACAAGTGTAGATATAAATGACAACATATTCAATTTATATTGTGAACACTTTTTAGTCAGCTGAGATGTAAATGTAAACATATTCTATCTGTACTTTTAACCTTTCCATTTATATGTAAAATAAAGATAAAGCTATTCAATTTAAATGTAAAGAAAGTTTTCTCTCGAGGGATTAAGTTTAATTCTCATCGAGGGTAAAGTCTGAGTAGATGGGATGGTGGAATAAGAGAAAGGGGACACATAAGTATGTGTCGGGAAACGCAATACTCATGAGAGCGTTTCGTTTCTATTCTTTTACCATAGTTGTGGTGGTACCATTTGAGGGTACTATCTCTGGAACAAGAAGGGAACAGTGGCCTGAGCTTTAAGACGAGGGACCAACTTTGTAGACACTCCCTGCGAACATTCCTCAGACGGATCTCTTAGACAGCCAATCTGGCTTTCTTTCCATCGATCGTGTGCGTCCACCTTGTGTCACAAAGATCGTCTCAATCAAAGGTGGCTAGACGACTTAAGTGATAAAAGTATTATCCGCTGACCTGTCTAATTAGCTTGGTATTATTACGATTCACCTGGCGAAGCGTAAACAAGTCTAGGGAGTGGTCAGAGCGAAAATGTAGGGCATAAAATATGCCAAATAATAAGAAGATGAGTGAGAAAAATGAAGAAATGAAGTGATACTGCCGGAAATAACGACAATTATGAAAAGTGCACAACTGATTCGTCACACTTACATGACAACAACCTCCAGTATGAGAATGGAGGTAGAGGCAGCTACTGCAGCCTTAAAGTGATTGTCTGAGACTTCATTAACAAGGGCGGTTATTGTGTCAGACTCACAGTCCATGCTTCGGAAGGTCCAAAATAGATGGCTCCGACATGAATGGAAAACATCCATAGATGTCTCGAATCTTCAGAGACTGAGATGGGGGTTTGCCCGGAGTGCACTGACGTCGATTCTGATCATCAATAACAACAATCATATAGCCATTTCTCTCATGTCAGTTTCTCATATTTGTTTCTTGTTTATCTTTGTTTCTTTTTTATCTTTGTTTATTGTTTATCTTTGTTTCTTGTTTATCTTTGTTTCTTGTTTCAGGCCAGGCTAATGAAGGGTAACCCCGAAATTGTCCTTGTTCATTAGTGAAACCGACTGAAGTACCATATTTTATTTTTTAAATCTTCTATTTTCAGTTTTACATCGACCTTCTTCATTGTCTGCTCAAATTAACGTCTGGCTTACCAGCTCACACCTGTACATTACATTTCGACTTACCGATGACAAATATTGATCGTGTACGTCTTGGACACTACCTTGCTGGACTTCACACCCCTGTACCCCATTTGGAATGAGATCATATCTTAAGTATGTTCTTGGCTTTTTTCTTAATATGTGACTCCTTCAAGCCGAGATAACTTCGGAAGTGATTTCAAATTCAATACCTTCGCTCACAAATCATACAATTATCAATACAACATCTAACATACTACTACTGAACACACTAACGCCGTTATATATATTGTTTTTTTCCAGTAGTGTAGTCGCTATTTCAGTTACGATCCTTGAGCTACCAGACTGGACATCCAGTTGAAAAACAAATCTGCCACTATTTAAATTACAGAAATACCGGAACACATTTTTAATTTGGCTAACAGATGGTCAATATCATCTAACGCTTATCAGAAATACACAATATCCTCAATTTACGTGACTGGGTAACTGCGATAAGTGCTCGTAGTAATAATTTATAACCAGTTTCGGATAATAATCGCAGTTTTTACACTATAATTTAATAAAAATAAACCGAGATAAAGTCATAATACTTATTTATAGTCAACGTGTCACTTAAGGTCTCTATTAAAAACAGATTCAGGCACCCACGGATCCTGATTTTTAACACCTTCGTTAGGACGTTCTCAGAACGTAAAAAGGCACATGAAATAGGAAAGACAAAAGCGAATGTCTGGTAACCCTTCTGATTAACATTTCTCAACTCTGACATTGAACCATGTACCAACTACTTAGTAAGTAATTTAGAGACTTTGAACCCTGTCTGATCCGGGTAATGAAATAAATAATCACCTAAACGTGTCTGCATGACGGCGGTGGACACATAGCCAAGTGCTAAAGATTCAGGTTTGAGTAGCATTTGAAAATCTACAGATAAGAAAGTAATACTTGTGGTGACCAGATGATGGTGAAGAGCACACTTCATCAGTTGATATGACAACAAGGACGTTTGTCAGTTCTGGTGTGTTTGGTTTGTGTTCTAAAGGGCGACTGAAAAGATCCTTCCTATTTTTTATATGTACACATCCTCATGTGTATCCCTTGTACATACACGAAACAATTGTCAAAGCTTGGAGCAATAGTTGCCATTAGACAAATACATTTTATTTTTGTTTTATTTCTCACTCCCAGAAACAAAATAAAATCTAAAGTGACCAATGAATTGACGTTACAAGAGGTAGCACAAATTGCGGCTATATATAAACTCGTGTGTTCAACAAACAGGATCTCATGATAATTTATTAAATTAATGTCACATCGTTTTATCAAATAGGTCAAATGGCAGTTAATTGTCTTTATTGAGACGTTTATTTGATATAGATTAGCGGAACAGGAATGAAGACATAACTATTCTAAAATAGGAGGTAACTTTTCAATCTTTCAGCGTAAGCACTGTTGTGGCAGATTAGAATTTCGTTCATTAAAAATACACGGCATTTAGTGCTTGTATTTTTTTTGTCGCTTGTTAACTCATTGTGTAGCATAATTGTTCAATGAGACATAGCTGTTGCGTGCATATTTTGTCGCACATATTACAAAAATCGATATGGCTATTTAATATGGGAAAAATATAGACATTCATTCATTTGTGTATGAAAATGCTGTCTATGGTAAAAGCGAGATAATCCATGTTTGATTCACACTTTTGATTATAGGAGTAATCGTTCTGGATATTGATCCGGCGCAAGGATATTGCGCTTACGTTTGTACTTATTTTTTAGGGCCAGAAAATATATTAATTTGCTTATTGTGTTTATGGCCTGAATTCATATGTATTACATATTATTAGTACAAGTAGAATCAGTCCTATATTGTATATTTTGGATGGGTAGGAGGGACTAGATTCTTGTTATTCCGGTCTAGCGGAAGTATGAGTTGTCTTGACAAGTCGTGATGAGTTCCGATGTACCGTGATAATGGCGGGTACGCACTTTTCAAAGGGCTGGTAGATTCTTAAGGAAATATGATTCATGAAGTGGTTTTCTTCTAAAGGAGATGGTATCTCTACTATAGTTTATGTTAGAGACTCTCCTAAGGTACGGTACAATGTATAATTCGGACTCCATGTATTGCCAGACCCTATATTGATGATCTCATGTCGATTCGACCTAGATGGAACATTGTGCTTCGTATCGCTAGGGTCGTGTTTTGTATCGACAAAGATGACAGACTTTCCTACAGCGGTTATGGCTACGTGAATTAACCTGATCACCGTAGAGCTGTATGGGAACATTTATGAAATCATTTATATACCCATTATAAATTAACTCTGGCTTATATTCTCCTTCCTATGAATGAGTGAACGACAACTCAGGGAGGCGGCCATGTTAGATTTCGGTCATCATATGTTTTGATCACTGCCAAGAGAACAGATTATTTATCCTATTATCGGACAGTGACAGGGAGATCTCAATCTTGCTAGAAACCCCCTCTTTCGTGGTTTCATAATATATGCTACAAACTATGGACGTCAAGTAACTTTAGTTATTTACCGATCTGCCTTCACTGACGCGTTTAGTCAGATAGGGGGATGCGGCCATAATGTATCATGACAATTGAACTTTTGATGTACTGCCCATTATTTCTGAATGTGTCATGACTTCAGATCTGCTATGTATACCTACAAATTGATATGTCAACATACCATGATGTACTCGTATGTCCCAGTGTGTACGTCTGAATAAATTGAGTAAACAAAGATTCCAGCAGTCTGCATTGGTGCCTTGTAGACACAAGTGTATGAGTGGTTATATTGGTCAGCACACGAACAGTACACCATTCGCGGTAATCACACTCTACACTTCTACTTCATACATACACCATCCTGCGTCGGTTGGAGTGACCAAGTTTAGGGCCTGCTTCCCCTGGAGCCTTTGCCTTCCCTAACTCAGGACTAGGGTGAGTTACCCATTTACAGCTGGGTAGACTGGGGGCATGCCTGATCTCAACAACACACCACTCTTCCTTACAGAGCATACAGACTGACACTTTACAGAGTGGAAAGAAGAAAAGAAACTTTACAGTGGCGAGCCAGATTCCTGGGTCCAGCTTACGCAGTTTTGTGTTGAGAATCACAGTTTACAGCTGAAAGAACATTTGTTTGAACACATCAACACCAGTAGGACAGCTATACAGTCGATGTCAGCTTGACCTGTATTACCGATAGGATGCTGTATCTAGGTCAGCGCTTGTTGACAGTTTTTCGCTGTACAGACAGTATTACACAGGACAGTGGTATCAAGTGTAGAAAATATCTGGAGCAGTATTGTTGACATTTCTCAACGTACAGAAGAATCACAGTGTTGTTGAACATAAAGTGCATAGTTCATCGTTGGATCTTCATATGCTCAACAGAGAAAAATTGACAGTGTAATAGTTTAAAATTAAATCTATTACTGAATAAAGTGGCAAGTTATTAGTATTAAAATAAACTGTGCCTGCTTTACAACACTATACCTGCAACACATTCCATTCATGACATAAATTATATTGTATGCTATATGCTATTTATGCTTACATGTTATTTGTTATGTATTAAATTAGTTTATGTTCTGTGTGACTAGTACAAGGTATGCCGAGTGACATTGGTCTGGTACTAGTATTCTATAGGTACACATTTTCTTAATTGGAAATTTGTTAGCAACAATTTGCTGCTATTTCTGTTAGTTGTGATGAGGTGTTCTTTTCTTCGTTGTTTTTGTTAATAATTTTGTGTTCCTTAGTTTTGTTTGATTTGTTTGTATAATTGTAGGTCTCATCTTTTCTATTTTTGATTTCTTTACACCCTTATGTTTATACACTGTGGCGTTATTTGTCTTGTTATCTTATTGCAGTTATCATCACGGATTCTGTGATCATTTTTTTTTTCATTTCTCCTATTTAATTTAATTTGATCTCTGCAAATGTTTTCATATTGTCTTTTCTTGTTTGTCCTTTGTAATGTCTTTAGTTGACATATGACATAGGAGTTATAGTGGTATACACTGATAGTATAGTACAGATCAGTACTTTATGATTATTTTCCACGGGTACCCAAGTGATCTTTGATTACATTGAGATATACAAGACCTTTGTAAGGCTTGTCTCCCACAGTATTTGAGATACAGTTATTGTTGTCCACAGGTACTCAAGTTATCATTGGTTATTATAAACCATACAAGTTTGGACTAAGACTAAGTCTATGGTATAGACTTGTCTCCCATTAAAGTGAAATAGGGTAATTTATTTACTTTTTCAGGTTTCTGATTTAAGAAGACAATATGTCTACATTAGATTATTTCATTGCACAAGGAAAATCTCTTGATAAGACTGGAAAAGACTTAGAACAATGGGCTGTTGCTCAATATGACAAAGCATTAGCTGCAGAAGAGAAAAAAAACTGCTGCTGCTGTTGAAGAAAGAAAAGCTGCTGCTGAGGAAAAAAAAGCTGCGGCTGAGGAGAGAAAACTTCAAATAGAAGAAAAAAAAGCTGCTGCAGAAGAAAGGAAAGCTCTAGCTGAAGAAAAAAGATTAGAAAAAGAAGCTGATACTGCTGCTGAACTTAAGAAATTGCAGATGCAAGTGGAGGAAAGGAGATTTGAGGCAGAACAGAAGAAATTAGAAGCTGATGCAGAGCAGAAAAAATTAGAAGTTGCTGCAGAACAGAAAAAAATTAGAAGTTGCTGCAGAACAGAAAAAATTAGAAGTTGCTGCTGCTGCAGAACAGAAAAAATTAGAAGCTGCTGCTGCTGCAGAACAAAAAAAATTAGATAGAGAAGCTGAAGAGAGAAAAGCAATAAGAGAACATGAGTTTGAATTAGAGAAATTAAAATTGACATGTATGAGTAATGTTAATCAGGCATCTGGTGGTAATGGTAAACCCTTTGTGTACAAGGTCAAGGTACCAGCGTTTAACCCTACCAGTGATGACATAACATTTTGGCTTTCTAGATTTGAACGGGCTTGTCGATCTCATAATGTTGACAAATCACAGTATGTGAATCAGTTGTCTGAAAATCTAAAAGGGGAGTCCCTAAGTAAGTTATATTTTGTTGAAGAGGCCGACAAAGATAATTATGATGCTGTTAGGGCAGCTTTGATAAAGAGATATCAGCTGTCTGAGGAAGGTTACCGTCTTTTGTTTAAAACAATGAGACCTGAGGTAGGTGTAGAATTCTCAGATTTCATCTCAAAAGCACGAATTACACTTTCACGATGGATTGAATTATCCAAAACAGAGAAAACATTTGATGGTCTTACGGATTTATTGCTAAGAGACAAGGTCATGTCTTCTGTAAATAAATCATTCCTAGAGTTCTTACATGAGCGTAAACCTGGTACAATAAAGCAAATGGAAGAATATTGTGACCAGTATGCCACGGCACACCCTGACATGATTCTTAGTAACTCTAACATTAAAGAGAGTATGCCAGTTGCTTCGGCAACAGAATATAATCAGAATTACTCACACAAATTCCAAGGAGCTAAAAATAAATTTGATAAAAAGGTTAATTGGAATAAGTATCAAAACCAAGATAACCGCTCAAATCAGAGTTCTTCTTTGAAGAACTGGAATCGGGCTGATAGTCCTCGACACGCGAGGGGTACCCATAATGTTAGAAATTCTCGGAAAGGGAGTAGCTATAGGAACTACCCAAGTGCTTCATGGAGACAAAAAAAACCAATATTACAGGGATACTCAATATAACGAGCATGATGATTATGATCATGAATATTATGATTCAAACCCAATATAGGGGTTATAACAGAGGCAATAATAATTATAGAGACAATTATAACCGAGGTAGATCACAACACAAAAGACATGGTAAATCGTATTACCAGGCTAACTCTGCACAACAGGAGTTCCACGACACCGATAATCAGAATAATGATAAAAAAGACTCCAACAGTGTAGCAAATTCCGCTTTCGATTTTGCTAGAGCATCTGAGTGTTCGCAATGCAAAACATTATTCGATCCAACCACAGTGTCTACTTTAAGCTGCGGTCACCCGCTTCCCGCTCTCCATGCGTCAATTGCGCATAATGGAAGGGGTGCTCTTGTCTTTAATAGGGGCCTAATAGATGGTACTCCGGTATCAATTCTTTTCGATTCGGGGTGCACTACCATTGGAGTGAGGCAATCACTCGTAAATCCTTCTCGAGCTACAGGCAATATAGTCAAATGTGTAACATTTGGTGGCACATTGGAGAAGTACTCCACTGCCATTATCAATATTGCTACGCCTTTCTTTACAGGAGAGGTGCAAGCATGTCTCTTGCCGAATCCGATCGCTGATCTTATCATCGGTCGCATTCATGGAGTGAAAGAATGCACTCCACAGCAAATTTCTAATTGGGAAAATGTTAATATGCAATCTGCTAATGCAGTAATCACTAGGGCTCAAGCTCTTAATATGCCACAATCTTCACATTCTGAAGATAATGATGCGCAGATCCAAGATGATGCCTTGGAGATTTCCCACGATTCCTTTATCAAACAGCAGGAAGATGATCCTACTCTAAAGAAATTCTTTACTCTGGCAACAAAAGGTGATCCGAATAAGGATACTAATCGTAAATCTTGGATTACGATGAAGAATGGCGTACTTGTACGTATGGTACAAGACTCCGCTAAGTCCATTCATTCTCAAATCCTTGTGCCTAAAAATATGAGAGTTAAAATCTTACAGCACGCTCATGATTCGCAATGTGCTGGACATATGGGTTTTTCCCGTACTAAAGCTAGAGTTCTTCAATCTTTCTTTTGGCCTGCTGTGAATAAGGACATACGAATCTATTGTCGATCTTGTAAAGTATGTCAAGAGATTAAATCCAGAGGTCCACGCCATGATGCACCTATTCAGGCTGCAGACATTCCCATTCGGCCATTTCAAAAAATGGCGATAGACATCATTGGTCCATTTAAGATAAAGTCTGCTAGAGGACACCAATTTATTTTGACGTGTGTTGATATGTGCACACGTTGGCCGGAGGCTGTTCCTCTAAAGAGCATAACTACTGCTGATGTCGCAGATGCTCTTTGGTTAATATTTTCTCGTCTGGGGTTTCCAGCAGAAATATTATCCGACCATGGTACCCAACTCATATCGGATACCATGTCTCAAGTAATGTCGACTCTGAAGATAGAGAGATCGCTGAGTAGTATTTATCATCCTATGTCCAATGGGATGGTGGAACGTTTGAATAGAACTCTGAAAAACCTACTAGGTAAGATAACAGAAGATCATCCTCAGGATTGGGATAGGGTTTTACCCGCGGCTCTCTTTGCATATAGAGAGGTCGCCAACGAACATACAGGATTTTCTCCCTTTGAACTTGTCTTTGGCGCGAAACCGCGAGGTCCTATGTCCTTACTTCATGATCTTATAACTGCTGATAATATTGTCGATGACACAAAATCCTCTTATGAATATGTCATCGCACTTAGACACAAGATTATTGAAGCATGCAAATTGGCAACTGCTTCTTCTGAATTTGCGAAACAGAAGGCAAGGGAATTTGCCAATAAAAAGAGATGTTTGCGTCAACTTTGTCCAGGTGACAAAGCATTTGTCTTGCTACCTTGTAGGGAAAATAGACTTCTCATTTCTTGGAAAGGTCCGTACGATATAATATCAAAAGTTTCCGATGTTGACTATATCGTCGATATTGACGGGAAGCGTAAAACCTTCCACATCAACATGCTCACGGAATTCCATGAACGTCCTGATTATTTACAACCTGTTTTCCAGGCAACGGACGATTTTCCAGTCCAACATGGACAGTACTCATCTCTGTCAGTAATACAGGATGAGGAAACGAGTTTCTCGGATGTAAATTTACCTTTTCCAATGATTCCTCTTCACTCTAATGAATCATGGAAAGATGTTGCAATTTCTCCAGAATTATCTCCAGGAGAGCAGAAACAAGTTTCTACTTTGTTAGAACAATTTCAGGATGTCCTTACTGACATTCCTGGTCAAACGGATGTCATTCAACATGACATTATTCTTACTGACCATAGTCCTATAAGAGTCAGACCGTATCCTATCCCGATACATTTTCAAGCACAGGTAGAGAAAGAGTTAGATGAGATGATAGAGTTAAAAATTATTGAACCATCCACATCAGCATATTCTTCGCCGATGGTTATAGTACGGAAAAAAGACAATAACATACGTCTTTGCGTGGATTATCGCAAATTGAATCAAGTGACTAAATTCGATGCTGAACCTATGCCTTTACTAGAAGAGCTACTTACGAGACTATCGAATTCTCACTTCTTTACTAAACTCGATTTGTCTAAGGGATATTGGCAAGTTCCACTATCCGAACACGCCAAACCGTTTACTGCTTTTTCGACGCCTAGGGGTCTATTCCAATGGAATTTCATGCCTTTCGGTCTTATGAACGCCCCTGCTACATTTGTACGCATGATGCGTCGAATCCTATCTCATCGCTCAGATGTCATTGCGTATCTTGATGACATCTGTCTTTTCAGTGATACTTGGAACGATCACTATAATGGTATAAATGAACTATTGTCTATCTTACGCGAGCATAACCTGACAGCGAAACCATCGAAAGCATGTATTGGTTTTAGCGAAATATCTTTCTTAGGACACCGTGTTGGTCATGGGTTCCTAAAAACAGAAGACCATAATACAAGTAAGATACTTAACATTTCTATTCCTAAGACTAAAAAGCAAGTACGAAGTCTCTTAGGTCTAATACAATTTTATGGACGATTCATCCCGAATCTGTCCTCCATTATGTCACCTCTTTCTTCCTTGCTAAAGAAAGGGTCTCCTAATGTAGTCCATTGGACTCAAGAATGTCAATCCTCTTTGGATAAGGTTAAAACTATGTTTTCTACTTCACCTATCCTAGTATTGCCTTCTAAGGATAAGACATTTATTCTTCGTAGTGACGCTTCATCCACTGGGATTGGAACGGCACTAATGCAAGAGTACTCTGGAACTCTGCATCCTGTGATGTATATTTCTCGGAAATTAAATGCCGCAGAGAAGAATTACTCGGTCCTAGACCGTGAATTATTGGCTATGGTTTGGTCAATCCTTAAACTGCAAAGATTTCTTCTGGGCGCGCATTTCATTGTGGAAACTGACCAGAAAGCTCTTACGGCTATTCAGAGTAAAAATCTGAAGAGCGCGAGATCAACGCGATACGCGATTGCTCTACAGCCATTTCATTTTTCGGTGCGAGCTATCCGTGGGTCAGAAAATGTGATGGCAGATATTTTGTCTAGATGCCCACATGATTCATAACTGTTATACAACTTTGATACAGTTGTTTCTATGTTGAAATGTGTACACATATGTAATATATCATATATTGATTGTAACACTACTTAGCGGATCATTGATATTTATTCACCGCTGATCTTTCAATGTTTTTCGTCTTTGATGATCATGATGTTAAGATATCTTAGATGAAATTTATATATAAACTAATGTGGAAATTGGGTCATTGCTAATATTGTAGTATGCGTTGGTGACACCTCTCTGGAAATATTAATACTTAGAGAAGTACCTTCTCTAAGGTCATAAAACTTATGCTTATCATCTGCGCATTGTTATTGGTGCGTTGTGAGCCTATTGTATGTTGCTCCTAGATGTGTTTCAAAAAAAAAAAAATGTACCATTTTTTTTTCCCGAGGGGTGTGGTAATCTGTTGCGTGCATATTTTGTCGCACATATTACAAAAATCGATATGGCTATTTAATATGGGAAAAATATAGACATTCATTCATTTGTGTATGAAAATGCTGTCTATGGTAAAAGCGAGATAATCCATGTTTGATTCACACTTTTGATTATAGGAGTAATCGTTCTGGATATTGATCCGGCGCAAGGATATTGCGCTTACGTTTGTACTTATTTTTTAGGGCCAGAAAATATATTAATTTGCTTATTGTGTTTATGGCCTGAATTCATATGTATTACATATTATTAGTACAAGTAGAATCAGTCCTATATTGTATATTTTGGATGGGTAGGAGGGACTAGATTCTTGTTATTCCGGTCTAGCGGAAGTATGAGTTGTCTTGACAAGTCGTGATGAGTTCCGATGTACCGTGATAATGGCGGGTACGCACTTTTCAAAGGGCTGGTAGATTCTTAAGGAAATATGATTCATGAAGTGGTTTTCTTCTAAAGGAGATGGTATCTCTACTATAGTTTATGTTAGAGACTCTCCTAAGGTACGGTACAATGTATAATTCGGACTCCATGTATTGCCAGACCCTATATTGATGATCTCATGTCGATTCGACCTAGATGGAACATTGTGCTTCGTATCGCTAGGGTCGTGTTTTGTATCGACAAAGATGACAGACTTTCCTACAGCGGTTATGGCTACGTGAATTAACCTGATCACCGTAGAGCTGTATGGGAACATTTATGAAATCATTTATATACCCATTATAAATTAACTCTGGCTTATATTCTCCTTCCTATGAATGAGTGAACGACAACTCAGGGAGGCGGCCATGTTAGATTTCGGTCATTATATGTTTTGATCACTGCCAAGAGAACAGATTATTTATCCTATTATCGGACAGTGACAGGGAGATCTCAATCTTGCTAGAAACCCCCTCTTTCGTGGTTTCATAATATATGCTACAAACTATGGACGTCAAGTAACTTTAGTTATTTACCGATCTGCCTTCACTGACGCGTTTAGTCAGATAGGGGGATGCGGCCATAATGTATCATGACAATTGAACTTTTGATGTACTGCCCATTATTTCTGAATGTGTCATGACTTCAGATCTGCTATGTATACCTACAAATTGATATGTCAACATACCATGATGTACTCGTATGTCCCAGTGTGTACGTCTGAATAAATTGAGTAAACAAAGATTCCAGCAGTCTGCATTGGTGCCTTGTAGACACAAGTGTATGAGTGGTTATATTGGTCAGCACACGAACAGTACACCATTCGCGGTAATCACACTCTACACTTCTACTTCATACATACACCATCCTGCGTCGGTTGGAGTGACCAAGTTTAGGGCCTGCTTCCCCTGGAGCCTTTGCCTTCCCTAACTCAGGACTAGGGTGAGTTACCCATTTACAGCTGGGTAGACTGGGGGCATGTGTAGTGAAATTGACAGAGATACAACGGTAAAATACCTCCAAAGATAACATGTAAGGATAAAAACATAATGCGTAGGCTGCTGATAGTACATGATCGCCCAGACCGCGGGTCATCACCCTCCATAAAAATTGACTTGCTAGACAGGAGGGGAACGGCGGATAAAAAGGAAAAAATATGACTGGAAAGATTGCGTGAGACTAGAAAGGCTAAGGAGACGCAATTCGGGGGGGATGGAGGAAAGTAAAAATTCACGTCCCCAAATTGACACGAGGTACGGAAATGGACGCTTTTGCGATACCAAGCCCTTGATTTGAATTCAGCGGCTAAACGCAGATGTTGAAATATTACAAAATTTAAAAAGTAACTTTTTCATAATATTAATGTTAGGAATATAAAAATTAGCTGGCCGGATGGCCCATTCTGAGCAGTGAACTAATATGTTCTTAATTTTACAGACGGATAGATAATATTGAAGATAATGACAAAAGACAGTGTTGTTCACATCAACGACAGACTGTATGGAATAAAAATTGTCGCTATTTGCACAAAAAAACACGACCTTGAGAAGCAGGTGTTCAAATCAACTTAGTAGGGAAGCGAAGGGACATTGGTGGGAGCTGTGTCTAAATATAACTTTTAACGACAAAATTTTGGAGGGGAGAGAAAGGTTGGTTCAAAAATCAAGTACATTTTTGTAAAAACGCAAGTAGAGACGGACAGACTAACAGATAAACATCCATACTTGACTGAAGCATGACTGAAATGACTTTAGTGTAGGAAATTTGAAATTCAAAAAAACCTAGGCAGTGATTGGCCACAGACAATCATTTTATCGGCGCTCAGACGCGGATTTGGGGTCATTTCTCAATAGTTGTTCAGTGATAGACACAGAAAACGCAAGTGTGGTGATTTCCAAATGAAATAAAGTGAAATAAGTTCAGGGACGCCATACTATAGCCAGCAGCTCAGCTGAGTTTTGCTAGCATTTCTGTGTTCTTTATTCATAATCTAGTAAGATTGAAATTATTTCTTTGTATATTTTGAATATTGTTTAATGTTCGAGTGATTTGATACTGCCATATCGAAATCTAGCCTTACAAACAAGTAGGGATTTGCTCTAGACCCCCCGCCCCAGTTCAGGGTCTAGGGACCAACAATATACATAAACTCCAACAAGGGTTAGGAAAGACAGATCAAGTGTTGAGAATAATGAAACATATTACCTATCCACTTTTAGGGAAGGAAACTAATAAATATTTTTCAGAATCTATAGTCTGGGAGGACCTATCTGATGTAAAACCACCATGGTAAATGTGCTGTTTGGTCAGAGAGATCTGACCTGTCTGTATGATGTGGTTGTTGTGTCAGTGTTGTGTCCAGACGTGGGTAGAGAATAGAATTTTGACACATAGCCAATACTTTGATTGCAGAGCTGTGAGTTTCAGCTGTCAACAAGGCGGTGTCTATCCAGTTGGTGATTTTACTCGAGTGTATCTGTGCAGTACGTTGTGACAGAGACCACTATTATTGCCCGCCAGCACGGAGAGGTGGGACCACCAGATTTCAGCACCAGAGCTACTTCTTCAAGATGAGTGAGCCTCTGGTCTGCTGGAAGTTCACCAACGCCTTTTAGTTGCTAATACCCCATAAAATTCCTGCAATTTACTGGACACTGTGTAGTCAATATAGACAGGTGTGATGAGGCCACCCCAACAGCACAAGCATTAACTATCCTCCCAAGTAGATGACTACTAGAACATTTTTAATAAAACTAACTAGTCTAGTACTTATATATGTACACTCTTGCATTTATTATGTAACATTCCATGCATTTTTTTTCATTAATTTTAAATCCTTTTCCTAAAAAAAGTTCTGGTCAACATAAAACTTGATCCAGAACAAATAAATGTAATATAATTCTATCAAAAATTTTACACACGTGAGTTAGTTCAGTGTATTTTAACATTTGTTAATATTATTAGTCTGCTTAAATATCTGTGGGTGTATCTATAATTATCTCACCACATTACATATCAGTACCCTAGACATTTTACCTAGATACATTCATTAAGAAAAAAAATTAAGTGTGAGGTCGTAGTGGTAGCAAGAAAGGCCTTCTGACAATTCACAACTACATTTTATCTCAGGAGCCTTCACAGCTGGCCTCATACATTACATTTAATAACATCACCATCATACAATACCATCAAACCCACTACATACATTGGGGTCTTGTCCAGGGATAATTAGCCCAACAGTAATATTAGGATCTCCTGGTTGGAGAAATAAAATTAGGGAAAAAAAATTGTGAAATTCCCTTTAAAATTAAAAGTGTCCCTGCAGATAAAAGTTGGTGAATCTTCACAGCCAGTGATAACTAATTAGTTAACTGGTTAGTTAGAATTAGTTAGACTATAGTCATAAGAAGTACTTAGTGTATTTACTGGTTAGAGATTTAGCTTGTATATTATTATATTGTCTAAAAAGTATGGCGGAGCTAGCAAAATTCCGATCAGCTGCTGTGCTGACCGCAAAGGAGATGGGAATGGATGGTCAAATTTTAATTCAATATGTAACGGCTGAATGTGATAAATATATTGAAAGGGAAGATAGAAAGTTAGCTGAAGAAAAGAGGTTACAGATTGAGGCTGAGATTAAGAGGCTGCAGATTGAGGCAGAAGAAAAACGACAGCAAAGGGAGGCAGAAGAAAACGACAGCAAAGGGAGGCAGAAGAAAAACGACAGCAAAGGGAGGCAGAAGAAAAAAGGTTGACTGCCGAAAGGGAGGCAGAAGATAGAAGGTTGCAGAGGGAGCACGAATTACGACTAAGGGAGCTGGAATTACAAGGCCCGGCTCCTGAAAATGGTGCCAGCCCTTTTGCCTCAGACGCTACGCCCAGTCTGGGAGCCTCAAACTCAGCTATGGGGTTTCATTTAGACCATTTTGTTGAAAAAGACGATGACATAGAGGGGTACCTAGGACGTTTTGAGTTATTAGCTACTACATATGGGTTAGAGAGAGAGAGAGAGGTGGAGTTTAAAGCTATCACGGGGATTGAGAGGTACTTCTTATGAAGTATTTGCCAAAATGAACAGGGAAGACCAAGACAATTATGACATGTTAAAGCAGGCTTTGTTATTAAGGTACGAGAAGAATGGTGAATTTTATCGTAAGAAATTTAGAAATGCCAAACTGTTGTCTGGGGAGACATACCACCAATTCTCTGCTAGACTAGAAACCTATTTGGAGAAATGGACGGCTCTGGGGAAGACCCAAGATCTTAAAGAAATGATCATGATTGAGCAATTGAGAGAGTCCATGGCTCCAGACATGAGAAAATTTCTCATGGAACAAGGTGCAGAGAAGTTGGGGGAAATTTTAAATGTTGCTGAGAGGTATCAGGCAGCTCAGGCAGAGGTAAGTGGTGCTAAAAAGAAGCACATAGACAATTTTAAAGCTCCACAGCAATTTAATAAATTTGATAATAGAGAGCAGGGAAATAAAGGTAGGACAAACTTTGAGCGGCCAAGAAATGACGATCGCGACAGAAACTCACAGTTCAATGACCAAAAGTTCAATGAAAGAAAACCGTTGAACCAAGGAAAAAGATGGTGTAAATGGTGCAAGAAGGATAACCATAACACCGAATTTTGTAGAAGGAAACCTTCAAACATTGCTGCAATGAAGTCGGGGACGCGAAGATTAAAGGTTAATCCTAATGGACAACAGGATTCTTATCACCCCCCAGTTTGTGAGGATGTTATTTGTAATGGGGTCACCATAAGGTGCCTTTATGATACAGGTTTGGATTATGATTCAGTTGTGAAGTCTAGCCTAGTGGACCCAAGTCAGTATACCACAGAAACAGTGGAAATACAAGGGGCGACTAAGGACATACCACTCATGACACTTCCCATCGCAAGGATAACGGTGAAAACTCGCTATGTGGAGGGAGAAATCAGAGCAGCAGTGATAGATGAACCAATCTACCCTCTGATATTGGGGTGTAGATACGTCTTCTTGGGGAATCCCGAGAAACCTGTGATCATGGCGACAGTGCAGACCAGGTCACAGAAGAAGGAGGAAGAAGGTGAACCTATAAATGCTCATCCAGAGGAGATGAGGAAGGCGCAGGCTGAGGATAGGACACTCAAGCCCTGTTTTAAAAAATTGCCCAAATGTCATACACCTCCGAGCAAGGGGGAATATTTCATGAAGAACAAACTCTTATACAGGAAGGCCGGAACTGGAACAAATGGTCACAACCAGCTGGTTCTTCCCACTTCATATAGAGATAAAGTGATGGAACTCGGGCATGCGATTCCCTTCAGTGGTCACATGGGGATCAGCGCCACAGGACAGAGTATAGCTTGTCATTACTTCTGGCCAGGGATAACGGAGGATATAAAAAGATATGTCAAATCCTGCCCAGAATGTCAAAGGGTAGCTCCAAAGCACTGGACTGCTCCTGCAACTCTAGGGGAAATGCCCATAGTGGGAACACCTTTTGAGAGGGTTGCAGTGGATATTGTAGGACCTCTCACTCGGACCAAGAGGAGGAACAGTTACATCCTTACTCTGGTGGACACTTGTTCTATGTGGGGAGAGGCGGTAGCCCTGCCATCAATTGATTCAAAACATGTAGCAGAGGCACTACTTACAATATTTACCCGATTAGGATTCCCGCATCAAATCTTGACGGATAATGGTTCTCAGTTCAAGGGGAAACTAACGGAAGAAGTTTTTAAGCTATTTCAAGCCAGACACTTTCATTGTAGTCCGTACCATCCACAAGGGAACGGCCAGGTAGAGAGGTTCAACGGGACTCTCATTTCTATCCTGAGAAAGCTGGCACACGAAAAACCGGATCTGTGGGATCAATTCCTGCCCGCGGCATTGTTTGCGTACCGGGAGGTACCACATAGTTCAACCGGGATGGCTCCCGCAACTCTGCTATTTGGGAGGCCAATAAAAGGTCCATTAGAAGCTCTATTAAGGACCTGGACAGATGAGAAGGCGGAAGAGACTGTTACCTCATCGTATCAATACGTGAACGAACTGACCACTCGTTTGAAAGCTGGATGGAAACTGGCAAATGATAATTTGAAGCAAGCCAGGAAGAAACATGCAGCATATTTTAATAGGAAGGCAAAGGACAGGGAACTGGCAGTCGGAGAGAAGGTGCTGCTTCTACTACCCGGAAGCCAGAATAAATTACAAATTGGTTGGCAAGGTCCATATACGGTTCTAGAGAAGGTGTCTAGAACAAACTATAAAATTGACAAAAAGGGGAAGGAGAAAGTTTATCATGTAAACCTGTTAAAGAAGTATCTGGACAGACCACTCCAGGAAAGCACCCCCTTATTGACCTTGGCTATTGCAACCCAGATGCAAAAGGAACCACTCACCTCACATGAATACCCATTACATCCTTGTGAAACCGCAGCACAGGTAAAAGTCAGTAAGCACCTGACTAAAAACCAGAGGGAGAGAGTTCAACAGGTTCTGGAGGAACATACAGATGTATTAACAGATAAACCAGGCCATACAAATTTGCTACAGTATGACATGAAACTGGTAGACTCAAACCCAATCTGTATGAGAGCCTATTCTATTCCGTTCGCGAAGGAGAAGGCATTGAAGGAAGAAATAGAGTATTTGTTGAAGGAGGGGATTATTTCGCACAGTGAATCATCTTTTAGTTCTAGTGTCGTTTTGTTGAGAAAACCGTCTGGGGAACACAGACTGTGCATAGGTTACAGGAAACTGAATGCTGTCACAGAAGGACAAGTGGATCCATTACCAGACACAAAACAGTTATTTGCCAGACTGAACAAGGCAAAATACTTTTCAAAGGTGGATCTTAGTAAAGGCTATTACCAGATCCCAGTGAAGCCTGAAGTGAGACCTTATTTGGCTTTTAGCACTTCGGATGGACATTATGAATTCAATATGCTACCATTCGGACTGAAAAATGCTCCGAGTGTGTTTTCAAGGATGATGCGCAAATTGTTGGATCCCCTGAATAACCCATGTATCACGAATTTCATGGATGATATTCTCGTCGACACAGAGACATTTGAAGAACACATTGAAGCTCTGGAGATGTTGTTTGATAGACTTCGGGAGGCGAACTTAACTGCTAGGCCAACAAAATGTTGTATTGGATGCAAAGATTTGGAATTCTTGGGACACACTGTATATCAGGGTAATATGACCCCTGATCCTAAGAACTTGGAAAAACTGCAGAGAGCACCTAGGCCGCAAACAAAAAAGGACGTGCGATCATTTGTGTCGTTATGCGGATTTTATCAGAAATACATCAAGAATTTTAACGCTATTTGTGCTCCTCTGACTGATCTGACTCGCAAGGGACTTCCAGATAAAATTATTTGGACTGCACAATGTGAACTAGCGTTCCAAGAGTTAAAGGAAAAACTCACTAGCAAGCCTATTCTCAAACTGCCTGATTTGACACAGGACTTTGTCTTAAGAACCGATGCAAGTAATGTAGGACTAGGAGGGGCTTTGTTGCAAAGATCATCTTCACCTGATGGGGAACTGAAACCAGTCGCTTATGCAAGCCGTAAATTGAATAAGGCGGAACAAGGATACTCCACAAGCGAAAAAGAATGTTTAGCGTTAATCTGGGCAATAAAGAAGTTTCAAATCTATCTGTATGGTAGGACATTTGTGGTGGAGACGGACCATCAGCCTCTCGTATTCTTATCTCAGGCTAAGCATGAAAACGCAAGATTGCTGAGGTGGTCTTTATTGCTTCAACCTTATCAGTTCAGTATCCAATATATCCCAGGCAAATTGAATGTCGGTGCAGATTTCCTCAGTCGGCACCCCTGTGATCAAAATTAGAGTAGTGGCAGACGTGAGGAGTAATTTTACCTATGTGTATCGCTGGTTTTGGAACTTGCCATAGGCATGTTTTCAAGTGGGGAGATGTGTAGTGAAATTGACAGAGATACAACGGTAAAATACCTCCAAAGATAACATGTAAGGATAAAAACATAATGCGTAGGCTGCTGATAGTACATGATCGCCCAGACCGCGGGTCATCACCCTCCATAAAAATTGACTTGCTAGACAGGAGGGGAACGGCGGATAAAAAGGAAAAAATATGACTGGAAAGATTGCGTGAGACTAGAAAGGCTAAGGAGACGCAATTCGGGGGGGATGGAGGAAAGTAAAAATTCACGTCCCCAAATTGACACGAGGTACGGAAATGGACGCTTTTGCGATACCAAGCCCTTGATTTGAATTCAGCGGCTAAACGCAGATGTTGAAATATTACAAAAATTAAAAAGTACTTTTTTCTTAATATTAATGTTAGGAATATAAAAATTAGCTGGCCGGATGGCCCATTCTGAGCAGTGAACTAATATGTTCTTAATTTTACAGACGGATAGATAATATTGAAGATAATGACAAAAGACAGTGTTGTTCACATCAACGACAGACTGTATGGAATAAAAAGTGTCGCTATTTGCACAAAAAAACACGACCTTGAGAAGCAGGTGTTCAAATCTACGTAGTATGGAAGAGAAGGGATATTTGTGGTGGCTGTGTCTAAAAATAACTTTTAACGACAAAATTTTGGAGGGGAGAGAAAGGTTGGTTCAAAAATCAAGTACATTTTGTAGAAACACAAGTAGAGACGGACAGACTAACAGATAACCATCCATACTTGACTGAAGCATGACTGAAATGACTTTAGTGTAGGAATTTGAAATTAAAATAAACCTAGGCAGTGATTGGCCACAGACAATCATATCATTAGCGCTCAGACGCGAAAGTGGGGCCATTCTTCAATAGTTGTTCAGTGATAGACACAGATTTTAAAGTGTGGTGATTTCCATATGAAAGAAAGTGTAATAAATTTAGGGACGCCATACTATAGCCAGCAGCTCAGCTGAGTTTTGCTAGCAATTCTGTGTTATTTATTCATAATCTGAGCTGCGAGTTTCTGTTGTCAACCAAGCAGTGTCTATTCAGTTGGTGACTTACTCGAGTGTATCTGTGCAGTACTTGTGACAGAGACCACCATTATTGCCCGCCAGCACGGAGAGGTGGGACCCCCTGATTTCAGCACCAGAGCTACAACTACCAGATGAGTGAGCCTCTGGTCTGCTGGACATTCACCAAAGCCCTTTAGTTACTAATAACCCTTAAAAATTCCCACCATTTTCTGGACACTGTGTAGTCAATATAGACAGGTGTGATGAGGCCACCCCAACAGCACAAATATTAACTATCCTCCCAAGTAGATGACTACTAGAACATTTTAATAAAACTAACTAGTATAGTACATATATATGTACACTATTGCATTTATGATATAATATTCCATGCATTTCTTTTCATAATCTCTAAATCCTTTTAAGTTCTGGTCAATCTAAAAAATTGATCCAGAACAAAATAAATGTAATATAATTTTATCAAAAATTTTACACACGTGAGTTAGTTCAGTGTATTTTAACATTTATTAATATTATTAGTCTTGTTAAATATCTGTGGGTATATCTATAACCTATTAAACCACACTACATATCATAACCCTAGACACTTTACGTAGCCACATTCATTAAGAAAAAAATTAAGTGTGAGGTCGTAGTGGTAGCAAGAAAGGCCTTCTGACAATTCACAATTACATTTTATCTCAGGAGCCTTCACAGCTGGCCTCATACAATTACATTTAGTAACATCACCATCATACAATACCATCAAACACCACTACATAAATTGGGGTCTTGTCCAGGGATAATTAGCCCAACAGTAATATTAGGATCTCCTGGTGGGAGAAATAAAAGTAGGGAAATAAATTGTAAAATTCCCTTTAAAATTAAAAGTGTCCCTGCAGATAAAAGTTGGTGAATCTTCACAGCCAGTAATAATTAATTAGTTAACTGGTTAGTTAGAATTAGTTAGACTATAGTCATAAGAAGTACTTAGTGTATTTACGGGTTAGAGATTTAGCTTGTATATTATTATATTGTCTAAAAAGTATGGCGGAGCTGGCAAAATTTAGATCAGCTGCTGTGCTCACCGCGAAGGAGATGGGAATGGATGGTCAAATTTTTAATTCAATACGTAACGGCTGAATGTGATAAATATATTGAAAGGGAAGATAGAAAGGTAGCTGAAGAGAAGAGGTTACAAATTGAGGCTGATAGAGAAATTAAGAGGCTGCAGATTGAGGCAGAAGAAAAACGACAGCAAAGGGAGGCAGAAGAAAAAAGGTTGACTGCCGAAAGGGAGGCAGAAGATAGAAGGTTGCAAAGGGAGGCAGAAGATAGAAGGTTGCAAAGGGAGCACGAATTACGACTAAGGGAGCTGGAATTACAAGGCCAGGCTCCTGAAAATGGTGCCAGCCCTTTTGCCTCAGATGCTACGCCCAGTCTGGGAGCCTCAAACTCGCTATGGGGTTTCATTTAGACCATTTTGTTGAAAAAGACGATGACATAGAAGGGTACCTAGGACGTTTTGAGTTATTAGCTACTACATATGGGTTAGAGAGAGAGAGGTGGAGTTTAAAGCTATCACAAGGATTGAGAGGTACTTCTTATGAAGTATTTGCTAAAATGAACAGGGAAGACCAAGACAATTATGACATGTTAAAGCAGGCTTTGTTATTAAGATACGAGAAGAATGGTGAATTTTATCGTAAGAAATTTAGAAATGCCAAACTGTTGTCTGGGGAGACATACCACCAATTCTCTGCTAGACTAGAAACCTATTTGGAGAAATGGACGGCTCTGGGGAAGACCCAAGATCTTAAAGAAATGATCATGATTGAGCAATTGAGAGAGTCCATGGCTCCAGACATGAGAAAATTTCTCATGGAACAAGGTGCAGAGAAGTTGGGGGAAATTTTAAATGTTGCTGAGAGGTATCAGGCAGCTCAGGCAGAGGTAAGTGGTGCTAAGAAGAAGCACATAGACAATTTTAAAGCTCCACAGCAATTTAATAAATTTGATAATAGAGAGCAGGGAAATAAAGGTAGGACAAACTTTGAGCGGCCAAGAAATGACTATCGCGACAGAAACTCACAGTTCAATGACCAAAAGTTCAATGAAAGAAAACCGTTGAACCAAGGAAAAAGATGGTGTAAATGGTGCAAGAAGGATAACCATAACACCGAATTTTGTAGAAGGAAACCTTCAAACATTGCTGCAATGAAGTCGGGGACGCAAAGATTAAAGGTTAATCCTAAGGGACAACAGGAACCTTATCACCCCCCAGTTTGTGAGGATGTTATTTGTAATGGGGTCACCATAAGGTGCCTTTATGATACAGGTTTGGATTATGATTCAGTTGTGAAGTCTAGCCTAGTGGACCCAAGTCAGTATACCACAGAAACAGTGGAAATACAAGGGGCGACTAAGGACATACCACTCATGACACTTCCCATCGCAAGGATAACGGTGAAAACTCGCTATGTGGAAGGAGAAATCAGAGCAGCAGTGATAGATGAACCAATCTACCCTCTGATATTGGGGTGTAGATACGTCTTCTTGGGGAATCCCGAGAAACCTGTGATCATGGCGACAGTGCAGACCAGGTCACAGAAGAAGGAGGAAGAAGGTGAACCTATAAATGCTCATCCAGAGGAGATGAGGAAGGCGCAGGCTGAGGATAGGACACTCAAGCCCTGTTTTAAAAAATTGCCCAAATGCCACACACCTCCGAGCAAGGGGGAATATTTCATGAAGAACAAACTATTATACAGGAAGACAGGAACTAGATCCACTGGTCACGGACAGTTAGTTCTTCCCAAGATATATAGGGCAAACTTAATAAGGAGCTTACATGTTGGAAACAGATGGTGACCATGAGAAAGTCGGTACCATCTGCCAAAAGATTGCTCGAAAATACTATTGGCCCGACGTAAATGTCGATGTTGAAAACTTTGTAGAAGCATGTGGCGTATTTCATGAGGGAACACCCACAAAGGGAAAATATGTGCAGGACCTAGAAACGCCACGGGGCAACTTTAGGCCTGAAAGGAAAACTAATTATACTCGGGTAGACAAAGTGGAATGGGAGCCCCCTTTTCACACCCAGTCTTCACTTGAATGGATTAACATGGCCACTATGCGAAGAGTACAAAGAAGAAACTTTACCCAGAATAATCGGACAATCCCTCGGTCAGGATTATATAAGCTGGAAGAACAGAAAAGAGAGCGAAGATCTCTCATAAACAATCTTAAGTGGGGAGACAAACCCCAGAAAAAAATTGGTAGTGGTCGATTTGTGAGTGATGATTCTAGGAAGAAAAGTCCTCATTATAAAGCTTCTAAGGGACGGGACCAGACGGGTTCCAGGAAAAATACGTATGATAAATTAAAGATCCAGATGTAGCTTTATTAAGGACCTGGACAGATGAGAAGGCGGAAGAGACTGTTACCTCATCTTATCAATATGTGAACGAACTGACCACTCGTTTGAAAGCTGGATGGAAACTGGCAAATGATAATTTGAAACAAGCCAGGAAGAAACACGCAGCATATTTTAATAGGAAGGCAAAGGACAGGGAACTGGCAGTCGGAGAGAAGGTGCTGCTTCTACTACCCGGAAGCCAGAATAAATTACAAATTGGTTGGCAAGGTCCATATACGGTTCTAGAGAAGGTGTCTAGAACAAACTATAAAATTGACAAAAAGGGGAAGGAAAAAGTTTATCATGTAAACCTGTTAAAGAAGTATCTGGACAGACCACTCCAGGAAAGCACCCCCTTATTGACCTTGGCTATTGCAACCCAGATGCAAAAGGAACCACTCACCTCACATGAATACCCATTACATCCTTGTGAAACCGCAGCACAGGTAAAAGTCAGTAAGCACCTGACTAAAAACCAGAGGGAGAGAGTTCAACAGGTTCTGGAGGAACATACAGATGTATTAACAGATAAACCAGGCCATACAAATTTGCTACAGTATGACATGAAACTGGTAGACTCAAACCCAATCTGTATGAGAGCCTATTCTATTCAGTTCGCGAAGGAGAAGGCATTGAAGGAAGAAATAGAGTATTTGTTGAAGGAGGGGATTATTTCGCACAGTGAATCATCTTTTAGTTCTAGTGTCGTTTTGTTGAGAAAACCGTCTGGGGAACACAGATTGTGCATAGATTACAGGAAACTGAATGCTGTCACAGAAGGACAAGTGGATCCATTACCAGACACAAAACAGTTATTTGCCAGACTGAACAAGGCAAAATACTTTTCAAAGGTGGATCTTAGTAAAGGCTATTACCAGATCCCAGTGAAGCCTGAAGTGAGACCTTATTTGGCTTTTAGCACTTCGGATGGACATTATGAATTCAATATGCTACCATTCGGACTGAAAAATGCTCCGAGTGTGTTTTCAAGGATGATGCGCAAATTGTTGGATCCCCTGAATAACCCATGTATCACGAATTTCATGGATGATATTCTCGTCGCCACAGAGACATTTGAAGAACACATTGAAGCTCTGGAGATGTTGTTTGATAGACTTCGGGAGGCGAATTTGACTGCTAGGCCAACAAAATGTTGTATTGGATGTAAAGAGTTGGAATTCTTGGGGCACACTGTATATCAGGGTAATATGACCCCTGATCCTAAGAATTTGGAAAAACTGCAGAGAGCACCTAGGCCGCAAACAAAAAAGGACGTGCGATCATTTGTGTCGTTATGCGGATTTTATCAGAAATACATCAAGAATTTTAACGCTATTTGTGCTCCTCTGACTGATCTGACTCGCAAGGGACTTCCAGATAAAATTATTTGGACTGCACAATGTGAACTAGCGTTCCAAGAGTTAAAGGAAAAACTCACTAGCAAGCCTATTCTCAAACTGCCTGATTTGACACAGGACTTTGTCTTAAGAACCGATGCAAGTAATGTAGGACTCGGAGGGGCTTTGTTGCAAAGATCATCTTCACCTGATGGGGAACTGAAACCAGTCGCTTATGCAAGCCGCAAATTGAATGTCGGTGCAGATTTCCTCAGTCGGCACCCCTGTGATCAAAATTAGAGTAGTGGCAGACGTGAGGAGTAATTTTACCTATGTGTATCGCTGGTTTTGGAACTTGCCATAGGCATGTTTTCAAGTGGGGAGGTGTGTAGTGAAATTGACAGAGATACAACGGTAAAATACCTCCAAAGATAACATTTAAGGATAAAAACATAATGCGTAGGCTGCGAATAGTACATGATCGCCTAGACCGCGGGTCATCATCCTCCATAATAATTGACTTGCTAGACAGGAGGGGAACGGCGGATCAAAAAGGAAAAAAAAAATATGACTGGAAAGATTGCGTGAGACTAGAAAGGCTAAGGAGACGCAATTGGGGGGGGGGAACGGAGAAAAGTCACGTTTCCCAAGTTGACATAAAAAGTAAGCAACTCGACAGAAGGGACCATAGATATGTTACGCCACAGTCATTTATTGGACGCTTTTGCGCGATACCAAGCCCTTGATTTGAATTCAGCGGCTAAACGCAGATGTTAGGAATATTACAAAAATTAAAAAGTACTTTTTTTCTTAATATTAATGTTAGGAATATAAAAATTAGCTGGCCGGATGGCCTATTCTGAGCAGTGAACTAATATGTTCTTAATTTTACAGACGGATAGATAATATTGAAGATAATGACAAAAGACAGTGTTGTTCACATCATCGACAGACTGTATTGAATCTAAAAGTGTCGCTAATTGCACAAAAAAAACACGACCTCGAGTCGCAGGTGTTCAAATCTACGTAGTATGGAAGAGAAGGGATATTTGTGGTGGCTGTGTCTAAAAATAACTTTTAACGACAAAATTTTGGAGGGGAGAGAAAGGTTGGTTCAAAAATCAAGTACATTTTGTAGAAACACAAGTAGAGACGGACAGACTAACAGATAACCATCCATACTTGACTGAAGCATGACTGAAATGACTTTAGTGTAGGAATTTGAAATTAAAATAAACCTAGGCAGTGATTGGCCACAGACAATCATATCATTAGCGCTCAGACGCGAAAGTGGGGCCATTCTTCAATAGTTGTTCAGTGATAGACACAGATTTTAAAGTGTGGTGATTTCCATATGAAAGAAAGTGTAATAAATTTAGGGACGCCATACTATAGCCAGCAGCTCAGCTGAGTTTTGCTAGCAATTCTGTGTTATTTATTCATAATCTGAGCTGCGAGTTTCTGTTGTCAACCAAGCAGTGTCTATTCAGTTGGTGACTTACTCGAGTGTATCTGTGCAGTACTTGTGACAGAGACCACCATTATTGCCCGCCAGCACGGAGAGGTGGGACCACCTGATTTCAGCACCAGAGCTACAACTACCAGATGAGTGAGCCTCTGGTCTGCTGGACATTCACCAACGCAGTTTAGTTACTAATACCCCATAAAAATTCCCACCATTTTCTGGACACTGTGTAGTCAATATAGACAGGTGTGATGAGGCCACCCCAACAGCACAAACAGTAACTATCCTCCCAAGTAGATGACTACTAGAACATTTTAATAAAACTAACTAGTATAGTACATATATATGTACACTATTGCATTTATGATATAATATTCCATGCATTTCTTTTCATAATCTCTAAATCCTTTTAAGTTCTGGTCAATCTAAAAAAATTGATCCAGAACAAAATAAATGTAATATAATTTTATCAAAAATTTTACACACGTGAGTTAGTTCAGTGTATTTTAACATTTATTAATATTATTAGTCTTGTTAAATATCTGTGGGTATATTTATAACCTATTACACCACACTACATATCATAACCCTAGACACTTTACGTAGCCACATTCATTAAGAAAAAAAATTAAGTGTGAGGTCGTAGTGGTAGCAAGAAAGGCCTTCTGACAATTCACAATTACATTTTATCTCAGGAGCCTTCACAGCTGGCCTCATACAATTACATTTAGTAACATCACCATCATACAATACCATCAAACACCACTACATAAATTGGGGGCTCGTCCGGGATAATTAGCCCAACAGTAATATTAGGATCTCCTGGTGGGAGAAATAAAAGTAGGGAAATAAATTGTAAAATTCCCTTTAAAATTAAAAGTGTCCCTGCAGATAAAAGTTGGTGAATCTTCACAGCCAGTAATAATTAATTAGTTAACTGGTTAGTTAGAATTAGTTAGACTATAGTCATAAGAAGTACTTAGTGTATTTACGGGTTAGAGATTTAGCTTGTATATTATTATATTGTCTAAAAAGTATGGCGGAGCTGGCAAAATTTAGATCAGCTGCTGTGCTCACCGCGAAGGAGATGGGAATGGATGGTCAAATTTTAATTCAATACGTAACGGCTGAATGTGATAAATATATTGAAAGGGAAGATAGAAAGGTAGCTGAAGAGAAGAGGTTACAAATTGAGGCTGATAGAGAAATTAAGAGGCTGCAGATTGAGGCAGAAGAAAAACGAGAGCAAAGGGAGGCAGAAGAAAAAAGGTTGACTGCCGAAAGGGAGGCAGAAGATAGAAGGTTGCAAAGGGAGGCAGAAGATAGAAGGTTGCAAAGGGAGCACGAATTACGACTAAGGGAGCTGGAATTACAAGGCCAGGCTCCTGAAAATGGTGCCAGCCCTTTTGCCTCAGATGCTACGCCCAGTCTGGGAGCCTCAAACTCAGCTATGGGGTTTCATTTAGACCATTTTGTTGAAAAAGACGATGACATAGAAGGGTACCTAGGACGTTTTGAGTTATTAGCTACTACATATGGGTTAGAGAGAGAGAGGTGGAGTTTAAAGCTATCACAGGGATTGAGAGGTACTTCTTATGAAGTATTTGCTAAAATGAACAGGGAAGACCAAGACAATTATGACATGTTAAAGCAGGCTTTGTTATTAAGATACGAGAAGAATGGTGAATTTTATCGTAAGAAATTTAGAAATGCCAAACTGTTGTCTGGGGAGACATACCACCAATTCTCTGCTAGACTAGAAACCTATTTGGAGAAATGGACGGCTCTGGGGAAGACCCAAGATCTTAAAGAAATGATCATGATTGAGCAATTGAGAGAGTCCATGGCTCCAGACATGAAAATTTCTCATGGAACAAGGTGCAGAGAAGTTGGGGGAAATTTTAAATGTTGCTGAGAGGTATCAGGCAGCTCAGGCAGAGGTAAGTGGTGCTAAGAAGAAGCACATAGACAATTTTAAAGCTCCACAGCAATTTAATAAATTTGATAATAGAGAGCAGGGAAATAAAGGTAGGACAAACTTTGAGCGGCCAAGAAATGACTATCGCGACAGAAACTCACAGTTCAATGACCAAAAGTTCAATGAAAGAAAACCGTTGAACCAAGGAAAAAGATGGTGTAAATGGTGCAAGAAGGATAACCATAACACCGAATTTTGTAGAAGGAAACCTTCAAACATTGCTGCAATGAAGTCGGGGACGCAAAGATTAAAGGTTAATCCTAAGGGACAACAGGAACCTTATCACCCCCCAGTTTGTGAGGATGTTATTTGTAATGGGGTCACCATAAGGTGCCTTTATGATACAGGTTTGGATTATGATTCAGTTGTGAAGTCTAGCCTAGTGGACCCAAGTCAGTATACCACAGAAACAGTGGAAATACAAGGGGCGACTAAGGACATACCACTCATGACACTTCCCATCGCAAGGATAACGGTGAAAACTCGCTATGTGGAAGGAGAAATCAGAGCAGCAGTGATAGATGAACCAATCTACCCTCTGATATTGGGGTGTAGATACGTCTTCTTGGGGAATCCCGAGAAACCTGTGATCATGGCGACAGTGCAGACCAGGTCACAGAAGGAGGAAGAAGGTGAACCTATAAATGCTCATCCAGAGGAGATGAGGAAGGCGCAGGCTGAGGATAGGACACTCAAGCCCTGTTTTAAAAAATTGCCCAAATGCCACACACCTCCGAGCAAGGGGGAATATTTCATGAAGAACAAACTATTATACAGGAAGACAGGAACTAGATCCACTGGTCACGGACAGTTAGTTCTTCCCAAGATATATAGGGCAAACTTAATAAGGAGCTTACATGTTGGAACAGATGGTGACCATGAGAAAGTCGGTACCATCTGCCAAAAGATTGCTCGAAAATATTATTGGCCCGACGTAAATGTCGATGTTGAAAACTTTGTAGAAGCATGTGGCGTATTTCATGAGGGAACACCCACAAAGGGAAAATATGTGCAGGACCTAGAAACGCCACGGGGCAACTTTAGGCCTGAAAGGAAAACTAATTATACTCGGGTAGACAAAGTGGAATGGGAGCCCCCTTTTCACACCCAGTCTTCACTTGAATGGATTAACATGGCCACTATGCGACAAGTACAAAGAAGAAATTTAACCCAGAATAATCGGACAATCCCTCGGTCAGGATTATATAAGCTGGAAGAACAGAAAAGAGAGCGAAGATCTCTCATAAACAATCTTAAGTGGGGAGACAAACCCCAGAGAAAAATTGGTAGTGGTCGATTTGTGAGTGATGATTCTAGGAAGAAAAGTCCTCATTATAAAGCTTCTAAGGGACGGGACCAGACGGGTTCCAGGAAAAATACGTATGATAAATTAAAGATCCAGATGTAACTTTATTAAGGACCTGGACAGATGAGAAGGCGGAAGAGACTGTTACCTCATCGTATCAATATGTGAACGAACTGACCACTCGTTTGAAAGCTGGATGGAAACTGGCAAATGATAATTTGAAACAAGCCAGGAAGAAACATGCAGCATATTTTAATAGGAAGGCAAAGGACAGGGAACTGGCAGTCGGAGAGAAGGTGCTGCTTCTACTACCCGGAAGCCAGAATAAATTACAAATTGGTTGGCAAGGTCCATATACGGTTCTAGAGAAGGTGTCTAGAACAAACTATAAAATTGACAAAAAGGGGAAGGAAAAAGTTTATCATGTAAACCTGTTAAAGAAGTATCTGGACAGACCACTCCAGGAAAGCACCCCCTTATTGACCTTGGCTATTGCAACCCAGATGCAAAAGGAACCACTCACCTCACATGAATACCCATTACATCCTTGTGAAACCGCAGCACAGGTAAAAGTCAGTAAGCACCTGACTAAAAACCAGAGGGAGAGAGTTCAACAGGTTCTGGAGGAACATACAGATGTATTAACAGATAAACCAGGCCATACAAATTTGCTACAGTATGACATGAAACTGGTAGACTCAAACCCAATCTGTATGAGAGCCTATTCTATTCCGTTCGCGAAGGAGAAGGCATTGAAGGAAGAAATAGAGTATTTGTTGAAGGAGGGGATTATTTCGCACAGTGAATCATCTTTTAGTTCTAGTGTCGTTTTGTTGAGAAAACCGTCTGGGGAACACAGATTGTGCATAGATTACAGGAAACTGAATGCTGTCACAGAAGGACAAGTGGATCCATTACCAGACACAAAACAGTTATTTGCCAGACTGAACAAGGCAAAATACTTTTCAAAGGTGGATCTTAGTAAAGGCTATTACCAGATCCCAGTGAAGCCTGAAGTGAGACCTTATTTGGCTTTTAGCACTTCGGATGGACATTATGAATTCAATATGCTACCATTCGGACTGAAAAATGCTCCGAGTGTGTTTTCAAGGATGATGCGAAAATTGTTGGATCCCCTGAATAACCCATGTATCACGAATTTCATGGATGATATTCTCGTCGCCACAGAGACATTTGAAGAACACATTGAAGCTCTGGAGATGTTGTTTGATAGACTTCGGGAGGCGAATTTGACTGCTAGGCCAACAAAATGTTGTATTGGATGTAAAGAGTTGGAATTCTTGGGGCACACTGTATATCAGGGTAATATGACCCCTGATCCTAAGAATTTGGAAAAACTGCAGAGAGCACCTAGGCCGCAAACAAAAAAGGACGTGCGATCATTTGTGTCGTTATGCGGATTTTATCAGAAATACATCAAGAATTTTAACGCTATTTGTGCTCCTCTGACTGATTTGACTCGCAAGGGACTTCCAGATAAAATTATTTGGACTGCACAATGTGAACTAGCGTTCCAAGAGTTAAAGGAAAAACTCACTAGCAAGCCTATTCTCAAACTGCCTGATTTGACACAGGACTTTGTCTTAAGAACCGATGCAAGTAATGTAGGACTCGGAGGGTCTTTGTTGCTTCAACCTTATCAGTTTAGTATCCAATATATCCCAGGCAAATTGAATGTCGGTGCAGATTTCCTCAGTCGGCACCCCTGTGATCAAAATTAGAGTAGTGGCAGACGTGAGGAGCAATTTTACCTATGTGTATCGCTGGTGTTGGAACTTGCCATAGGCATGTTTTCAAGTGGGGAGGTGTGTAGTGAATTGGACAGAGATACAACGGTAAAATATCTCCAAAGATAACATTTAAGGATAAAAACATACTGCGTAGGCTGCGAATAGTACATGATCGCCTAGACCGCGGGTCATCATCCTCCATAATAATTGACTTGCTAGACAGGAGGGGAACGGAGGATCAAAAAGGAAAAATATGACTGGAAAGATTGCGTGAGACTAGAAAGGCTAAGGAGACGCAATTGGGGGGGGGGGAACGGAGAAAAGTCACGTTTCCCAAGTTGACATAAAAAGTAAGCAAGTCGACAGAAGGGACCATAGATATGTTACGCCACAGTCATTTATTGGACGCTTTTGCGCGATACCAAGCCCTTGATTTGAATTCAGCGGCTAAACGCAGATGTTAGGAATATTACAAAAATTAAAAAGTACTTTTTTTCTTAATATTAATGTTAGGAATATAAAAATTAGCTGGCCGGATGGCCTATTCTGAGCAGTGAACTAATATGTTCTTAATTTTACAGACGGATAGATAATATTGAAGATAATGACAAAAGACAGTGTTGTTCACATCATCGACAGACTGTATTGAATCTAAAAGTGTCGCTAATTGCACAAAAAAAACACGACCTCGAGTCGCAGGTGTTCAAATCTACGTAGTATGGAAGAGAAGGGATATTTGTGGTGGCTGTGTCTAAAAATAACTTTTAACGACAAAATTTTGGAGGGGAGAGAAAGGTTGGTTCAAAAATCAAGTACATTTTGTAGAAACACAAGTAGAGACGGACAGACTAACAGATAACCATCCATACTTGACTGAAGCATGACTGAAATGACTTTAGTGTAGGAATTTGAAATTAAAATAAACCTAGGCAGTGATTGGCCACAGACAATCATATCATTAGCGCTCAGACGCGAAAGTGGGGCCATTCTTCAATAGTTGTTCAGTGATAGACACAGATTTTAAAGTGTGGTGATTTCCATATGAAAGAAAGTGTAATAAATTTAGGGACGCCATACTATAGCCAGCAGCTCAGCTGAGTTTTGCTAGCAATTCTGTGTTATTTATTCATAATCTGAGCTGCGAGTTTCTGTTGTCAACCAAGCAGTGTCTATTCAGTTGGTGACTTACTCGAGTGTATCTGTGCAGTACTTGTGACAGAGACCACCATTATTGCCCGCCAGCACGGAGAGGTGGGACCACCTGATTTCAGCACCAGAGCTACAACTACCAGATGAGTGAGCCTCTGGTCTGCTGGACTTTCACCAAAGCCCTTTAGTTACTAATACCCCATAAAATTCCCACCATTTTCTGGACACTGTGTAGTCAATATAGACAGGTGTGATGAGGCCACCCCAACAGCACAAATATTAACTATCCTCCCAAGTAGATGACTACTAGAACATTTTAATAAAACTAACTAGTATAGTACATATATATGTACACTATTGCATTTATGATATAATATTCCATGCATTTCTTTTCATAATCTCTAAATCCTTTTAAGTTCTGGTCAATCTAAAAAATTGATCCAGAACAAAATAAATGTAATATAATTTTATCAAAAATTTTACACACGTGAGTTAGTTCAGTGTATTTTAACATTTATTAATATTATTAGTCTTGTTAAATATCTGTGGGTATATCTATAACCTATTAAACCACACTACATATCATAACCCTAGACACTTTACGTAGGCACATTCATTAAGAAAAAAATTAAGTGTGAGGTCGTAGTGGTAGCAAGAAAGGCCTTCTGACAATTCACAATTACATTTTATCTCAGGAGCCTTCACAGCTGGCCTCATACAATTACATTTAGTAACATCACCATCATACAATACCATCAAACACCACTACAGTAGCTTTGGCCATTCCTATTCTCTTCTTGATTTCTGTTTCACATCTGCCATCTTCTGTTATTATATGACCAAGATATACGTAGCTCTTGACTTGTTCCAGGATTTTCCCATTTACGCTTATCTTTAATGTGGGTTTATCGTCTGTTTTGCTAATTATCATAGTTTTTGTTTTCTCAATATTAATGTCGAGTCCATATTCATGACTTATACTGTTCACTTGCTTCACTAGTTCTTGTAACTCCTGCTTGCTTTCAGCTAACAACACGGTATCATCTGTATATCTAAGGTTGTTTATTGACCTTCCACTGATGTTCAGTCCTGGTATTTCCTGTATCTGTTTGAACATTTTTTCAGTGTATAAATTAAATAGGCAGGGGGACAGCACACAACCTTGTCTGACACCTCTTTTTATGTCTATGTATGGTGAATAATTCCTTCCCGATCTTACTATGGCAGTCTGCTCCCAATAAAGGTTACTGAGTATTCTTATATCTTTTCCATCAACACCTATGTCTTTGAGGCATTCAATTATTTTCTCACGATGGACTCTGTCAAAAGCCTTCTTATAGTCAATGAAGCACATATACATACTTTTTTGGACCTCTGTATATTTTTCTGCTAATCTTCTTAGGCAAAATATTGCCTCTCTTGTTCCACTGTTTCGTCTGAAACCAAACTGTTCTTCTTGGATTTCGCTGTCTACTTTACTTTTTATTCTTTCCTGTATGATTTTGAGCAGTATCTTAATTGCATGACTCATCAGGCTGATTGTTCTGAAGTCTGAACATCCTACCTAGACCTAAATAAATAAGTAAATAAATAAACAAAGGTAATTAACAGGTACTCGTTGGACATAAAGGGTGGCACTAGACAACAGAAAAGAAAATATAAGTGATAGGCTTACCGGGAATCGAACCTAGGACCAACCAGACGACGCCATCGCCTTGCTGTGACAGTACATCGTGAATGGACGCGGAGCCAATTTTGCACCCCAAAATGCGATTTATTATTAAATAAATAATGAAGGAAACCTGAGTCCTGTGGATAGTAAATAAATAAGTAAATAAATAAATAAAGGTAAGGATGGCGCCGTCTGGTTGGTCCTAGGTTCGATTCCCGGTAAGCCTATTACTTATATTTTCTTCTCTGTTGTCTAGTGTCATCCTTTATGTCTAACGAGTACCTGTTAATTACCCATATTTATTTATTTACTTATTTTTTTACTCTCCACAGGACTCAGGTTTCCTTCATTATTTACCTAGACCTAGTAGCTCGTTGGTTATATTAGGGCGCAATTAAAATAATTTAATGCATCGATCTATCAATAATGAAAACAATATCATATGGAATTATTACCCTTGTCGCAAAAAATACGGCAAAATATGTTTCGACTCTGTAATAATTTCGTAATAATCACATATTGCATCCATACATTTTATTACTTTATTTTTCTCAGTGTAGTTTTTTTTAAATGTGTAAATTATTTATAGCACAATAACAAAATTAATAAAAGTTTAAAATTATTAACTGTACACTTTGCCAAAACAAAACAAACAAATCAATAACGTTTAAATTATCAACTGTACACTTTTGGTTTGAATGAAAATCTAAATAGATTTCAAACTAAAAGTGTAATAGCGGTACCAAAGCCACTGAGGTTTTATCGAGGCGTGATTATTTCTAGTTGAAAACAATCTTTTTATTTATTTCCGCTGTATTTGTTGTTCTTGTTCGGCTTTTGAAGTCCACGTTTCATTCGCTTACAAAAGTACATTCACGATCAATGTCTGCATTAGTTTCATCTTGGTTTTATGAGTTAGATTTTGTCTCTCCAGGCTGGCTTCGGTCTGATTAGAACTGCATACTCTGAAGACACTGTCTGTAAAATTCTGCAGCGCAAAGAGCTATCATGTAACTGTGATGTTTCCTTTTATTTATGTCTGGGACTCTACTTTTTTAATTCAACCTAAACACAAGGTTCGTCGGTTATATTAGGGCGTATGTCCAAATAGAAAAGACCTCGAGGTATGTTTCTGTGATATGATTGAAATGCCTAAACCATAGGTTTACGAATCACGTATTTAAAAAAGTTTAGTTTTAGAACAAAATATACACATTTCTTATATAAGGATGAGTAAACGCAATTAATGATATAGAAAATATTCAGGATTTAAACACAAATAAAAACCTTCAAATTATTTGTCATATATATAATTGAGTAATCTTAGGCACTGCGTGTCACTGGCCAACTGTTTATGATAGGAGTGTCTATCGGAAAAGTTTTTGAAATTTTATTGAGACCACTAATCGCAAATACCTAATAAGTTTAGTAGAGGGTAAGCTTTAACTTCTGACCTCGTAAGTAAAATTATATATTTATTATTTCATTCACAAACCATCTACGAGCACATAAATATTCCTTAGTGGGCACAATGGTGACTGCAGACACCACGTTGAGTAGCCTGGCATATACTGTAAAGAACAGTGTGGTGTGATTGCCTGCTGAATGTTATTCAATGTCTTATAAATCTATAAGCAAGTTCTTAAATTCTGAGAAACTACCTTACGTTCGATATACACAGTAATGATAACTTTAGTACTATAGGAAAATAAATTTTATTTAAATTTTCAATAAAATTGAAAGTGTTTAGTAAACATTTTTAAATTGCAATGTAAAATAGTAAAAATGTTAGTTGTTAATTGCAAAAAAAAAAGCTAATGTCTGTTTCATTTGGATTATTTCTCTTGATTTCTAACATGAAGTTATTTCCTTTGATTACTGCTGTTGACGTGTATGAATTAAAACGGAATAATTGTTTAAAATATTTTCTGTGATAAACATAACGACCAGCTGAGAAATTACTTCACGGCGTTACCCAGGTGAACCTAAAGAGTAACTATCCCTAATTTCAAGAAGAAATTTAAAGGAAGAAATATTAGTATTAACTACAAACAAACATGCACTGCGTTTTATATGTATATAGATTATAATAAAATTGTTATAGCCCGGGAGCGGGGGGTGGGGGGGGGGGGGGGGGGGGGGAATTCTAAGATTTAGCCCCCGAATAGGCGCCTCCCACTGAATAACCCACCTCTGTTAAAAACCCATTGGTAAACATACAGGTCTCGGGTTTGATTTTTGAAAAGGAAGCTTATTACTGAAATAGTCGAATTTAGATTAGAGCATTGCCTTTTTTGTGCCATGTTCCACTTGAATTGTCCGGTGAAAGCGACGGATCCCTTCTTACAACAAATGTACATACATGTTACATGTATAATTAAAATGCGTTAATTGTATAGAACCAGCTAGAATCCATTCACGGACCCTCGTGGGTTAAGAAGCTTTTTAGTAGAACGAAACAATCAATGTGATTGTTTTACTGGCTACAGAAAGTGATTGTTTAACTGTCTGGAGATGGTGATTGTTTAACTTCTACAGAAGGTGATTGTTTAACTTCTACAGAAGGTGATTGTTTAACTTCTAAAGAAGGTGATTGTTTAACTTCTACAGAAGGTGATTGTTTAACTTCTGCAGAATGTGATTGTTTAACTTCTACGTGTGATTGTTTTACTGTCTGGAGAAGGTGATTATTTATCTGTCTACAGCCGGTGATTATTTAACTGTCTGGAGAAGGTGATTATTTATCGGTCTACAGAAGGTGGTTATTTAACTGTCTGGAGAAGGTGATTATTTATCTGTCTACAGAAGGTGAATGTTTAACTCTCTACAGACGGTGATTGTTTAACTGTCTACAGAAGGTGATTGTTTAACTGTCTACAGAAGGTGATTGTTTAACTATCTAAAGAAGGTGATTGTTTATATGTCTACAGAAGGTGATTGTTTAACTTCTGGAGAAGGTGATTGTTTAACTGTCTTGAGAAAGTGATTGTTTAACTGTCTTCAGATTGTGATTGTTTAACTGTCTACAGAAGGTGATTGTTTAACTGTCTGCAGAAGGTGACTGTTTAACTGTCTGGAGAAGGTGATTGTTTATCTGTCTACTGAAGGTGATTATTGAACTGTCTGGAGAAGTTGATTGTTTAACTGTCTGGAGAAGGTGATTTTTATCTGTCTACAGAAGGTAATTACTTAACTGTCTGGAGAAGTTGATTGTTTAACTGTCTGGAGAAGGTGATTATTTAACTGTCTACAGAAAGTGATTGTTTAACTGTCTACAGAAGGTGATTGTTTAACTGTCTACAGAAGGTGATTGTTTAACTGCCTGAAGAAGATGATTGTTTGACTGTCTACAGAAGGTGATTGTTTAACTGTCTGGAGAAGGTGATTGTTTAACTGTCTGGATAAGATGATTGTTTAACTGTCTGGAGAAAGTGATTGTTTAACTGTCTATAGAAGGTGATTGTTTGACTGTCCACAGAAGGTGATTGTTTAACTGTCTAAAGAAGGTGATTGTGTAACTGTCTACAGAAGGTGATTGTTTAACTGTCTACAGAAGGTGATTGTTTAACTTCTGGATATTGAACGTCATGAGATTATTTAGTGGTTTGTTTATGATTGTTGTGTTTGACTGATTGCGAGCTCTCATTTCATTTACTTAACTGTTTTGCGCCTGATTATATATGTCTGACTGAATATGCATCTAAATGGGCATGTGTCTAATTAAATATTTCAGCTTGACTATGTATCTGGCTGTTTATGTATGTTTTACTGCGTATTTATAAAACTAAGTGTGTGTGTCTTTTTGTGTATGTCTGATTTTTGTATTTTGTGTGTGTGTGGTGATTGTGTGTCTTTCTGATGATGTAGATATGTCTAATCGTGAGTATGACTGACTGTATGTGTGTCTAATTGTGCCAGATCGTAAGAGACAAATTGTGTATGTGTTTGGATGTACATTCACATTTAAACAAATGTTTACAAATAATGTTGACAAAGTGCAAGAAGAATACCACTAAACAGTTTTCAGGAAAATAAAAACGACTCCCCGCCAGCTGTCATGCCTGACGCCCAGATGAGACCACGTGGAATCAAGGATGAGATCTTGAAAGACACTTCTGCAAGAACTATCAGAAAAATAATCTTCAAGGATTTGTCGTCCGTTGTCACCTGATGACAGTAGAGTTCGGTGACCTTTAACCTGCCACAGCGTTGCTCCAAGTGTTTCCTTTCATTAATCTCCATCGTTAGGAGGTCGATTCGTTACTTTATTTATAGACCACATGCAGGTTAAGTCGTTGTGTATTTTCCTCGCTTTGTTAACGATCGGATCAAACCGTTTGATTCAACCGAAGATCTAAAAATAAAAACTGTTTGATGCTAGCAAGTACATTCGACAATGTAATCCACATATTACTTAGTACTAACTGTCTAAGTGACGCATCCTGTAACGAACAAAGAAAACCATCCCACCACCTTTTCGGGAAAATACGGAACAGGCGCGAATTGCACCGTGAAAGGCAAATTGAACCCCCATTAAATGAGCTGGCGGGCCTTTCAATTGTTTCGTGCTGCATTGACCACAAGTCATGATAAGTTTGACTACAAAGATCCAATGATAAGTTTGACTACAAAGATCCAATGATAAGTTTGATTTCAAAGATCCAATGATAAGTTTTACTACAAAGATCCAATGATAAGTTTTACTATAGAGATGCAATGATGTTTTACTACAAATATCCAATGATACGTTTTACTACAGAGATCCAATGATAAGTTTCACTACAAAGATCCAATGATACGTTTGACTGCAAAGATCCAGTGATAAGTTTGACTACAAAGATCCAGTGATAAGTTTGACTTCAAAGATCAAATGATAAGTTTGACTACAAAGATCCAATGATACGTTTGACCACAAAGATCCAATGATAAGTTTGACTTCAAAGATCCAATGATAAGTTTTACTACAAAGATCCAATGATACGTTTTACTACAGAGATGCAATGATAAGTTTTACTACAAATATCCAATGATCAGTTTTACTACAAAGATCAAATGATACGTTTTACTGCAAAGATCAAATGATAAATGATACGTTTTACTACAAAGATCCAATGATAAGTCTGACTACAAAGATTAAATGATAAATTTGACTACAGTGATTCAATGATAAGTCTGAGTACATAGATCCAATGATAAATCTGACTACAAAGATCCTATGATACGTTTGACTACAAAGATCCAATGATAAGTCTGATTACAAAGATCCAATGATAAGTTTGACTACTGTCGTAAATTTATTTTGAGAGAAAGAGTCTTAGAAATAGTGGTCCTGTTTAGAGTGGAGAATGATGGTGAAAGCTCAATGATAGGAAAGGTTAGAGAGTAAATAGTTGCTTCACAGAGTGCTGGGGAGAGTAAGGACAGACTTATTTACGACAAATCGTTCCTCTCAATCTTCTCTTCAAATTCTCCTGGTCAAACAATTATTTGCCAGTTTCCAGACACACACCTGCGCTCACACCGATTTGGTGCTTCAAACACACAGACGCACGTGAATACAAACTATATTAAACGGATAGGGGAAATTTGGGCTTTGGGTATTCCAACACCGTACTAAATAAGTTTATGCTGTTTATTAACATTAAAATCAATCACAACGATTATCATGTGTTACAGAAAAAATATCATAAGTACAGAAAATACAAATAACAAGGTGGGCAAGGGGTGAAGAAGATTGGTATCGACTAAGCCCTTCCCGCTTATTAGACAAAGATAAACCCAGTCCAAAGATGGATAGTTATCAGGAACATAGGTAATGTAACCCAACAGTGGATTTAATTACTCTGAAAGAGGTGTTACAATATTAGGTATGGGTGGTAGACAAAAATCCTGTTATTCCCAATTTTTCTTCCCTTTACTAAGAAAATGAAGGGGGGGGGGGTTTAAACAGAGTTAACAAAATATCCCACTTAAAGGAACAATGCAGGGTATACAGAAAATGTATTACCCGGTAGGCAAGTTAACAAATGGTTTGCAAAAATTAAATCTCCTGTCATTCATGCACGCTTGTGAGGGCCCACACTCATATACTCACACACACTTACCGATTGCAGCATCAGACAATCCATAGAATTATATAAACAGCAATTACACTCCTGACATATGAAAATGTCTGGTACTTCGATGTCCCGCCCCAGATGTAGCGAGGTTAGCTGATAGCAAATATTCCCACTTATCGCCGGACTTGAAGCCTAAGAGTTCTTGTGTTTTATTATATAAAAAGGAGTCTATGGGATGGCACTGACACAATTCAATACAGGGGTGAGGATGGAGTGATCTCTTTAATTTCGCTGCTGAGGGTAAAATTTCTTCAAGGCGTGATGATAGCAACTGACCGGTAGGTTTTAAATCCAGTGAGGAAAAACTAGGCTCAGTCACAGTTCAGGTAAATAGGTACTCTCTCACGGTAGAGCAGTAAATAAAATATCGCTACTGGCAACTGTTCATCTTCCAGTTTATCTTACAGATTGTAATTTAATTTGATGGTTTATTTAAATGTTCTTGGGTAGGCTTTCTTTCATGTAATTATGATAGCTAGGCCGCATGAGACCGCCACAAGATTAAATTTAAAATGTTTCATCAATATGTCTGGAAGTTTAAGAACCGAGTCTGAAAGACTCTGTATGATTTCTTTATTGCTGGGATTGCAAAGGTGATCATTCTATAGAAAAAGATAGAAAAACCATGACAACATAATCATACCGCAAAAATCAAATAATATTCTAACGCGCGATAAATTTACCGTTAAGACTATTATATACACTCGCGTATTTAATTATGTATTTAAGCAAACACGTCACGAGTCTAATGTTTAAAATACACATCTATATATATATATGACTTAACTAAATTTATTAATTATAAATTCCTTCGCGACTTTAAAAGTTACTTTAACATTTAAGCATCTATTATTTTTGGAAATATTATAATAGATATATCATTAAATTTACCACTGGAACTTTTGGGATGAGTTTAATTTAATAGATTTAAATAAACACAAAATCCAGTGAAATAAAATGAAAGCACTAGACCACTGATCACTTTAACAAATATATTATACCGTGCACAGAAAAAGAAATCACTAGAATGTAGCCACCAATTCAGATGGAAATCTAGCAAAATTTCTACTATAGCTAGTGAATCTTAAATCTCTGGCGACCGAATGATAAAATGGCTTTCTTCGTGGTCTGTATATATCTAACTGGAATGCAAGATTGGGGGGACATGTTAGAATTTGACACCTTTTTAGATCTCAGGAGACTTTCGGGGATCTGACCGCCAGACTAAAGAGAGATGCCGCCCCGGGTCTTCCGTATCTTCGCTCGCTGCGTCCGCGTCGGCTTTTCCTTCGCGATCCCTGCGATCGGTTCTGTGGTTAACACCGAGATGCGAAATACCGGCAAGAAACTTGCGTCGCTCGTTTCAGGGACAACTACTGCCTTTGATAGCGCCGCTAGTCTTTCCTGAGATCCCTCAGTGCCTGTTTGATCGTGTGCCGCTACTATCGTTTTGATTCTGGCACCGCCCCCACTGGGCCAAGTTAATGAAAATAACTGCATATGATTGCTCAAGAGATATCCGTGGGCGTGATTTAACCTCTCCTTAAATCAATGCGATGACCAGAATGTACGGTAGATAAACTGTCCACATATTAATCAGCAAACGTGTTGACAATCTGCGTGGAAAGGTTGCATGCTAATGAGTCCAGGTGGAAAAAAAATCCCGTTTGACGAAAAGTTACCACAATATTTGGGGGCACTGATGTTATCCGAAGGGGTCGTTACGAAGGGTCGTACCATATCATACAACAATTCAGAGTCAGCTGAGTTCGTCTGTCACAACTACAAAGATCTAATGAAACGTTCGACTACAAATATCCAATGATAAGTTTGACTACAAAGATCCAATGATAAGTTCGACTACAAAGATACAATAATAAGTTTAACTGCAAAGATCCAATGATAAGTTTGACTACAAAGATCCAATGATAGGTTTGACTACAAAGATCCAATTATAGGAGAAGACAGGAAAGTATTCAGTGGGGTACTGGAAGATGAGACAGGTCTGTATTTCAGAGCTGGCCTTTGCTGATGATGTTGCCCTAATTGCTAAATCAGAGGCACATCTTCAATCCAACCTGCAAGTCTGGAAGGAAGAGCTGGAGAAGAGAGGGATGATCACAAGCACCTCGAAAACAAAATCCATGGTGATATCACGAGAGGAAAGAAGACATCAGATTAAGCTGGGAGAACAGGTCCTGGAGCAGGTCGACCACTTTAATACCTTGGAGCTGTCATAGACCAGAAGGGAGGCATCAAAGAAGAGTTGGCTACCCGAAGAGCAGCAGCTGGGAGACTTTTTCAGGCCATAAATCGAGAATTCCTCAGCACAAGAGAAGTTGGTAAGAAAAAGAAGATGGCTGTATACCGCTCCACCTATGTCCCAGTCTTGACGTATGGATGGGAGTCATGGGCAATGACTACAACCCACAAAAGCCAGATCCAAACCTCAGAAATGAGATATCTGAGGAAGGTGGTTGAAGTAACAAGAAGAGACATGGTCCGCAACCAGACGATACGTCAAGGTCTAAAAACCCAACCCCTGCAGACCCAAGAAGAACAGTCCGGAATGAGATGGTTTGGCCATGTCTGCAGAATGGGAGAAGATCGGCTACCACGACAAGCATGGGAAACTAAGAGCCAGAGATCTAGACCTCCAGGACGACCCAAAGTCCGCTGGGAGGACAACATTAGACAATCTCTGAATGACCGAGGATTAGAATGGAACCAAGCCAGGAGGAAGACCGCCGATAGAATAGTATGGCGCTCTGTCTTACAAACCTCTACACCTCACGGTAGAAGAAGAACGAATAAGTAAATAAGTAAGATCCAATGATAAGTTTGACTGCAAAGATCCATTGATAAATTTGACTGCAAAGATCCAATGATACGTCTGACTACAAGGATCCAATGATACGTCTGACTACAAAGATCCAATGATAAGTTTGATTACAAAGATCCAATGATAAGTTTGACTTCAAAGATCTAATGATAAGATAGATTACAAATATCCAATGACAAGTTTTACTACAAAGATCCAATGATACGTTTTACTACAGAAATGCAATGATAAGTTTTACTACAAATATCCAATGATAAGTTTTACTACAAAGATCCAATTATACGCTTTACTACAAAAATCCAATGATAGGTCTGACTACAAAGATCCAATGATAAGTTTGACTACAAAGATCCAACGATAAGTCTGACTACAAAGATTGAATGATAAGTTTGACTACAATGATCCAATCTAAGTCTGAGTACAAAGATTCAATTATAAGTTTGACTACAAAGATCTAATGATAAGTTTGACTACAAAGATCCAATGATAAGTTTGACCACAAAGATCCAATGATAAGTTTGATTACAAAGATCCAATAATAAGTTTGATTACAAAGATCCAATGATAAGTTTTATTACAAAGATCCAATGATATGTTTGACTACAAAGATCCATTGATAAGTTTGATTACAAAGATCCAATGATAAGTTTGATTACAAAGATCCAATGATACGTTTGATTACAAAGATCCAATGATAAGTTTGACTACAAAGATCCAATGATATGTTTGATTACAAAGATCCAATGATAAGTTTGATTACAACGATCCAATGATAAGTTTGATTACAAACATCCAATAAAGCTAAAGTAAAATAGAAAGAAATGAAATGACCACAGAAGAATTATTGACGACATCTGGGTATGCTGCAGAGAGAACACAACAGAATTATTTCCTGGACAGTGACGACTACCAGGTCTTGGACCTTAAACTTGGTAGCTCTGCCGTGACAGACCAGACCCCTGGAGAGTGACGACTACCAGGTCTTGGACCTTGACCTTGGTAACTCTGCCGTGGCAGACAAAACACCTGGACAGTGACGACTACCAGGCCTTGGTCCTTGACCTTGGTAGCTCTGCCGTAACAGATCAGACACCTGGAGAGTGACGACTACCAGGTCTTGGACCTTGAACTTGGTAACTCTGCCGTGACAGACAGACACCTGGAGAGTGACGACTACCAGGAATTGGTCCTTGACCTTGGTAGCTCTGCCGTGACAGACTAGACACCTAGAGAGTGACAAGTACCAGGTCTTGAACCTTGACCTTGGTAACTCTGCCGTGACAGACCAGACACATGGACAGTGACGACTACCAGGTCTTGGACCTTGAACTTGGTAGCTCTGCCGTGACAGACCAGAACATCAATTTAAAGAAGTCAGAGGTCATGACACTCAATGTGAGCAACCCTGAGCCGATATCAGTAAGGAATCAGCAACTGGTACAGACAGACACCTTCACATACCTAGGATGCATAGTAGCACCTGACGGCGGGGCAGGCAAAGACATCAACATCAGAATGAATAAAGCAAGAACAGTCTTCTTTAGCCTAAACAACATCTGGAAGTCCTCTCAATACAGCACAAGCACAAAATTAAGATTATATCAGAGCTGTGTGCTTCTCTATGGTGCGGAATGGTGGAGAGTTACAGAGAAGGAAATGTCAAAATTGTCCTCTTTTTACACAACATGCCAAAGAAACATTCACTGAATCTTTTGGCCGAATACCATCACCAACCAAGATCTGCTTACTCGTAGCAAGCAAGAGGACATGCACACCATCATAGCTGGCAGACGCTGGAGCTGGGTTGGTCATGTCCTCAGAAGAGACCCCGATACCATCACAAGAACAGCTATGTTTTAGACCCCTGAAGGAAAACGAAAGAGAGGCCGACCAAAAACAACCTGGCGGAGGACTGTGGAGGCTGAGATGCAAAGAATGAACCAGAGTTGGGGCACTGTACTAAGGATGGCCACCGATCGAGCAAAGTGGAATCAATTCGTTGTTGCCCTACAAGACGCCACTAGGCGTGATGGCTACCGACTGTTTTGACAGTCGGCGGCTAAGGATCAAAGAAGAAGAAGAAGACAGACCAGACACATGGACAGTGACGACTACCAGGTCTTGGACCTTGAACTTGGTAACTCTGCCGTTACAGATCAGACACCTGGACAGTGACGACTACCAGGTCTTGGACCCTCAACTTGGTAGCTCTGCCGCGACAAAGCAGACGCCATAAACACTCTGGTTCAAAACTGAGTAACCTCGCGCATCGGTCTACCAGGTTGTTAATGGATACCTGATTGATCTTGCGTTAGGGAAGGCAAGAGCAGCAAGGAAGGAACCAGGACACCTCACCACATGAAGCTGAACCTGGTGTAGCGAAGTCTTTCTCGGAAGGGGGGCGCTTAGCAGTGAAGCTGCAGGTTTTTGTCCGGAACGGAGCCAGAGAAAGGAGAATTTACACAGCTCCCCTGCTCCAATTTCTTTTTTATTTTATTTTATTTTTTTTTTTTTTGGTCAGTCCAAATTGAATAGTATCATGTTACATTCATAGAAATAATTTAAAATATTTAATAGGTGTGTTTTATTTAAAACCTGAGTCAATTTTTTAAATGTTTGTCCACACAGTTTCAGGGTTAATTTATTTCTTTAAAACAAAATCTAATTGTTCAAGGAAAAAGCAAAATTGTACACTGGTATGATGATAGATAAGTTTCATCTTTAGTTAGAATAACAACACATTTGTAAGAGACTGACAAGAAAGGATCACACCAAAAGGAATCATTAACGATCCAACATTTCGTGGTTCACATCCTTCGGAAACAGCTGGCTGTTTTCAAATGTCCATCTCCGCTCCGAGTGAGTTATAGAGTCCTATGAGGAAGAAGTTGTCATCAATTACAAGGAAACAGATCATTCAAGCTCCAATTTTTCAAAATATGATGATTTCGAAAAGAGAATTAGATAAACAGATAAGATGTCGGCGGGTCTCTGCGATTCATAACTTTAATGGCTCATTATTCCAGAGAAAGTTTCGGGAATACTGTGAGGCCATCAAATCCTACTAGCTGTGACTTCACATCGAGTTTTTTTAAAAATTTGTCTTGCATCTTATTACGGTTATGGGACAGAAGAGCAAGTCATCTGCAAAATCCAGATCATCAAGCTGTTTAGTCAGATTCCACGGGATTCCATTTCTGTTGTGTGATGTCGATGTTTTCATAACCCAGTCTATTGCTAGTAAGAAAAGAACTGGAGACACAAGAGGCATCCCTGTCTCACTCACGTTCACAAACGGTTCTGTAAGTTGTCCTTCATGAAGAACTCTGCATCTCATGACTTCATAAGTTTTCTTTATTAATAAGTTAATGATTTTCAGGGGGACTCCATAGTGCCTCATCAATTCTGAAAGTGATTGTCTACACTGTCCGCCTTTTTGTAGTCCACAAATCTAATGCGCAGTGATGAACTACATTTCAGACATTTTTCAACTATTATTCTCGATGTGACTAGTCTGTACAGGATGTGTTTTGTCAAAAAATCTGCTTGTTCGTCACTCAGTTGTATGTCTATGGACTCTTTTAATCAACCAAAGATGATTAATTCCATTCTGCTGGTATTTCTTCCCTCTTCCAAACTCTACCAAGTAGTTTGAATAATATCTCTGTAGACGTATCAATATCTGCTTTGATGGCCTCTGCTGGAATGCCGTCTGGACCAGCTGCTGTCCCATCTTTCAGAAGCTTTATGGCTTTCTTTATTTCTTTGCTACTTGGTCGTTCACAGTTGATTTGTAGCTCCACTTCTGCTGGCTGAATGTCTGGCGGATTTGGTGTAGCCTAGTATGTCGGGTAACTGCTAAAGTTACCAGCGCCAGGCTGTGCAACACGTTTAGTTTGCAGCATGAATTTTTGTTACGAACGAATTATGAATTGATGAATTACTGAATGATTCTCGTTTAAGTGACATTCATTGTTTGAAGATTCTTGAATAAATTACGTTTCTTTTTTAGAAATAACAGACAGCCTTCTCTTTTTCACTTAATATTTTTTTTTTAAGTATTTTCTTTTTGGTAAAGAATCGGAGCGTGGAACGGATTTGGAGCAATAACTATCGGTGCCACAACGGAGCTGGGGCAGAACAATCCCAAACTTTGATTTCTCCAAATCTCTGGCTAACACTGAGAATCATTGCTGGCGATGAAGATTCTATATGGATGGTTTTTGTCAGGTAGGGGAGAGGGGACGGTGTGTTTTTAATATACAATTTTATGTAGACAGGTTGTTGTTATGTAAAACCACATGACATAAGTGTTAAAAATATAACAAAATGCATAGAACAAACATTTGTCAGTGGTAATATCAACAATAAGTTCATGAATAATTGATTATTTGTCGAGTGCTTCCCACACATGAATGAACTCTACACTCTATTCAAGAAAATGACAGATGATCTGATGAATGAACTAACGACAAGTGAATGAACGTTGTGAATCGTGAATGCATTAATAAACAAAAAAACTTACCTTTGTGATAGGAAGAGTTCAAGTTCCGACTCGCTACATTTGGACAAATCTATTGGGCTGATTGATAGAGCTGGGGACACTGGAGACAGGGGTAGAACTGATAGGCTGTTGGCCATAATCATGGCTGCTGGCGATACTGGCAGGTGCAGACACACACACACACACGCTTTATGAGATGAGTTCAGGCCTCACTCTCCAAGGAAGCTCCAACTCAAGTCTGAGACTCAACAATGGTGGCAGATTTTCTGTCTGAGAACATCAATCGTCGTTTTGTGCAAGAACGTGTCAGTGAAAGTAAACAGGGCAATACGACTTGTTCTATGCAAGAACGCGCCAATGAAATAAACAGCGTAATACAAACTGTTCCATGTAAGCACTTGTCAATGAAATAAACAGTGTTATACAAATCGTTGTGCTCAAGAACTTGTCAATGAAATAAACAGTGTTATACCAATTATTCTACTCAAGAACTTGTCAATGCAACAGTGTAATACGACTTGTTCCGTACAAGAATTATTGCCAGCGAAGTAAACAGTGAAATACAACTTGCTCCATGCAAGAACTTCTCAACGAAGTAAACTGTGTAATACGTCTTTGTCAGCAGGGTTTATCTCAGCTGGAAATTTACGTCTATATATTGTCTGATGTCATACCACGTTAACTTACATGCACAAATTGTCTCCCTCATCAAAATGTCCGATGGTAAATGTTTAAAGCCAAAATCTGCTGCACGACACGAGACTGTAGACTAATCTCCAGGTAAAAGATGTTGTATTATTCTTGCTACACACTTTTCTCCTGTCACAAAGTTCTTAGTTATTTAATACAGCCTTGGTTGGTTCATGATGAAAGGGCACAGTAACTTTTGGTGTCTACAGTAACATCTTCAGCAGATCTAGAACAGATAGGCAAATAATTTTTTTTTACTCTATAAAGCTATGCAACGATATAGCCATATATGAATAGTTATCGTCACTCACTACATGTTATCTCTCGCATCAGTTTTTATATCTAGGTCACGTTTGCAGACATCAAGAAAAATTAGAGTAGCAGAGTTTTATCGTGCAATAACGCTTTAAAGTTGAACAAGTGTTCCATGATGGAGGCACTAAGATATTCTTGCACACGAAAAGTCTGTCGCACCTTATTTACATTTAATTTATAATTATACGTTTACATAGTAGACCCCAGTTTAATAAGGGTCAAAGTCTGAAATTAAATTATGCCTCATCTGGGGTTGGACAGGTATTTAGTTCACAAAATAAAAAAAATACCGACTAATTTAAATACAATTTGATATGCCGTCTACAGTAACCAAAAATGAATAAATCACCATAAACAGAAAATGCTATCTGGCATAAAGGACACTATATCTTCTTCTGCGCGCCATATCGACTGGCGTTGACGATCATATCTCACCGCTTCTTCTGGTCGCTGTTACTGCGTATCAGTGTTGTTGTTGTTTCCCGCTGTGACGTCCAGCTGTCCAGTAGATGTTTCCCTTGTCGTCCTCTATATCTGTTTACCGTCTGTTGTGCCTGTAGTTACAATGTACCGTACTTTAGTTTTCTTTTTCTCATAATTTTCATTAGTTGTTTCTCGCTCCTTATTCTCATATTTGAGATAACCGCGGGAGTGCGACAGGGATGTGCGCTATCCCAACTGTTGTTTAACATACATATATATGGACAAAATAACAGCACAAGCAAGCGCAGATGAAGAAATAAACAGAGAAAGTGAAGAATACGACTCAGTGTGTTATTTTTTGTAGATGACCAAAGTCTAACATAAAACAATCCAGGTAAATTGAAAAACAATACAAATGCACTCCATTCGACTCGTGAAAGATACGACATGAAGGCCAGCACATCACATACTGCAACTACAAAAATAAGCGGATCAACAGACCCACTAAACCTTCATGTCAACAACATCAAGCTTAAACAGGTTGCAGAATGTAAGTACCTAGGAAGCATTTTCATCAAAAATTAAAGATTCCACAGAGAAAGTGTAGCAAGCTTTTTCAAAACAAAAGCCTGTGCAGTAAATTATCAGCTGTCACTCAAACATCAGTATGGAAACTACAAGACAATTGATAAATTGTATATTCTTACCTACCCTTTGCTATCAACGTCAAACATGGTCCCTGGCCAAAGCACATGAGAGAAAAATCACATCGCGCGAGACGAGACGTAAGAGAAAAGCTATTAATTCTCGTACTACCAACACAGACGCTATGAGAAATGATGACATCATAAACAATTGTATGACCTGCGTCACGCATCGAATACCTATAGAAACAGAACAATAAAGTGGTTCAGCCATCTTGTTAGAATATAAACCAATCAGTTAACACTGCGTGCCTTCAAGAGTAAAAGATCTGGTGCCTACAAGAGTAAAAGATCTGGTGGCCACAAGAGTAAAAGATCTGGTGCCTACAAGAGTAAAAGATCTGGTGCCTACAAGAGTAAAAGATATGGTGCTACAAGAGTAAAAGATCTGGTGCCTACAAGAGTTAAAGATCTGGTGCCTACAAGAGTTAAAGATCTGGTGCCTACAAGAGTAAAAGATCTGGTGCCTACAAGAGTAAAAGATCTGGTGCCTACAAGAGTAAAAGATCTGGTGCCTACAAGAGTAAAAGATCTGGTGTCTACAAGAGTAAAAGATCTGGTGCCTACAAGAGTAAAAGATCTGGTGACTACAAGAGTAAAAGATCTGGTGCCTACAAGAGTAAAAGATCTGGTGCCTACAAGAGTAAAAGATCTGGTGACTACAAGAGTCAAAGATCTGGTGTCTACAAGAGTAAAAGATCTGGTGCCTACAAGAGTAAAAGATCTGGTGCCTACAAGAGTAAAAGATCTGGTGACTACAAGAGTAAAAGATCTGGTGCCTACAAGAGTAAAAGATCTGGTGCCTACAAGAGTAAAAGATCTGGTGACTACAAGAGTCAAAGATTTGGTGTCTACAAGAGTAAAAGATCTGGTGCCTACAAGAGTAAAAGATCTGGTGACTACAAGAGTCAAAGATTTGGTGTCTACAAGAGTTAAAGATCTGGTATCAGCGTAGAGGGAGCACCAAGAAGTGGATCATCATTTTCCTGTGTGGTCCTGACGGAGCATGGAGCCACCACTACAGCTGGTTCTCTTACAAGCAGTCACATGATCTTGCTGTGTTGGTTCATGTGACAATTTGTTTTACCAGATGAGGTTGGCAGCCACATGTACAACTTAATATTAGTGGCCTTGTACGACATGCTTGAGGTGCAGTAGACTTATTCTTTCTTTGTCTCTTCAGAGACCCACGGGAACTATATGGCGCATGTGACAGATGGACAGACAACATTACATAAATCCTACAACAACACGGGCTTCCATCAGCCAGCGTGACACACCGGCTCAAGAACGAAAACATCAGCTCCCCACGCCACTTCATTGCAAGATTGGACCCAAAGACTAACAGGACAGGTCTATTTGTGGTCCACCTGTGGCGAGGCAAGACAATTTTCATAAAAGTGGACTGCTTCAAAAGACGGCGATATAGCCACCACATAACCCAATCTGGGTTGAACGGGTAATGTTAATTTAAAAAGAAATAAACACGTGCCGTGTTTACATTACTTTTTTCTTTCTGCTGATGCCGTGTAGCGTAGTGTGTTTAGTCGAATTCCTTGTTTGATAGTCTTTGAACGTTCCGGTCACAATTGCATTGATATCAGTCCGGTTAAGCTAAAATTTAGACTTCTCAGCAATAGAATATCAACAACTATCGACTTGCTAGGCCAGTCACAGCAGTGCCATTTCCCTCCAATTGCCAGCGACTTTTCAGAGTGACACAGGCCGGCCTTCGTGGCTACCGTAGAGGTCTCGTGAGATAACCCAGACCATACTTCACCTGAACCCAGCAATCCTTTACTTTATCCCGTTTCCACCTCCTTCAACATGGGCATGTGTTTGTTTACTTTAAAGTTATGACAATTTAATATATCAAATACTCGCAAAATTAAGGTCACAAGTTCAGACTTAAACACTGTAGCAGAGTTCAACCAGCTAAACTGTTAAATCAAGTTGCTGTATTAGCAATAAATTTTGTTCCACCTTTTAAAAACTAAATGGTTGAAGTATATGTTCCTCAGGGTTGTGTTTATCGCAGAAAAATTATGATCAGATGTCCGTAACATACAGGCACATACATAGTCTGGAACTCTAAGAAGTTTATCGAGTGAGGTCCAACAAATAACTGTCGTTTATGTCGCTAATGTCACAGACATTGATAAGAATCTTTTTCTTATTAATGATGTCCACCAAATGATAAATATAAGTGGATGGAAGCAGACATCATCATCATCAGTTGATAAACTCTTAATACAAGACCCTTGCCCTGAGCAAGAGACATGCTGAGAAATCTGAAGCTCGCTCGAACATCACCAGAGTTAAATACTGTGTTGTTGTGTTGCTCGTGGTTCGAGTATGGAATGTCAACTTGACCTACGCAGTGGTGTGTAGACATAGATGGAGTGTATAATGTGCGAATGATAGGAAGAGTTCGTGGTGTTGACAAATGTTCTTTTCTCACACTCATGTATGGCTGGAAGTCATCGACACCAACGACTGTGTACCTTTACTAAAGTTTAATTGGACGTACACACTCGACAGCACAGATAGTGACAAATCACAGGTTGGCATAATACATCATGGTACAGTGGATAAATGGTCTTGCAATGTTATGTTACATGGGCACTCATGTAGAATAATAGTATAATGGACTGTCAGTAGCCAAGCACTCAGTATTGCCCATATATATATATCAACTGAGTTTACTGACAAAGCACGTCAGATTATAAACAATATCCAAGATGGCTTCTAGACCTAATCTCGTCTAGCGAAGATTCCTTAACATAATGTCCAGCACAGATTTTTCCATATAATTATATTGAACCGCTAGCAATGGGTTCTCATGTGTAGCAGTGATCTCTGGACTAATCAAGCGATAATACGGGCATCCCTTTTCTCTTCTTGAAAGTCACTACATGTTTGGTTCCAAGATGGCTTCACTCGTGAGCTGTCACTCACGTTTGGATACAGATAATGAATCTGTCCTAAAGTTAGTCATTCATTAAACATTTCATTGCTCTGTAGATTTGATCATGAACAATTGACTGCATTCTACAGGATATAGTGCTGCTAGGAATCAGAATCGTTTTTTTTCATCTAGTTAGATGTATCCTCTCAGACGTACAAATCATCCCTATCGAAAAACGGTGGCTTCGTACGAGAGTTCAAAAGAGTATCTTTATTACCTTGGTTTTCAGAAATATGAGTTTGCCATTCCTTGGCAATAAGAATGAACACTGGGGTAAAGCATACACGATAGGTCTAGATGACTATCACTTTCCCCAAAAAACCACTGAGATCACTTTTTTCCCGGCGTCCAGCCGACATAGAAAAACACAGCTCATCATCAGGGCGAAGCCAAAACACACCTCTCTCGCGACACATCCGCCGAACAGCCTTTGACCTCTCTAGAGACAACAGAACATATAGTTCGACTTAGATATGTAAAGATATACAGATATAAGACAGATTCGTCCTACACAGACAAACAATACACATAAATTCAGGCCATAGATATTCTGAAGCAAGAACAATCTATTACTACCCAAACAAAGAATAAATCGCAGTAAAACTGGATTCATCCGCGGAGTTCGATCGAAAGAGACGGCACAACTTTCAAGGGAAGTAACTCAATAATGACTTTCCCTTAAGCACTAAAAAATATCTATTTTGTTTACAAAATATTTGCGAACATAACAAGTATACCAATGTATAATATTGTAAGATATCAAAGACTGCACGTAACAGTCTTACCACACCTCCCGGGAAAAAAAAAAATGGAACATTTTTTTTTCTTTTTGAAATACATCTAGGAGCAACGTACAATAGGCTCACAACGCATGAATAATGCGCAGATGAAAATATCAGGAATACATATAACGCCTAATATGAGGCTAAGTCGACTTATGGAGCGACTGGTGAGAATGTGTCTCATAAACTGAGAGAAATTATTTCTCTATAAGTATATTTTTCCAGGAAGGTGTCATCAAAGTATAATACAATTCTGGCAATTACACGATGCCTAAAAAATTCATACCATCATTTCGTATTAGATATCTTACATTTATGATTTATGAAGAAAAAATCATCAAAGCACAGCGGTGAATAAACATCAATGAACCACTATGTAGTGATACAATCATTATATTATTAAATTACAAATTTGTATCTATCATGATATAGAAAAGGAACTACTATAGAACTAGACATATCAAGAAGTCTAAGCCCTAATAGTTATGTGGAATCATGTGGGCATCTTGACAGAATGTCTGCCATCACATTATCTGATCCACGAATAGCTCGCACAGAGAAATGAAAAGGTTGAAGAGCAATTGCATATCGAGTAGACCTCGAGCTCTTCAAATTCTTACTCTGTATAGCAGTAAGAGCTTTTTGGTCGGTTTCTACTATGAAATGTGCGCCCAGAAGGAATCTCTGTAGTTTGAGGATCGACCAAACCATAGCTAATAGCTCACGGTCTAAAACCGAATAATTCCTTTCTGCCGCATTAAGTTTTCTGGAAATATACATTACAGGATGCAGAGTTCCAGAGTACTCTTGCATTAGTGCCGCTCCAATCCCAGTGGATGAAGCGTCACCACGAAGAACGAATGTTTTATCTTTAGTAGGTAGCACTAAAATAGGTGGTGTTGAAAACAATGTTTTAATCTTATCCAGAGAGCATTGGCATTCCTGAGACCAGTGGACCACATTAGGCGAACCTTTCTTTAGAAGTGTTGAAAGAGGTGCCATGATAGAGGATAGATTCTGAATGAATCTGCCATAAAATTGAATAAGACCTAACAGACTTCTCACCTGTTTTTTAGTCTTAGGGATTGAGATGTTAAGTATCTTACTAGTATTATGGTCCTCTGTCTTTAGGAAACCATGACCAACTCGGTGGCCTAGGAAAGAAATTTCGCTAAAACCAATATAGGCTTTAGAGGGTTTCGCTGTCAGGTTGTGCTCGCACAAAGTAGACAGCAATTCATCTAACCCTGAATAGTGATCTTCCCAAGTATCGCTGAAAAGACAGATGTCGTCTAGATATGCAATGACATCTGACCGATAAGATAGGATTCGGCGTATCATGCGTACGAATGTAGCTGGTGCGTTCATAAGACCGAAAGGCATAAAATTCCATTGGAACAAACCTCTAGGTGTTGAAAAAGCCGTGAGAGGTTTGGCGCGTTCAGATAAAGGAACTTGCCAATATCCTTTAGACAAATCAAGTTTAGTGAAAAAATGAGATTTGGAGAGTCGAGTAAGTAGCTCTTCCAGTAAAGGCATAGGTTCAGCATCGAACTTCGTTACCTGATTCAATTTTCGATAGTCAACGCAAAGACGTATGTTATTGTCTTTTTTACGAACAATAACCATCGGCGAAGAATATGCAGAGGTGGATGGTTCGATTATTTTCAAATCTATCATCTCATCCAACTCTTTCTCGACCTGTGCTTGAAAATGTATAGGTATAGGATAAGGTCTAACCCTAATAGGAGTATGGTCAGTTAGAACAATGTCATGTTCAATGACATTCGTTTGTCCAGGGATGTCAGTGAGTACATCCTGAAATGTTTGCAACATAGTTGAAACTTGTCGCTGTTCTCCTAGAGACAAATCAGGAGAGACAGTAACGTTCTTCCATGATTCACTAGAATGAAGTGGGATCATTGGAAGAGGAAGATTTACATCTGAAAAACTTGTTTCCTCATCCTGTATCACGGACAGTGATGAGTAATGACCATGTTGTACTGGAGAATTGTCCGTTGCTTGGAAAATGGGTTGCAAATAATCCGGACGTTCATGGAATTCAGTAAGCATATTGATGTGGAAGGTTTTATGCTTCCCATCAATATCGACAATATAGTCGACATCGGAAATTTTCGATATTATATCGTACGGACCTTTCCAAGAAATAAGTAATCTGTTTTCCCTACAAGGTAGTAATACAAATGCTTTGTCACCAGGACAAAGTTGTCGTAAGCATCTCTTCTTATTGGCAAATTGCCTTGCCTTCTGTTTCGCAAATTCAGAAGAAGAAGTTGCTAATTTGCATGCTTCGATAATCTTTTGTCTCAACGCGATGACATATTCGTAGGATGACTTTGTGTCATCGTCAATATTATCAGATGTTATGAGATCGTGAAGCAACGACATAGGGCCACGCGGACGCGCGCCAAAGACGAGTTCAAAGGGAGAAAATCCTGTATGTTCATTGGGTACCTCTCTGTAAGCGAAGAGGGCCGCAGGTAAAACTCTGTCCCAGTCTTGAGGATGATCCTCAGTTATCTTCCCTAGTAAGTTTTTAAGTGTTCTATTAAGGCGTTCGACCATACCATTAGACATTGGATGGTAGATACTACTTAAAGATCTATCTATCTGCAGAGTAGACATTATTTGAGACATGGTATCTGATATTAGTTGGGTGCCATGGTCTGACAATATCTCTCCGGGGAAACCCAAACGAGAAAATATAAGCCAAAGAGCATCTGCAATATCAGCAGTAGTAATGCTCTTCAGAGGAATAGCCTCTGGCCAACGTGTGCACATATCAACACATGTCAAGATAAACTGATGTCCTCTGGCAGACTTGATCTTAAATGGACCAATAATGTCTATGGCCATTTTTTGAAACGGCAGAATAGGAATGTCCGCCGCCTGAATGGGTGCAGCATGCCATGGACCTTTGGATTTAACTTCCTGACATACTTTACAAGATCGACAATAAATCCGTATGTCCTTGTTTACCAATGGCCAAAAGAAAGCCGCAAGGACTCTTGACTTAGTACGGGAAAAACCCATGTGTCCAGCACACTGAGAGTCGTGAGCGTGCTGCAAAATTTTAACTCTCAAATTCTTGGGAACCAGGATTTGAGAATGACTTGACGTAATGGAGTCTTGAACCATACGTACAAGTACGCCATTCTTCTTTGTAATCCACGATTTACGACTTGTGTCTTTATTCGGATCACCTTTAGTTGCAAGAATGAAGAATTTCTTCAGAGTGGGATCATCTTCTTGCTGTTTTATAAACGAGTCACGAGAAATTACCAAGGGATCATCTTGGTTATGCACTTCATTATCTTCAGTAGATGAAGTTTGAGGCATATTAAGAGCCTGAGTTCTAGTGACTACAGCGTTAGAAATTTGCATGTTTTGCCTTTCCCACGCGGAAATTTGTTGCGGAGTGCATTCTTTGACTCCATGAATGCGACCGATGATGAGGTCAGCGATCGGATTCGGGAGAAGACATGCGTGTACATCTCCTGTAAAGAAAGGAGTAGCAATCCTAATGATAGCAGTAGAGTATTTCTCTAATGTGCCGCCAAATGTTACACATTTGACTACTTGTCCAGTGGCACGGGAAGGATCTACGAGTGACTGCCTAACACCAATTGTGGTGCATCCAGAATCAAATAGCACAGAGACAGGATTGTTATTCAGTAAACCCTTATGTAAGACAAGAGAACCTCTTCCATCATGCGCGACTGATGCCGGAAGAGCAGGAAGAGGATGGCCACAGCTTAAAGTAGACACTGTGGTTGGCTCAAATAACGTTTTGCATTGGGGGCACTGAGATGCTCTCCCAAAATCAAAAGCGGCACATGCCATATTACTAGCATCATTATTATCTTTACTCTGTTTATAGGCTTCATGGGACTCTTGTTGTGCAGAGTTTGCCTGAAAATGTGGTTTATGTCTTTTGTTTTGAGATCTACCTCGGTTATTATCACCTCTGTAGTTATTGTTACCTCTATTGTAACCCCTATTTGGGTTTGAGTCATAGTTCCCTTGGTTACCATTATCATATTCATTATAATGAGTATCTCTGTAATTATGATCTTGTTGACTCCAAGACGGATAACCCTGATAGTTTCTATAATTACTTCCTCTACGGAAATTCCTATAATTATGACCACCCCTGTGTCGAGAGCTATCAGCTCGTCTCCAGTTCTTTGAAGAAGAACCCTGAAATGATTGTGTTGCGTGATAAATTCTCGCAACATCGTTTTATTACAATATCTATTTTATAACGCAAGGGCAACAACTGCTTGAAATTTATAGTCACTTTTCTCGGTAAGCATTTGTCTTCCCGCGTTGGTACTGAATGCAGTTACGTTTTGAGCTGTGGTCTTTTTGCGCTGGACTGCGCATGACTGGTCTTGTTTTTTGGTCGATCGGTTTCCGCCCACCACTAGTGGAGTGAGCGATTTGAATGGCGAAAGAGATGCCTCGTTGAAGAGGGGATCTCCGCTATTTTTTGTTCTGTCAGGGATGTGTAGTCCTCTTAATGGATATTTCGTTTATTCGAGATAATACCTCTAGTGTTTCCCACATGTCGGGAGGCGTGATATTTCTGTGTATTTCCTGAAGGCAAGGTAAATTGACTTTTCATTAACTCTATCGATTTTGGGTCGTGAGCGATTTCGATTCATAGCCTGTCTTCGAAAGTCGTCGTCACGAGATGTTTTCCCAGCTCACATGTCGCTGTATTGTACTGCATCGGTTGATGCATGTCCCAAGGACCATTACTTGCTACTTTGTTAAATGAACTAGGTTTGGAAAACCTTTATTATCTAGAGGATATTTTTGAGGACATTATTTATACTTCGGCAGACGTGTCTGTCTTGCTGAAGTCAGACTAAGGAGAGTGAACTGATCTCATACATCTGGTTATCTCCTGGCTGTTATAGAAAAGGATGGAGTTTTTCACCTGACTACATTTACAGCACTATGAAATATAACATGCATCTGACTCATCATTGTAATGCTGTCTACCGTCTATTGCTGTATTGAATGTTGCTGTGATAATGACTGTTTGATGGGCCTACATATTCGCGTAACCATTTTGTCACTGTGGCGTCCACAATAAATAATGAAGAAAAACGTCAACGGCTGTTACAAGAATCATTGACTTTATACGTCGTGAGTTTACTGACGTCCTATGTGGATTGCCCTGTTATTTTTGTATGAACATTGTTTGACTGAACACATCTGCACACTACACAAAACCAGACATGTGGATACCATCCATCATCATATGGCATCACGCATCATTTGGTGGCCATAAGCTGGTTTGATTCTGGTACCAGCAAACACGGGGTCCCTTACCCACTTCATTTTCAACAAGAATTCATCAGCATCCTTCAAGAAATTAACATTCTTCAATACAGTCAACATCTTCAAAATTTTCAAAGTACTCGGCGTTGCCCGGTAAAAGTCAAAATTTCAACTTTTTGACGGAAACAAGAATTTGACAGTACCCGGCGTTGTTACATGTTGCCGGATAACTCGGACTGCTGTTATCTTTTACGCAAGTCAAGCAAGTTGCTGCTGTCAAGGTTCCAGTGCTGTCGTTTTTGTGAAGGTCAAGTGCCGGTTGAAACGGGTTGTTTTCTGAAGAAGGCCAAGTACCGATTTCCATCAACTTACTTTTGGATTAGAAGGTCAAGTGCCGAAACAACTCAACACACAGTATTTCAGAAGCTCTTGTACCATCGTGTTAGCAGTGGAAGCAGTTCAGATGTGCCATCATCGTTGGAGCTTCGCTCTTTAGGACGTTGATTGACATCCGTTTTTTCTGCTGTTCTACGATTGGAAGCCTATAAGTTAAGTGGCCTGTTTGTATGTAAACTGTGCCCTTATACTTCTGCTGAGTCTTCTGTGTATCATCTCATTCTATATGTTATATGTCTATATGTTATTTGTATATTTATATGTTTATATTTCAGCGGGTTCTCGGTTGGGTGGTGTCTCCCTTAGATTATGCCACGTCATAGAGGTCGTCTATTGTGAGCGTTTTCTGTAGGGTTTGCAAATTTCCGATACTGGAATTTGCTAAGCGACTTCTGTTGCTATTTATGTTAGCTGTGATGACATGTTTTAATATTGTTTTCGTTATTATTTCGCATTCTTTAGTTTTGTTTTGATTTGTTTGTATTTGTTAGCCTACTCTTGTCTATAATTTAGTTTCATACAACATTTTTGTTTATACACTGTGGTGTCATGTATTTTGTTTAATTATAGCGCAGATATCGTCACATTTTTTGTGATATTTCATTAATTTCTGCTTTATTTTTAGTTGATTTCTGCGAACGTTTTTGTATTGTTGCTGATCTTTGTTATTGTTTACATTGTTATTGTTTACATTGTTTGCATTGTTTACATTTTCAATGTTTACATTCTGCATGTGTTTACATAGTCATTGTTTACAGTTATAGTAATTAGTTAATGGGCTATGCTAATGCACTGTTACTACTACACTGATGATAAATAAATGATGAATAGTGTCGTGCACTATTGAATGAGAAGTGCACTTATGATCAAGAATTGAGTGCTGATATTTCATATACAAGTTCTTTGATTGGAGACTTGTTTCCCACAGAGACTGGGATAATATAATGTGATGTGAATATACAAGTGCTTAATTAAGACTTGTTACACTTAGGTTTGAAATAAATTAGTTAATTATTTCAGGTTTTGGACTCATATGTTAGACAACATGTCTACATTTGAGCACTTTATTGAGCAGGGTAAAGTGCTTGGGAAGACTGGTGATAAGTTAGAAGAATTTGCAACTGCTCGATATGATAAAGCAATGGAAGCTGAACAAAAGAAACTGCAGATGCAGGTGGATGAAAAAAGATTCCAAATGGAAATGGAAAAACAAAAAAGGGAATCAGAAGCTGAGGAGAGAAAACTCCAGCTACAGCTAGAGGCTGAGAATAAAAGACTTGAAAAAGAGGCTGAAAATAAAAGACTTGAAAAAGAAGCTGAAAATGAAAGACTTCAAAAAGAGGCTCAGGCTGAGGAAAGAAGATTACAGAGAGAGTCTGATGAGAGGAAAGAGAAAGCAAAAATGGAACATGAAGAAAAGGTCTTAGCTTTAGAGTTGGAAAAATTGAAATTGACGAGCATGAGTAATGGTAATGATTCAAACAAGGGTTCATCTTCTGGTAAGGCTAATAATGATACTTTTAAGATTAAGTTACCAACATTTAGTCCTTCCAGTGATGACATAATGTTCTATCTGGACAGATTTGAACAAGCATGTAAAGCTCATAACATAGACAAAGCAAAATATGTTTATCAGTTATCAGGGATACTGACAGGTAAAGCTCTAAGTATATTAAATATGGTGGATGAACCTGACAAGAACAATTATGAGGTTGTCAGGGCCGCTTTGTTAAAGAAATATCAGCTTAACGAAGACGGCTATCGTCTACAATTTAAAAAACATGTTACCTGAAAATGGAGTTGAATTCTCCGAGTTTATTGCAAGAATACGCATTACTTTCTCACGATGGGTTGAACTATCTAAGACGGAAAAAACTTATGAAGGACTTATGGACTTAATACTTAGAGACAAAGTCATGTCGTCTGTCAATGAGTCTTTCCTTGCTTTCCTTCATGAACGTAAACCTAAAACAATAAAAGAAATGGAAGATTTCTGTTGCCAATACGTAACTGCGCACCCACACATAACCATGGGTAACTCTAAGGTGAAAGAAGGTTTACCAGTTGCTTCGGCAGCTCCGTATGGCCAAAACTTTGCTCGTAGATTCCAACAAAATTTTGATAGAAAGAGTAGCGGTAATTTCTGTCAAAATCATGGAAATCAATTTCATGGTGATTCTTCTTCGAAGAATTGGAGACAACCTGATAGTACTCGTTACTATCACCCTAATAATTATAAGCATTTCAAAAGAGGATATGGTAATAGAGGTTATTCCTGCCGAAGACCTCAGAACCAAACAAATAGATGTTCGCATCAATGTGAACATGATAGTAATCGTGGAAACTGGAATTCGAACCAGGATAACAATTACAATAGAGACAATAATAACTGCAGAGATAATAATAACTCTGATAACTTCAGAGGTAATAATAGTCGGGGTAGATCTCAACACAAAAAAAAGAGATATCAGCAGGCTAATGCTGTACAACAGGAAACTGAGGGAGCCTGTAATCATGTTGTTGATAGTAAAAACTTTGACGCTGTCACTGGTTCTGCTTTTGACTTTGAGAGAGCAAACAAATGCCCCCAATGCAGTACTTTATTCGAACCGGGTACCATAACTACTTTGAGTTGTGGTCACCCACTTCCCGCTCTTCCTGCTGCTGTTGCGCATGACGGGAGGGGTTCTTTAATTCTACATAAGGGTCTTGTTAATGATACTCCGGTCTCACTACTTTTCGATTCCGGATGCACCACTATTGGTGTTAGACAATCGCTTGTAGATCCATCTTGTGCTACAGGAAGGGTTATTAAATGTGTCACATTTGGCGGCACTCTAGAAAAATATCCTACTGCTGTAATTCGCATTGCCACTCCTTTCTTTACTGGAGATGTGCATGCTTGTCTCTTACCTAATCCTATTGCGGACCTTATTATTGGTCGTATTCACGGAGTTAGGGAGTGTACCCCACAGCAGATTGCTGCTTGGGAAGATAATAACATGCAAGCTACAAATGCAGTAGTTACAAGAGCACAAGCTCTACAAACACCCGAAACTTCACTGAATAGTGATAATGAAGTTGATAGCCAAGATAGTCACTTAGTAATCACTCGTGACTCTTTCATAAAATTGCAAGAAGAAGATCCTTCTTTAAAAAAATTCTTCGTTCTTGCGAAGAAAGGTGATCCGAATCAGGATACAAATAGAAAATCTTGGATTGCAATGAGAAACGGCGTACTTGTACGGAGAGTGCAAATATTACAACATGCTCATGACTCGCAATGTGCTGGACATATGGGTTTTTCCCGTACGAAGTCGAGAGTCCTTGCGGCTTTCTTTTGGCCTTTTGTCAATAAGGACATTCGTATTTACTGCCGATCATGCAAGGTATGTCAGGAGGTCAAATCTAGAGGACCACGACATGCTGCGCCTATCCAGGCTGCTGACATTCCTATTCGGCCGTTTCAGAAAATGGCCATAGATATTATTGGCCCTTTTAAGGTCAAGTCGGCCAGAGGACATCAGTTTATCCTTACATGTGTCGATATGTGCACACGTTGGCCAGAGGCTATTCCTCTTAAGAGCATATCTACTACAGATATCGCAGATGCTCTTTGGTTGATATTTTCTCGCTTGGGGTTCCCCAGAGAAATATTGTCAGACCATGGCACTCAACTCATATCTGACACTATGTCACAGGTAATGTCTACCTTACATATTGAACGATCTCTCAGTAGTATCTACCATCCTATGTCTAATGGGTTAGTTGAGCGTCTGAATAGAACGCTCAAGACTTTGCTTGGTAAGATAACTGAAGATCATCCTCAAGATTGGGACAGGGTTTTACCCGCGGCTCTCTTTGCCTATAGAGAAGTCCCTAATGAACACACAGGATTTTCTCCCTTCGAACTTGTCTTTGGCGCGCGTCCACGCGGCCCTATGTCTTTATTACACGATCTCATCACTGCCGATGATATTAGCGATGAAACTCAATCCTCATATGAGTATGTCATTGCTCTTAGACAAAAGATCATTGAGGCATGTAAGCTAGCAACTGCTTCATCAGAAATTGCTAAAGAGAAGGCAAGACAGTTTGCTAACAAGAATAGATGTCTACGACAACTTTGTCCAGGTGACAAAGCATTCGTCCTACTCCCCAGTAGGGAAAATAGACTTCTTATTGCATGGAAAGGTCCGTATGCAATAGTCTCTCGGATTTCCGATGTTGACTATGTGGTCGATATTGATGGAAAGCATAAAACTTTCCACATAAACATGCTTTCGGAATTTCACGAACGTCCGGACTATTTGCTGCCTATTTTCCAGGCAACGGATGATGCTCCTGCACCTCACGGTCATTATTCATCCCTGTCTGTCATACAGGATGAGGAATCTACCTTCTCTGATGTTAATCTTCCCCTTCCAGTGGTTCCATTACATTCTACGGAATCTTGGAAAAACGTTTCTGTTTCTCCTAATCTTTCTGGTGACGAACATCGACAAGTCTCGTCGATGTTACAAACATTTCAGGATGTTCTCACTGACATTCCTGGACACACGACAGATGTCATAGAACATGACATAATTCTTACCGACAATAATCCAATTAGGGTTAGGCCGTTATCCTATTTCCTATACACTTTCAGTCGCAAGTGGAAAAGGAATTGGATGAAATGATTCAATTAAATATAATTGAACCATCGACTTCACCATATTCTTCTTCCATGGTTATTGTCCGGAAGAAGGATAAGAACATACGAATTTGTGTTGATTATCGCAAATTGAATCAGGTCACAAAGTTCGATGCTGAACCGATGCCTTTGTTAGAAGATCTACTGATTAGACTTTCTAATTCTAGATTCTTCACTAAACTTGACTTGTCTAAAGGTTATTGGCAAGTGCCTTTAGCAGAGCATGCCAAACCTCTTACTGCTTTTTCTACACCTAGGGGTCTATTTCAATGGAATGTTATGCCTTTTGGTCTCATGAACGCCCCTGCCACTTTCGTTCGCATGATGCGTCGAATTCTGTCACATCGTTCGGATGTCATCGCATACTTAGATGACATCTGTCTCTTCAGTGATACCTGGGAAGATCACTATTTAGGGTTATATGACCTTACTGTCCACTCTACGTGAGAATAATTTGACAGCAAAACCTTCTAAAGCTTTTGTTGGTTTTGGTGAAATCTCTTTCCTGGGTCATCGTGTTGGTCATGGTCTCTTGAAGACAGAAGACCACAATACTTCCAAAATACTGAACATCTCTGTTCCTAAAACGAAGAAACAAGTTAGGAGTCTCTTAGGTTTAATTCAATTTTATGGGAGATTTATTCCAAATTTATCTTCGATCATGGCACCTCTCTCAACATTGTTGAAGAAAGGTTTCGCCTAATCTGGTCCGTTGGTCTGAAGAATGAAAACTAAATGCGGCAGAGAGGAACTACTCGGTTTTAGACCGTGAGTTGTTAGCGATGGTTTGGTCAATTCTAAAGCTA